>CAMXCT020006638.1:55000-374761 GCA_947184155.2 Cladocopium goreaui | reverse complement strand
TACTACCACCTACTACCACCTACTTCCACCTACTACCACCTACTACCACCTACTACCACCTACTACCACCTACTACTACCTTCTACTACTACCTACTACTACTACTACAACTACTACTACAACAACAACAACAACTACTACTACTACTATAACTATACTACTACGGCTACGGCTACGGCTACGTGCTGCTACTTGCTACTTGCTACGGCTTGCTACTACTTGCTACTACTTGCTACTACCTGCTACTATTTGCTACTACTTTCTACTGCTTGTTACCTCTTGCTACCTCGTACTCTTCTTACTAGCCTTACTCCTCTTACTCCTCGTACTCTTCTTACTACACTTTCTACTCTGATTACTTTCTCCCGAGAGCGTCTGAGCGCAGGGTTCTTCCAATAGTGGCTTCTGTAAACATCTTCTCATCTTCACATCTTCTCATCCTCACATCTTCTCCTCTTCACCTCTTCTGATCTTCACATCTTCTCATCTTCACATCTTCTCATCTTCACATCTTCTCATCCTCACATCTTCTCCTCTTCACATCTTCTCATCTTCTCATCTTCACATCTTCTCATCCTCAGATCTTCTCATCTTCTCATCTGCTCATCTTCACACCTTGACATATTCACATCCTCACATCTTCTCATCTTCTCATCTTCACATCTTCTCATCTTCACATCTTCTCATCTTCACATCTTCTCATCTTCACATCTGCTCATCTTCACATCTTCTCATCTTCACATCTTCTCATCCTCACATCTTCTCCTCTTCACATCTTCTCATCTTCACATCTTCTCATCCTCAGATCTTCTCATCTTCTCATCTGCTCATCTTCACATCTTCACATATTCACATCCTCACATCTTCACATCCTCTCATCTTCACATCCTCACATCTTCACAGCTGCTCATCTTCACATCTTCTCATCTTCACATCTGCTCATCTTCACATCTGCTCATCTTCACATCTGCTCATCTTCACACCTTCTCATCCTCACATCTTCTCATCTTCTCATCTTCACATCCTCACATCTTCTCCTCTTGTCCTCTTGCCCTCTCCTTCTTTTCTATTTCTCTCTTGAAGGCGGGGGGCAGGGGCAGTGCCAACGAGACGGCACGAAACGCAACCCTTTCGCAGGAAATGAGGTTCGATCGCCAAAAAATGAAGTAAAATTGCGATTTCAAGTGGTCCGGCGCAACCCTTTCGCACGAAATGAGGTTCGATCGCCAAAAACTGAAGTAAAATTGCGATTTGCAAGTCGTCCCGCGAACCCTTTCGCACGAAATGAGGTTCGATCGCCAAAAACTGAGGTAAAATTGCGATTCGTCTGTGTGTAAAAGCGTCTGTGTGTAAAAGTGTCTGTGTGTAAAAGTATCTGTGTGTAAAAGCGTCTGTGTGTAAAAGCGTCTGTGTGTAAAAGCGTCTGTGTGTAAAAGCGTCTGTGTGTAAAAGTGTCTGTGTGTAAAACTGCCTGTGTGTAAAAGCTTCTGTGTGTAAAAGCTTCTGTGTGTAAAAGTGTCTGTGTAAAAGTGTCTGTGTGTAAAAGCGTCTGTGTGTAAAAGCGTCTGTGTGTAAAAGCGTCTGTGTGTAAAAGCTTCTGTGTGTAAAAGCTTCTGTGTGTAAAAGCTTTTGTGTGTAAAAGCGTCTGTGTAAAAGCTTCTGTGTGTAAAAGCGTCTGTGTGTAAAACTGTCTGTGTGTAAAAGCGCCTGTGTGTAAAAGTGTCTGTGTGTAAAAGTGCCTGTGTGTAAAAGCGTCTGTGTGTAAAAGTGTCTGTGTGTAAAAGCTTCTGTGTGTAAAAGCTTCTGTGTGTAAAATCTTTTGTGTGTAAAAGCGTCTGTGTAAAAGCTTCTGTGTGTAAAAGTGTCTGTATGTAAAAGTGTTTGCGATGCAAACTATTGTCTTGTACTTGTGCTATATTGTCTTGATACTACTCTTCTCGTCTGCCTATAACACATCTTTAACATATTGGTTTGTAATATGGTGTCTCCATACTAACAAGAGAAGACCCTGCTCCTCTACGCTCTCGGGCCATCCGTCGTCTAGTACTACTCTTACTACTCTGACTACTCTTACTGCTCTTACTGCTTCTACTGCTCGTACTGCTTGTGCTGCTCGTACTACTCTTGCTGCTCTTACTAATCTTACCATTCTTACTACTTCTGCCACTCTTACTAGTCTTACTACTGTTGCTACTCTTACTGCTCTTGCTACTCTTGCTACTCGTGCTACTCTTGCTACTCTTACTGCTCTTACTACTCTTAGTACTCTTACTACTCTTAATACTCTTGGTACTCTTCATACTCTGAATACACTTAGTACTCTTAGTACTCTTGGTACTCTTGGTGCTCTTAATACTTCTAGTACTCTTAAAACCTTCAATACTCTTAGTACTCTTAGTACTCTTACTCCTGTTAATACTCTTACTGCTTCTACTACTCCTACCCTCACCCCTGCTACTACACCATGACCACCACGACCACGACCACGACCACGACCACCACCACCACCGCCGCCGCCGCCGCCGCCGCGAACTGCTACTGGTCGAACCGTTTCCATGAACTACTACTGGTCGAAGGATATTTAGATGTCAAATTTCCGACAATATGGACAGATGGTAAAGCAGAGGTGGGAAGAATCAGAGAAGAGACAGAAAGAAGAGCAGAGAAAAGGAAGAGTCAAAACAAAGAAGATGCAGATGCGCGAAAAGTTAGAAAAGTCGCGAAGCGCCGCGATTTCCAATGTTTCATGGCTGCGGAGGGTCGAAAAATAGGCTCGCTAAAGCCGCGGGTGTGGAGCCATTTGGGCAAATGCGAAACGAAAAATTGCACGCACGCCGTTGTGGCACGAAACCTGCTTGGAAGTGAGCGTGCCAAAAAAACAACATGTTCGGACCACCGTTGGAAGTTGAAATGTTGAAAAGTGCACGCTGCTGTGGTGCGGGACGCGTGTCGAAGTGAAAAGCACTAAAAACTGACGGCCTCGGAGCACTTTTTAGAAATTGAGATGTCAAAAACCTTCATGCCATTGTGGCGTGGAGCACATTCGCAAGTCAAAAGTGTTAAAGGGCGCTGGCCTCGGACCATCTTGGACGTTCAGATGATCACCAGCACTAACACTAGCACTAACGCTACAGCTGCAACTGCAACCACAACTACAAGACGCTACAGCAACGACCCGAACTACACCTACAAGTTCACTACATCACAACTACAACTAGAGCTACAACTACAACCCGACTACACTAGACTAATCGACACTAGACATGTTACAGTACACTTGTTATAGTACACAAATTACAACACCCTAATTACAGCGCACTAAATACTAATTCCACCCGCTACAACTACAACTACCCCCAACTACGACAACACTACGCTACACTACGCTACACCTACAACACACTACACTGCCCTGCGCTGCACCACGCTGCGCTAGACGACAGCCACAACTACAACCACAACTAAAACTGCTAATACGGCAAGCATTACACTACCACTACAACTACAACTCCATCTCCAACTACACTACGCTACACTGCACTGCATTACACTACTTCACAACTGCAACTTCCATTCACCACATCCAGCAGAATCCAGCAAGTGTAAATCCGGTGACTGCTGCAACCGCTCCAAGAAGCACAGCTCCAACCACCTTTCGGCCCATCAGTGGGTTTGCGCTTACATCCGTGCATCACAACAACTCACCTGTCCGATAGGTTTCCTGTCACACAGGCGCATTTACACAAAGATGCCTTTACGTACAGATTCCTTACACGCAGGGGCTTGTACATGGACGCTCTCATACACAGACACCTTTTACACACAGACGCTTTTACACACAGACGCTTTTACACACAGATGCTTTTACACACAGGTGCTTCCACACAAAGGCACATTTACACACAGGTGCACACCCGGGGCCATGCTTTCCACATAAAAGCACCATTCCGCATCTACCCGAACCGCCAAAAAGGATACCTCTTGCAGCAATCACCATAAGCTCCGCATTTGCGACCCCATGAGAGCTTCGCGGCAGGCTCAAGCCTGGTTGTCACCAAGTGCCACACTTGCCACACAATTACGCTGGCAAGAGACCGCAAACAGTGTGGGGGGGGGTTGGCCGTCAATGTACCAGATACTAGCAGCAGTAGCTATGGACCAGCAACAGATGAAGTTAGACGTGATCGCAGCTGCAGCAGCAGGACCTGCTATATAGATCTATACCAGAGGAGCTCACAAGATCTTGACACAAGAACTTCCTATGAGCGTCCCAGAAAACTTTCAGACAAGCGCCAGCGCAGAGGATCTTCAAGATCTTAACGCGAAGACCTCTTTGACGAGGATTGCAACAGGATCTCCACAAGAGCTTCCCACAAGGACTTCTAAAAGACATTGACCAAGATCTTCACGCCAGGACCATGAAGAGAAGCTCGCAAGATCCTCAAAGAAGGACCTGCTGCTGTCGGAGCGGATGTTACAAGATCTTGATAGAAGAATCCCCCAAGAGCCTTCCCAAGACCTTTCATACAGGCACCTCTAAGACATGGCAAGCTCCTAATGCAAGGACCTCTCAGAAATGATCCCGCCAGGATCTCCACAAGATCTTCTGTTAAGGACCGGTGCAGGATCATGCAAGGATCTCTTAGAGAGGAATTTAGCAGGATGCCCACAAGAGCCCATTTATGGGCGAACTTATGGACAAGCAGGAAGGTAACCACACAAGGCAAGGTACAATTCAAGGGTAGGAACGACTTTAAGAGACGCGAGCAAGAGGGGCTATGGAAACGGTACTGGATCAGACCAGACATTCTCGGAGTCGAAGCAGCAAGAATTCTTTTGGGTCACCAGAAGCAAACCTATGCCTGCTCATCAAGACCGCCGTTTTGTGCGAGCCTGCGACATCGAAATGCACATGGACCGCCGAAAAAATCCATTGTACGCCAGAATTTGCCGGGGCCCAAGATGGAGACGCACAGTTTGCACGAGCCTGCGCAGTTGAAATGCACACAGACATGTCACAAGAACCAGTTTACGCGAGAATTTACGCCAGCCAGGCCCAAGATCGGGAGCATGTCGCAAGAACCAGTTCATGCGAGAATTTACAGGAAAAAAGGCCGGGGCCAAGATCGGGATGCACAGTTTGTGCGAGCCTGCGCAGTCGACAAGCGGACAGTCCACAAACACCATTCCACGCGAGCATTTAAAGGAAAAATGCCGGCGCCCAAGATCAAGAAAAAGTCGCGGGGCAAACTTTCGTGCGAGGCTGCGCAATCGAAATACACACCGGACATTTCAGAAGAGTGCGAGAATTTACAGGAAAACCCCAGGGGCCAGATGGAGCACCCTCATCTAACCCCGGCGTGACCGCTACTGTGGGAACCCCCAGCGTGGACACAGTGTTTGGGGAAAAAGCACATTTCACACCTTCAAAGCGGCACCTTTGCAGAATTCGCTATAGGCAGTGCAGGACGCAAATTAGAGACTTGCAAAACACTTCGTGCCTGAATGCCACCAAATACCACGCCTCCCACGCAAAAAAACCGAAATGATAATTTCGAAGCGTTATCTTTTGCAAACTTCCCTGTGGGCAAGAGCGAGATGCGCTTAAAGGGAAAACGAAAGTGTGCTACAAACAAGGCCGCGCCCCAAGACCTCGCACCAAGAAAATAAGGAACCTGCGCTAGGCATTCGGAGAAAAATAAGAATAACACGGCGCACAAACTGACCCCCTTTCGGCCCCGCTGGATGTAATTCTTGACGATCCTTGGTGATGTCTGGCAAAGTCAGCAAAGCGCCCATGAGGCGCTGTAAGATTTCGGGAGTGTCGATGCGGCTCTTGTAGTCGTTGTTCAGCATACCTCGGAAAGACATCAAATTGAACCTATGGCCATGGGCTCTTGTCGGTTTGTTTGCTTTGGGGCGGCGTAGAGAGGGGGCTAACCCCTAATTCATCTGTGAAGATGGGTGTAAAGACAAATGACAGGAAAATGCCATACTATCTAATCTAGCGCTGACAAAAAGAAAAGGTTCAGATCTTGAAATGAAAACCGTACAAGCCAGCTATGCTATCACAAACAAACTGGGAAGGCAAAACGTGGCAGGAATCTAAAGGTATATCAACTATCAGGAAGAGAGCTAAAAAAGAACTCGTTAGAATGTAAACCGCTGAAAATTCAGCTACTTTGATCGCCACCAAAGCGCTGATCACCAAGCGATCGATCTCTGATTGCTCTGCATTGTCGGACTGAGGGATGATTGTGTCTTTGGTCGGATCGTAATTCCTGGTATTCCCGTCGCGGAAGAAAGCAGGCTGCTCACCATACACGAACCTCAAAGCATAGGCTCAAAAGACAAGCAGCGGTCTGCTACTCCATGTTTGCTGGAAATACGTGGTTACGTGGCCGCACATGCAGCTGCAAACGCCTAGATCTTCTAATCACAGGATGCGGACGGGCCACTTGCAACAAGCGGCGGCACTTTGTGGCACAGTACTTTGTTAAACCGAGGAGCATATAAAGGACAACGCCCAATGAAAAAATATCATTCTGAGGTTGGCTGCTTCCAAACATATTCAAGACTTCAGGCGCCATGTAGCCGGGTGTTCCAGAAGGCATACGCGTGCCGAACTCTGCAGACACCCCCAAATCAATAATGTAGGCAGAGCACCTGAAAGTCAACGTGTGGTTATGCCATGCGCTCTCCTAAGTGCACATAAAAAAGTGGTTTGAAAGCTCGCGTTCCTTTCAGTTCAATCCAGCCCTATTCTCTGAGGAACTTTCCCGCAACGCAATTCATCATGATATTCTCCAACTTGATATCCATATGGACCAGGCCCTTGCTGTGCATATCTTGTACGCCCAAGACCGCTTGGTAAAAAAGCGCCAGGACATACGCATTGCTGTACGGACCGCCAATCTTGTCCCAGCATGTTCGTGCGATCCCTTCTTTGCTGCATCGGCAGCCGTCTGTCTCTACACACTTCTTCATTAGACCAAGAAGATCGCCACTGTTCATGAAAGGCGTCAGAATATACATCGAGTCAGACGTCTCCAAGTAGTCGGGCTTTCCCACAGTGGAAATCACGTGTTTGGAATCTTTCATTCCTGAGACAAGGAACCGTAGGAAACCGCAAGGAACCGCAGGAAGGATGCAAATTTTGGTGTGACAAAGCCTGCAGCCTTTGTGCTGAAAAGACTCGACGCAACGCCTTGACCTCGCGGAAAGCGTCTGAATCTTTTACCTTGGCAGGTAGCACGTGTAGCACATGCAGCGCGTGCATCCAAAGTGGATGTTTGAACACAATATCCGACCCGTTCAAAACTTCTGGGCTTGTACACAAGGCATGTCATATCCCAAAAACACGTTTCACAACAGGACCACAGAGCTATTCCGTTGTTTCGGTCCAGCTGTGCCGAAAATATTCGATAGAATCCGATAGAATGCTTTATGACCGCCCAGGCTTTTTGGTATTTAGAAACTAAGAAGAGGCCTGTGCACGGCACAACCGACGTTTCGCAAAAGCGATAATGCAACCTGACGCCAGCTGTCCACATGGCTCTTGCACAATTGTGTTTCCGTAAAAGTCCCGCCGAGAAAAGATGTCCGGCGTGTATGCCTAGGTCTAAATAAATATGGAAAAATTGAGCCTCAGCGTGCAAGAAAGTTCTATGGCCACAAGAAAACAAAGGGAGCAAACTTACAAGCATGAAATTCCACAAGCCCGAGGTTTGCTGAACCGATGGTATGCTAAGATGGCTCAAACAAATTTGTGGGTGGAACAGAATATCAACCACACTGGCAAAAGGCCTCAAGCTACCGTTGTTCATCACCCGTTTTTATTGGTTCTTTCCCGGAAGAAAGCCATGATGACACGGACACAGCTACCAAAACAAGTTCGAACGTGAAACATTTTTGGAAAAACGCCCTTTCTATATTGCGGGCCACAACATTGCCAAACTAGAAATCCATGCAATTTCCCCTTCAGTCCTATTCTGTCTCTTCTTCCCTGCTGAAAATGAAAACCAAAAAATCCATTACAATTACATCCCAAAAGGACCCCAAGCCACCAGATCGTCCCCTTTCTGAGCCACTGACCCGGGAACCTTTTTTTCTTTTAAATTGCTAAGGTGCAAGTGAGGGGTGGGTGATGTTGTTGGTGGTGTGCCCCGCAACTGACTGGTGTTTTTGCTTACTGTTGCCTTTCATGGAATGCCAAGCTGCGGAAAGCGTGGTTTTTGAAGGAAAAACTTTTTGCTTGCAGCATGTTTATGACATTGTTGCATGAACACCCCTATTACCCGTTTCAGACACATGCCGCCCAAACTCATTCATGTCATTCACTTTGCAACGTTTTGACTTTGGACAGCGCGATGAAACAAACAAAGACAAGAAAACAACTCATGAAACCACAGTGAGAAAAACAAACTCCTCTGTTCAGAAAAGCTTCAGGAAAAATACTGCAGCGAAGCGCTGCCAAGAACAAGAATGACTCCCTTGCCACGTCACGGCATGCCAAGAAAGCGTGCTACCAAGAAAACGCTGAAACACAACGATGCCGATGATGCGAATCAAAGTTGGGCATTTCACAAAGGTTTCGGTGAGACATGGTGAGACTGCTTTCCTTTTCGCGCATGATCTTGCTGCTCCCTGTAGAGTTCTGAGGTTTTTGTCAAACAGTGTTGGGGCTTACTGTAGTAGTTAATTAAGGCCTGGTGTTCAATCAAGGTGGTCTCCGGCGTGTCCGGCAACTTTGGTGACCCTTACAGCACAAAGTTCCTCCCTCTTCCGTTTTCGAAGGAAATCAGTCTTGCACGAAATGGCGGCTGGGAGACCTCTCTTCGGAAGGTCCTTGGTTTTTGTCCTAAGTTCATGTTTTGTGGCTTGCCAAACTTGGGCTCAACATGGCCAACTTGGCCCAACATGGCCCAAAACTTGGCCCAACATGGCCCAAACATCGCCCAACATGCCTAACCATAGCGCCAGTACAGGCCCATCATGGGCAACATAGGCCCAAGATGGGCTCCGCATGGCCCAAATTGGCCCAACATGGCCCAACATGGGCCGAACATGGCCCAACATAGGCCCAACATGTTTGCCAAAGCGCCAGTATAGGCCCATCATGGGCAACATAGGCCCAAGATGGCCCAACATGGGCCCAACGTGGAGCCAACATTTGCCCAACAAAGGCCCAACATGGGCCCAACTTGGGGCCCAACATGGGCCCAACTTGGCCCAACATAGGCCCAACATGCTTGCCAAAGCGCCAGTATAGGCCCATCATGGGCAACATAGGCCCAAGATGGCCCAGCATGGGCCCAACGTGGAGCCAACATGTGCCCAACAAAGGCCCAACTTGGCCCAACATGGGCCCAACATAGGAGAACCGCCGTTGAGAACAAATGCGAAGACATTAAAACAGGAGAAAAGGGCGCGCAAAGCAGCAGACAAATCCAAAAATGCACGCAACAAAAACAACCGCCATTCAACAAGAGCACGGGAATTTAAAGATTTGACGGCCCTGTTTCAAGGTACCCATTACATTCTCAACAACATGAAGAATTCATCATTGTAATCTTGTAACATTCTTCGTCTTGCCTTCTTTTGCGCGTCTGTGCATCTGTTCCCCGGTTATTTTGCCCAGTGACAAAGCGTGGCTCTTCTCCAAAATCCAGCTCTCCAAAAAAGCACACTTTAATCATTTAATCGTAACTACTTCTGAATGCCATGACACTATCTATGGATATTCGGAGTATCTGTGTAATGCGTCGATTTTTTCAAATAAATGGGGGGCCCGGGGGGGGTCCGCTGAGAGGCCATGAATTTCATCGACACGAAATGGTCCTTTGTCCCGTCGCAAGTGGCTGCTAGCTGGTAGATCCTACCAAAGGCACCAGAACCCAACTCCTTCACTATCTTCATGCGGTCCTGGAGCCAACATGCCAACATGAGTCATCAAAAAACACGCGCGCAACGAAACACACCATTGAACGAAACGATGTACGACGGATGTCAAACTTTTTGCGTCCTTCCAAACAGCAGGCAGTTCCTCCACCGTTGGGGGTTTCTCCTTGCAGGAACGAACAGTTGAGCATGCAGTGAACGAAATCCAATTTGTGCACACAGCTTTTGCAGCTATTGGCAGATTGGAGGAACACTGCCCCCAAAGCTGACATGTGAAACATATTGAAAAATGAAGCATCCCAAATATGGATCATTCCCTGAGATATCTGGGGACTGCAAGCTTCAGCTGTTCCATGATCATGTCAACAAATCTGAAAAGATTATTACACGATAGATGCACAAAATGAATATCGAACATATTGAAACATATTGAAATATATTGAAATTCAGATGCAATGAATGCAATGCACATCCTCTGTGTCTCCTGGTGGACGGTGAGATTCGCTTTCAAACGCTCCAGGCCAGTGGCATTGAGCCCCATGCGTCTCTGGAGGTCAAATTCGCGAACGGATGCCTCGCCGAACAAATCGCACAAGATGATTCAACATGATTCATTGAAGTTTCATGCTATTTCATCATGATTGTTGCACCCTTCTTGTATGTGGCAAGCGCACTGGCTACTGGAAAGGATAGGCTACTGGCTACTGGTTCTAGACTTGTTTCTATTCCAGTGTTTGAATTTTCCCTTTACCTGACCGGCGGAGCGTGCTGGCCATGAACGTGCCTCATCAGTCTCAAGGGTGTCACCGGTGTCCAGATCGGATCGTATGGCTGCTATTGGGATGCCAAGGAGGCACCACAGATAGATGAAAAGAGCCATGGCTTTGGCAGGCAGTGGATGTGAATCCTTGCAATGAGCCGAGGCTTGGCTCGCAAAGTCTGCAGGGCAAAACTCTTCAAACTGCTGGTATCTTCTGTAACTCTCATCTATTGTCATTCGAATCATTTATAATTTATAAGTCTTCCCAATGTTCTTTTATCTTTCTTTGTTCCAACGGGTTGTTTGACGCATAGAACCCTCACTGATCTGCATCCCGCGCATCCTGGCAAACCCTCCCTTTTCACCACACGCGCTTGAGGTCGCAGAAAGACTTCCATCGTACAAGCTCAGAGCCATCGTGTTGAAAGCTTTGAGATCCTTGTGGCGATTCGGTGGAAAATGATCTGGATGCTGATCCTTGAGGATCTCTGGATGCCACGGGCGATCTTTCGAAGCTCCGCAAATTTTCTGAAGAAACTTCTTCCAGCTTGGCTTTTTCGACTTGGACCCTGAAACCACGCGATGAAGTGGAGCTATTTGTTCCCAAGGCCGCATAGCTTTCCGCCCAGTCACCTTGCAAGAGATGGCAGAGACCGCCAAAACAAACAGCTTTCAAGAAAGATAAGCAACATGATTCCTTCATTATCATCTTCCTGATATCCCTTTATGCGAGTTGCAAAAGTTATGAAGCAAAAAGACAGCTCCAGATTTAAACATTGGCACGGGCCTTTTGTCCTCTGCAGGACATATTGTCAGACAGTTGAACTCTACCAGTTTGAATGATCGGTTGTCCCCATTAGCAACCCAACCCCACCGTTCTCCTGCATGTAAAGAACATGTAAGGAAACATCGGATGGCCCTATTTTCAAGGCATTCTGGCTTGCGGATTGCATCGGCTTGCCTTCTCCGGCCAGCCGACCAACGTCAACGTTGCCATAGCCCCAGCCGCAATCAGCATCATACCAATCACCAGCATCACCAGCGCCACGTGGCTTCCACGCATGGTATGTCAGCACTGAAAGTGGAAGAACTTCGAAGCAAAGCAAGCACGCCTCAGCGCGCAAGTGCGTGACGCTTATAGAAAAAGCGGCAAACAAAAACAAGGAAAACTCTTGAGCAAATCTCTCTGCTTGAAGATTGGACATGCTATGAATATTTTTCAAGCAAACAAGACCAATGGCTTTCTAAGGTCAGCTTGTGCACTGTTCCCAGACCGTGGTTCTGAATTTTTCAGAAGGAGCTGAGGTACAAGAAAGGTTTGGATCACAGCACTTCGCCAAACTATGAACATCATTTAAAAATCATCAAACCTCATCGAAGCTTGGCGAACGTCAAAAAGCCAAAGTTGCGTTGCAGAGATTCGCTTCATCGGATTTTAGGAGGTCCCGCTTGTGGAAAAGGCTGATCACCAGGGACTGCATGCAGGTCACCGTGACCAAAACCTGTCAAGCCATGAGCCAAATTTCAACTTCATGAGCCATGACAAAAAGCACGTTTTCAACACTGCCCATGGGGTATCTATCGTTGATGTATATGCTGATGTCAAAGGAGATGTGATTAATTGTAACTAGGTATTCTATGGCATTCTATGGCATTCTATGGTATTCTATGGTCGTGTGAATTCGTATCTTGGGTTACATCTTAAAACGCGGATACTTACTGACCCAGGTGGTAGAACCGAGTAAGACCCAACCAAGAAAGACATTTCTAACGACTCATATGGGTCAATTTGGAAGAGATCGACATTGATCGACGCTCAAGGTGACAAGGTGGAGCTGTGCGAGCCCTGCGCTGCGCACCTTCACACCCAGAAATTTCAGCACTGGCGCGAACCCTTCCAATCGCAGAATCTGATGGAATCCGTGCTCTATAGCGATCAAGCTCAAAATGGCCTCAGGCCGAAATCAGATCAATTTAGAGCGGTATAGAGTCGGACTGCAAAGAGTGCATCACCTTTCTGCTCTACATGCGCTGCAACAAACTCAAACCTGATCCTGCATGGTTTCCGACAGTCTATGTATGTTCGTACGAACAAGGTTTCTTCACAAGAATAATTAACCAATGCAATGAGCAGTGATAAGAAGATAAAAGAACCATATGCGCCATATGCGCCATACACCATATGCAGATATATGCAGCATAGATCACCATAAAATGCGCCAGGCATCGATAGTGGAAGACACGAATGCTGCTCCATCCATAAGGGGAAGGAGGCTGCAAACCCACGGAACTTGATCGCAGAGTCTGATGTGAAAGGTGTCTGCCACGAAGGTGACGGTCAGAGCAAACCTGGCGAGTCACCGGATTGTGAGCCGTTCGGGAGAGAACGACGCAGCGCAACACTCTTGGAACGCACTTGAAACATACTTAAGTATGTTGACCTCCTGATAAAACAAATTCAAATTGAATTCATTTCAACTCCAATCGCAATTCTGTGTAGTCCAAAATGACTTTCAATGTTCGTGCGGTTTGTAGAAACAAATCAGGGCTGTGCAAACGAGGGCTGGGCGGGGTTAGGATTAAGGCTTGGGGCCATAACATGGGTTAGGGTGGAGCTACGAAATATCGAAATATCTGCCACCGGCTGAAATTCGTGGCTGAAACCTGCCGAAAAAACACATGAACAATCATGGGCCATTGCATTTCAACCAGAGTCGGTTCCTTTAAACGCTCCAGGACTTGTGCACTTTGCTGACCGTCATGCTGTTTGGCTTCGGCTCTCGATCAAAACTCAGCCATGGCGCAATGACTTCGCGACACAGGTGTACACGAAGAACTTCACACCTGAGCGTTACTAAATGAAGTTCACATGACTGGAGCTGGAAACTGTTTTGAGTTGTCCCAAGGGAAACCAAAACCCATGCAGTTTCTTGATTTTTCCAATTGCGTGGCATTTTTTGACAGTCTTGTGGACATCATCTGAGGGCCTAACCGATGCCAGTTGTGACTTCCAGAGGCCGAAAAAGAAAATGCTCAGGGTCGCGGAAAATCAGAATACCTCGTTGCTGATCTTCATCCAAACTTGCCAAGGACGCACGGAGCATAGGCACTTCTTGTCCTCGTGACAGAACAAAGCCAGTCAGGTGAAATCACATCGAGTGAGAATAAAGTGAGAATAAAGGCCATGGCATGGCGGTGAAAAACTGAATCCAAAGGTCACCAAAACCAGTTCTGTTTCACATGCCACGTCCAGACTAGCTGACAGCAGCATCATCGTATCTGTCAAGCTGCGAATCTGTCGGCGGATGCGCATCAAGCACAAGCGGCCGAAATTGTACAGAGCCCATGCTTCACACAAATCCTCGGTTGCTGCGGCACAACTACAACACAACTGCAACGCATCGCTGGTGTTTCAATTTTCCAGCTGAGGTTGCCACCGCAAGCTCCAAGTTACTGCTGTAGCGCTCCTGCCGGGTATGCAATCTGCAGGCAACTTTTGAATCCGAACATGGCGGGCATAGACGGTATGGAAAAAAATACGTAAACTCTTTGGATTTGTGGGGTGCTCATCTAACAGACTTGTGGAGCACTGCCCGGCTCCTCCGTCATGTGGCGCATCATGTCCAACATTTTCGGGGAGACAGCTTCATTAACAAAGCACTGGCCAGTCATCAGCAGCAACGTCTGAATCACACAGTCCAATGAAAAAACGCCATAAATCCTCAGATGCGCTTTGCATATCCGCACACGGATGGAAACGCAAATTGCACAATGTATTCTGCAGTGTCCCCGCAAAGACAAGTGGCAAGATGTGAATGTTGAAATTTGCCGAGGCACAATGGCATTGCTGCAACTTGCATCGCCAAATCGTGGCTATGGGAAGGATACCAATGGAGGCCTGCCCTCATCCCAGCTCATCCCAGCTTGTCTCATATCTTTACATCATAACACGGCCGATTTCCCAAAATGAGGCTCGAATATGGAGAGCAAAGTGTTCTGAGAGTCTGAGTCATCCTGCCATGCCTCTGTCAAAAGCCCGCTCCAAATTCACATGATGACGCCACAGATGCACAAGAGTCACCTCGGCCAAGAATTCAAAACCACATGACGCACCAAGTTGTAGACAATATTGAAAGGCCCCAGCACCCCGATAGACCCAGCAAAGCTACGTTAAAGAATCTCAAGAACATGGAGGTTGCACATGGTGAGGTTGCGCATGGTGTCTGGGCAACCCGGAAATGTAACTGGCGACTGCGAAACATGAAGCTGGTGACATGGTGATCATGATGTGTTGGGCAGCGCCCTAATTGCACCCAGCTACGTTGAGTGTCAAAGAACCCTGCAAATACTGAAGCTACATACAAAGATAATTATATAAATAATATATATATATTTATATATATGTGTATACATATATATATAACATATATTACATAATCACATTTTCAATGATCTTCAACTTGCCGCTCGCCCTGGGGCCAGTGGCCATCCCTGTGAAGATCGTCACGATGGGCGTCGCAATGGCCATGAGTCGAAGGACGTCCACGACAGGTTCCCTGTGTGGCCGCCTCGAGAAAGGCCATCGCGGGAAGTTCTCCTCGTCTAACCAATGCGAGGCCTCCAGGGATCCAGATCTGAGCCAGGTGAAGATATGAAAATGAAGAAAATGAAGATGGAAAGTCATATTTTTATAATGATGTAGATATGGAACGATAATGGAGATATGATGAATGATGATGAATGATATGGAATGATATGCTTACACCAGGAAAACATGTGACGCAATGATATTACAAGAGGTTCTAATGAACGTGATATTCACAAATAGCAAACATGGCCTGCAATGACTTTGGGTTGCTCTACCCTACCAGACATAAGTGCATAAGTGATGCATAAATGCAACCAGTTTTTGGATCCACAGCTTTCATCGCTAGGCACCATGGCAGTTCTTGGATGTCACTTTCCTGCCTGCATCAAGTCCCACATCTGCATGCAAGACTCACCCAGCAAATAGAGGAAGACGCAATGAAAAAGAACATACCTCAACTGTTTCAACATGAAAAACTGATTCAACTGTCATCTAGTGTCATCAACTGTCACAAAATCATTCCACGAAAAACGGTGAATATTCTAAACGGACATGCAGCATGCATGTGGTAATTCAAGCGTTGTGCATGCGCTACACTGGAAACCTCTCTTTTGATGGGCCTCTCTCAAAATCTCTCAAATAGCATTTGGCATTGACCTGAAATCTCACCTGTACTTTGCGCCCTATAAAAGCAACACTTTCCAGGTTGATGAGTCAAAACACTTCCAGATTCAAAACACGCTGAAGCGAAACCATGCCAAAACACGGCTGAACCAAAAGCGCCAGGGGTTGTGGCAAGCGATGGATGCTGCGTTGCCGCTGACGATTATTGCAAATCCTTCAGCGGAAGCTCAGAAGGCCACAAGGGATGTGACAGCAACATGGTCCTAAATCAACAGGCCAAGTCAAACTTTCATGTTTGGGTTCAGATTTATACATTATAATTCACTATAATACATTAGTTACCGTGACAACTGGACCAACCACCAACCAGACCAACTGGACAGTGATGACTCCTGCGGTGCAAATGATGTGCAAAGAGCACCAGGACCAAGCGAGCTCTCATCTCGAACTTCTCGAACGCGAACTTAAGCAGCGCCACAAAAACTCGCAGGGTGGCGATTGAAACCGCGCCGCCATGCTCAGAACACTGCCGAAAAAGTTCTGTTCTGTTCTGTTCGTTGCGTCAAGGCTTCTGGGGCTCTAACGAATCCAATGAGGAAACAAACGGTTTTGTTGATCTTTTGACGAACCAAATCAGTGCCTCAAAACGTGCCTCATGCGTCAACTTTTCGGTCGTTGTTTGGCCAAACCCATTGAGGAAACTATGTGACACGCCAGTACAAGTCATGGTCTTAGCGCAATTGACTTTTCAATCAGTGTGAGAGAACTTTACATAGGTTGATTGCTACAGTCCACGCTTGCTTCGCAGTGCAAGCTGCATTTACTTCCTTTTACCATGTTCCAAAGGAGTAGTCAGAGCCAGCTTTGAGGGACGTTGGCAACACCTTTAACACCCGTTGCACCATTGCTTCTGGGTCAACCTTTCGTGGAATCATTTCTGAAGGCTTCGTGTTCACAAGTTCCACTGGTTCCACTGCTGTGTCTGGCGCCGCTGTGACCTTGTGCAGCGACCATTTCATTGTTTTTATTCTTTGGACTCCGCAATCTGGATTTCTTTCGAGATGCCGCTGAAAGCACCGTGAAACGACATGAAGCACGGTGCAGCACTGTGCAATGGACAGGCGGTTCACCTCCCCACGTGCCTGCAGAGCATGCAGAACATGCAGAACCCCTGGGGTAAGAGTCAGATTGATGGCATTGCTGTACTCATATTGCCTGTTCTTTTCTTATGGGAAAGTTGGCGTGCTAATTCAAGAAAAGAACTGTCTCTGGAGCCCTTGTTCTCGTATCAAAACGAGAAGTCATTAGCATCGCGGTGAAGAATTTTGTGAATCCTCCATGTCTAACAAACATTTTGCAAGGGAATGATAAGGTGACTTCAGGGCCTGGACACGTCGCATGTCGGATTCGCACCCCCCATATCCAACACATGCGGTCTGGCAGCGCCTGCGCTGTCAAGCGGACATTGGGGCTTCAGGACTGGAGGTTGTTGCGCACGAGTTGCCTCTTCCAGCCGTGTCAGACGTACAGCTAAGGCACAAAATTTTTCATCCTTGTGGCCTTGTGGAGCTTTCTCGTTGGGCCCCTGTGTCTCGCAGTCTCCTGCAAGGAATCGGCAATGGCATGTGGGAAATTTCAGGACTCGAGGAATGAAGGCAAAGAAATCAACAAATGCCTTCTGCCTTGGCCCCAAAACTGATTTACATCCCTATCTCACTGGGCACAAGTATGAGCTCTCCAGCATCTCTCTGGCCAAACTGCAAGGCCATGTCATGTCAACCTTTGCCTCATCTCCAATGTTTCCCAAGAGGCTTGGAAGTGAAAGCATCAAAAACTCGGTGGAGCTTCGATTCTCTTCCGTCCTGCAGTTTTAGAAAGACTTCTGGAGCCAATCCTGACGCCAAAACGGTGAGGTGATGAGACGTTCCATGTAGCTTCCTTTTCATTTCTTGAAAGAAAACGGATTTGAAAGTGTTTTTCAAAACAAAAGAAAACCTAACGCGGTCTATACTTGACAGCAAGCGCGGGCGAACGAAAAGGATGTGGATGTGAAAGCAGGCGAAACATTCGTTGGATGTAAGTGATGTGGATGATACTCAAAGCATTGATGAGGGTAATGGTGATGATGATGATGACGACGACGACGACGACGATGATGTTGGTGATGGTGATGGTGATGATGATGATGATGATGGTGATGGTAATGATGACGACGACGATGACGAGCAACAATGACTTAAATGATGACCAACATTCTGAGGATGAGGATGCACGGTGAGGACGAACATATGGCTGGCGATGATGAAGATATATGAAGATGAGGAGGATGAGGAGGATGAGGAGGGCTATGGCTACTATTGCTACTATGTCGACAAAAAACGCGCCCGGAAAATGGAAGCCACACAGGGCCAGGAAAAGCACAGAAAATTGCACTCAACAACCCCTCGGACCTCTACTACTTGGGAGCAGTAGCACAGCACAGGAATCAAAATTGAAACTGCGGCCTCCCAAAGTAAAGGCTCGCTTCATGAAAACCCTCCTGTGCCCTCTGCCCCAAAAAAGAACATATGCTCAAGAACGGAAACAGTAGGTAGCTGACACCACCCTTCAGTGTTTTTCAAAAAAGTTCACATCCACTCAATGCTGTACTGCATCTCACAAAAACTGACCAAATCGACATCCTCAGTGTGGAAGTCGAGTCCAATTCGCCGCGCAAACTCCGCATCCACGGAGCTGTTGTCACCTCCGCGTCCGGCAGAGTTTCCCACCTGAGCGGGCCCCCCTTTGGACCCAGCCATGGCAACGCCAATGCCCGGGCCGTGGAACAGCCATGGAACCCTCTCCAAAAATCTATGCTGTGCATGGTTGATGATTATCCCTCTCTGTCTTTCACCGTCTAATTGGCAAGATTTGTCAAGCAAACACAAATGATCGCTGCGATATGCTGCAAACGTCCAGTCTGAGTTTGGGGCATAGAAACTCTGGCTGACATCAATGGGCCTGTGAAACAAAGGGCGATTTTTTAAAGATTTCTTTTTTAGTAGATCCAAACTTTGCAAACTTTGAAGCTGACGATTTGTTGAAGTCGACATCTTGCCATGTGAAGCTGGTCTGCTGAGGTGCCTGCTGGTTACTCAGCGAGGAAAGTAGTTCCCACATTCCTTGTAGACATACAATGTGATGCAGTTTTGGAAAGATAAATTTGCCTGTGACATTCTGACACAATTGATTTACTACTTCCATCTCTTTCATCCCTTTCATCTCTTTCAAACAAGGTTTCTTCCACTTTCCAATCCCTTTCTTACGCTTCTGTCAGCGAAGTCTCCGATGTTGGGTTTTCGAAAAGGGTCTTGGATGTCACCCCGTGCCTTGGCCACGGTCGATGCAGAGAGATCAAACATAGATGCCATGTGAATTCGTAGATTTGGTGTTTAGACGCCATACGATAGATTGGTGTATGTTAGATACATGATGATACATGATGATACGTAGATACCTAATGATACCTATGGCACATCATGGCATGGAGCACTCTGGAGTGAGTACCATGGAGCACCAAGCGCATGTCATAGCCATTTCACACACAGCAATGCAAACTTAGACACACGTCTATACAATCGAAGTGGGTCTTAGTGTCTCCTAGCAGGTCCTAGCAGGTCCTAGCAGGTCCCAGCCAATTCTCATGGAACTTGGTACTTGGCCGTTTTTAGTCCCCGGGGGTTCCGGACGGTCGCCACGAAGATTTGGAGGTCGACCGAGTCGACGGAGTCGCTTTCGACGAACGCGCGGAAGTCTTCGAAAGTCTGGAGCAGCTGCTCCACCTCCGCCATCATCCTGTGGTGACATGTGGTGACATGTGAAGGGACGAAGTCGGAGGAAGATGAAGAAAGTAAAGGAAAGTAAAGCCACAAAAACCACAAAGTCTTTCAGTCATAGACAGAACATATCTGAAATACCCACGAAGATGTCAAGCACCTTTCAGCAGTGCTCTGTCGTCCCGGTCCGTGCTGATTTGAGAAAACAGCGACCTGGCACAAACAGGCGATGACAGAGCAGCGTACAGCATTTAACTCATCTTTGGATCTTATTAGAAGTTTTTAGGCATTTCGTATTTTTCGCAGTCTCTTTATGTTTCTTCTGTTTTCAGCATGGCATGCTGGCACTCCAGGCACTCCTGCATACCTCATACCGAGGCCCCGGGCCGTGTAGCCAGACTGCTGCAGCCTGACCAAAAGGACCAAACCCCAAATGTCACGCTTCCGCACTTTCCGTGGCTGTTCGTGGCTGTTTGATGTTCGGTCATAGTGTCAAGATGCCCAACCGTCCGGTCCCCAGTCCTCCCAAGGATCTTTGGGATGTGGGAAGAACTCAGTTTCCAAGCAACACCTACAAAGCATTGCGCTGTGAGCAACTTGAGGGCTTTGAGAAAAATCCTTCTCTGTGCCAAGCCTCCGAAGTGAAGTGTCCTTGGACAATCAAATGCAGAAAGCTCAAACATTCGAACGCAACGTTTCACATTTTTCACATCCCATATCCAAAGGACAGGGACTCAGGGACTCACAACATCTTTGTTTTCAGTCTTGGCTTTGGGCTTGTCGAAATCAAACGCCGCCACCTTCTTCACGGATAAGGACGGTTTGCACCGGTAGAGGCACCAGCCTCTGCATCACCAAATCACAGCGTTTTTATTTGCGCCTGGCAGTATGCGTGACCATGGCGCCTTTTCGCTGCCATGGTTCTGGCCTCGGAGCTACAGTGGCGCATGTGTTCACGCCACTTTGGTTTTGCCAAATCCCTGCCATTTCTGGATATTCAGGGTATTTTGATCTATTTTGTTGTTGACGTATTCCTGACGTTGAGACGGTTTCAACTGGTAGAGTTGCTGTGTGCTGTGGCCGTGATGCCATGGCTATTGGTGTTCATTGTTTAGCAGTGTTGTCCGCAATCCCAACCGTAATTCAAGACCCAGGAACAAGCCAACATTGGCCAAGAGCTGCAAGGCCTCTCGACTCCGCTCAAGCCTCAGGCACAGAATTCGGATCTCCATGGATTTCCAGCTGTATCGGATGCAGTGCCATTTCCCAAAGGTATGAAATCGTGAATCGTTGCATCTGTGAATTCGATAAGGTGCGGTCGCGCGAGACTTTGGCATCCATGAACACAAGGGTAGATGTTGCTGCACTGTATTGCATTCTATTCTTGAAACGGGTTGCTGTGCCTTTCCAAATCAACCTGTCTGCATGATTCTGCATGTGCCCAAATGACCCAAGCTTGGCTAGGCCTTGTCATCCTTGTTGTTCCATGAACACAGGAACTACAAACAGGGTATTGCACAGGGTCGAACGGATTTGAAGGGTTGAATCTTGCAATGGCCCAGCCCAACGGCAGTGGCAACGAAGCAATGCTGTTGTCGGACTAACATCACTAGAGAAAACAGTGACTTGGCCGAGGGGGTGAAATCAAAACTGCAAACTACGGCAGGATGCAAACAAAACTGCAAAGTCAAAACATGTCTCGGCTGAGCTGAAGCCTCTAGATGTTTTTTGATAGACTCTCAGGCAAGTAGAACCGAAGTAGAACGCAACGCTGTAATACATTAGAGATGGATGTAACGTTCTGTGGATTGCCACGGATCGCTACATAGTCTGCTATGGTGCTGCTATGGTGCTGCTATGGTGCTGTGACATCTCTGAGAGTTTGTTCCCCCACACATTCTTTGAGATGCCCTTTTTTTTCACGAGCGGATACCGACGTGGAGCTTCTGGTCGCTGCGCTGAGCTGAGCTCGATGAGCTTGATGAGCTCGTTGAGCGCGAGGGTCGTGGGAATCTCGACTGCGCCAGGACACAGCCACTGCTGCCTTAACCGTGCACCATCTGTAAATCTCATGGTTCATTCTGGTGTGAAGCTTTAAAAGCTATAAGGCTATAAGTATCAACAAAAATATGTAATATTAACATATATTAAATGAACATATTTCAACATAGACTTGCAACTTCAAGACACAAACTCAAGGCTTTCCCTGGCAGGTTGTGTTTCTCCATCCAAATGTCTCAGGATGTCTCAGGGCTTGGCAACTCGAGGTGCCTCTTCAGCCGTTGCGACCCTTGCGACAGCTGTCCATCTGAAGTCTAGAGATGTCTGGGGATATCGATCTCTCTAAAAATGATGTGCCTGGCTCTCTGTGATTTTCTCATTTTCATCCCACTACAAGATACAACCAAGAACTCCTTATGCACCCGCCTCACTGCACAGCTCCAAACAACCAGCTTCGAGGAGATTCTCACACAACGCCTGCTTCGAAGCGGTCGGCGTTGAAGCAAACACAGCTCTGTGTCAACTCAGAGCTCAAATCAAAGCAGCGCAAAGAGATTCAACAAATTGATGGAAAACATGAACGTTGCGTTCAAACACTTCAATCTGTTGTCTAGTTCTGATAGTTTTGAAGGCATCTTCGACACAAAACGTGGTTTGAAAACTCACTGAATCAGGTCTCTGAAGACTAAGCGCACCAAGCACAAGTTGAATCACATTTTTACACCGATTAAACCAAGTGCATCCCAGCGATTTCATCCGAGTCACAATCGCATCGTTTTCGTCCAATGGTAAATCACCACAGCGCACAGCAGCCATTCCTGGCGCAGCAAAGTCGATAGAAAACGGCGGGTTGAAACATTTAGAAACGATATTGTTTCGGAAAACATGACAGCAGTGTCTTGGAAAATGAGCCATAAAATTCCATAATGGATTTTCCAAGAACGACCCAAGATAACCACAATTTCCGAAAAAAGAACTTGTGAACCATTTTAATGTGAAGAAACGGCAAACCATGACCACTGGCAAACCCCTGACATTCTGCCTGCTGCATGCAGAGCCCGTAATGCAGGCAGAAACGTGGAAGCCTGACACCGTGGGAGTTGGGAGGATGTCAAGTGGGATTTGAATGGCTGAGTAAATCAAATGTACATGGCGATATATCGTCAACTCTCATCTGCAAATATTGGGACATGAGCCAAATATCAAAAAACGCTTTGTTTGGGATCTATCGGCATCCTATCGGCATCTATCGGCGCCATGGGCCTCGAATCGCAAGCAGCCAACTTCTTCGGCCTCCGCCGCTTCGGCATTGCACATGTGGCGCCCGCTGTCGTTGCCCACGGAGTGGAAGAGCAGCACCGTGGCTTCTGAGGTTTCTGGGTCCGTGCTCAACATGGGCCGAACCGCTGAGGGGTCCAACCTCAGCTGTATCATACGTGTCCAAACACAGCCGCAAAAACATGACATCAGCACTATACCAAAAAAATGTATACAAATGTTATTAAATGTTTTTTGATTATGATCTCTATACATGATATCTGGATGTCAAAGCAAGTCCCCCCCTGATTTTCGCGCTCATTTCAACATCTTCCGGCATCTTTCGCTGGCAACACCATCCACTTCAACTGGGCACATGAAATTGAAATCATGGCATGGATTGCTCTACATTGACCAATGCATCTTTGTGTTTGGTCAAAGGGCCACTTCACTTTGGTATCCGCAGTGATCGCTTCACCTTGGAAACAATTTCCATCAACGGACGAGAAATGACGAAAGATCAAAACTTTTCATCAGATCTGAGGCATAAACTGCTTTGTTTCTCCTGAAACGTAGTATGATCCACCACATTCACATTCCACCACAATTTCCAAAAAAATTAGGCTCAAAAGTCGACTGCTGACTGCTGAAGAGTTCCGAAAAATCGGGCTTTGGGGTTTGTGTTTTGTAGACTTTTGGGAAGGAACCAGGCATTGGATTTTCAACATACCGCAAAAACCTGACGAAAGCGTTGATGCAGAATACGCATCGCTTCTCATTCCGGCTTCAGTGGGCACCGTGGGCACTGGTCCTTCGGCTCCTTCGAAGCTGGGCGAGGCCTGAAGAAAATGCTGAATTTCCTCTTGGTGGTTTACGAACAGGGTTTGCTTTCCCGTTTGTCAAGTTCATGAGCTGATTCTTGCACATGACATGCACAGTTGTAACCTTGAGGACCGGGCGGTAAGCGTTGTGTCATGAAATCGACAGCCATTTCATCGCACACCTCTGTAGAACATGGTCACAAGAAGGGTGTCTTGAACGAGGTCCAACTTCAACTTCGGCCTCGTCCATTTCGATGAATTCCTGGGCAGCAGAGCTGACAAATCTTGATTGCACAGCACATGCTGACAGTGGTGAAGCCGGTGGTGAAACAAGTTTGGGTCCTGCAGGCGAGTGAGAAGGCTCTTGGCTTTGCGGCGAAAACTTTCTCGCGGCCCAGATTCGCCTCAAGCGGGATGTTCTTGGAATCTGAAGCCTTGAAGATTTTTGATGTGTTTTGTTTGTACTGGTTGGGTTAAGAATGGCTAAGACCGGTTAGTTAAGACTAAGCTTCACAATAACACGCACTGCCATCAAAGGACGAATGTTGCATATTGAAACCAAGTTGCTTCCAAGCTCGTACCTCACGACATCTCAAGATTTCAACAAGACTTGGGACATATTTGGGACATCGAAGGTCGACAAGACCTGATGAACTACACGAAGCTACATGGAGCTACATGACTCTTTCATGATGTGCATCTAGAAAATTGTGCAGTCCGAATGCGCACCAGGATCCCATGATGTGGCTGAAGTTCAATGGAAGACCGCTTCGAAATTCAGGATCTTCACCTGACGCATCACTTGGTCCCATCGCCGTTGGGGCGCCCAACGCGCCACATCTGACAGCGTCCTGCAGCTTTGTCCAGAGCACCCGCCAATGCTTTCTCCAGGAAGCTGTGCCAAGAGATTCCTGAACCGCAGCTCTTATTAGGAACTTTTCGAAAGGACCACCAGGATCACATGATCAGATCACATGATGAACACATCTTGTGATAGTCTTTCAGTCTTTCTATGTCAACTTTTCACCAACTTTTTCAGCCTCCGATGTCTTTTATATCTTTTATCTTGTTTCTAGCGGCCTTGACTGGTTTTGACTGGCTTTGACAGCCCATGACAAAAAGGACAATGCAAAGCCCAAGCAAGCACTGTCCCGTCCTTGGTATGTCGAGACCGTCAAATGATTGCTGAAGCCTCCCTGGCCGACCGAATCGAATCCGAATCGAATCTGACGAATATACTTGAGCAGCCAATACTAATTATCCATAAGCACTGTGATATATATATATAGTGATACCTTAATGCCACGCAATCCTAGTGCAATACTGTTTGATCAATTGATAAGATTGATCATGTGAATCGTCATTCTAAGCACCTTTAGAGCCCGGCAAATGTGACGAGACTTGCGCCTCTGCGATGCCAGAGTGTACCGTCCCGCGAGGAAAGTACAAGAGATCCTAAGTGCAAAATCCTACCTGAAACAATTCTTTCGTGAGCAAATTCTATCAATCTTATCTGCATTCATTTTTGTCAGAAACCCTTTGGTTTCAAACCATTATCCCTGTGTAGAGATGATTTATGAATATGTTACAACGCTGACAAAACTGTCGCTGAGGTCCCTGGCACCTGGCTGCAAAAGGCACTCCATCAGCAGCTCACCCAACTCCTCCTGTCCGAATTTCCCAAACGCAAATGATGCGCGTTACACCATCTTACTGTCATTTTATACTTCTAAATTCTTTGCCACGCAAACAACGTGACTTTTCTGATCTTTTCCGTGGAAAAAACGCTGGATTGAAACCTCCTGTGTGGAAAGCCCAGGTATCGACAATCAATTGGCAAACATCACCACCAAAGCATCTGCAAACTATACATTTCGGCCAAGAAAACCCACTTCAAATCGATATCCAAACCTTGAAAACCAGGAAACTCACAACATGTGCAGCATGTCCACAGCATGTCCATGCGTTTCCTGTTGGAAATCTCTGGATGCCGTGCGTGGCAATGGGAATTCGCAGCTCGCATCATCGGGCGGGCGGTGGAGTTTCCAGTGCTTGGAACCCTCCAACTGCAACATGAAGACCTGCGGAGGTTCAGTTTCCAAGCGGAAAATTAAACTATGACAGTTGGACAACCATAGAAATATGATGGTGTAAATGGTACGTAAATGGTTTGGAGCCAGGGATCCGAATCCGCTTCAAATCCATCTCTATCTGAATTCATCTCTGTCCTAGCTTGTGTCCCTCACAGTTTGCCACTATCAGAACTTATCTTGACCTGGAACCGTCTTCAGCAAAACACCTATCTACCAAAACTGCCATACCTTCTCTTCATGACCATATAACACCTACGTAGCAGCATATCTTCATCGAACTTGTCTCTAATAGCTTGTCCTGATCAGAACTGGCCTTTATCATTCAAACTTGTCGTTATCTGAAGTAACCCTTAGGAAACAACTTATCTCCCATAACTTCTCTCTACGACAGCAGCTTATCTCTATCAAATTAACCCCCGGTAAACTTCTGTTCATCAAATTTGCCGCTTTCTTGAAGCAAACCCGGCGGCGACTGTCTGGGTCCGGGTATGGGGCGCTGGCTCTACCAGGGATCCATATCAAAGTTGGATCTCGGAAATAGCTAGTGAAAATAAGCCATAAAGTTTACATAAAAGATTCCAACAATGGATGTACCAATGTTCCAATGTTTGCCACGTATCGTCCCTATGGACTCTCTTTACTGCGCCTCCACATCGTCGTAGTGTGGTGCCAAGCCCTGTCAACCCATCGACAACTGAGTTATAATTCTGATTCATCACGATTCATGATCATTCATCTACAGAAGTTTGTGGAAGTGAAACCAGTGCAGAAGCCACATCATCTTTGGTGAAGCATGGTGAAGCTTACTGCATCTTAGATGCTAAACATACTCTGCATGCAACAAATTACAGGAGGGTCCATTGCTGAACTGACAGCTACCGACCCAACATGCCTGCTGTCCAGCTGGCGTCACATAGGCATTAGCACCTCGGCTGCTCTACAAACTGCAGCTGCTTCGCACGAAGTGGCCCAAGTGGCAAGATGTTTCGACAGCTGAACATCACCATTTTCCATCAGGTTTTCTGAACATAGTTAGCTTGGAAGAACCAATCTTCTTTGATGCAGAGTTGATCTCCCGCATACTTTTGAGAGATTGACCGAAAGTTGAAATCTCATTGATACTGAAACGGAACCAGTTGAGATGTAAGGGCCCCATCACAAAATTCACAAAGCAAGTTCAAAATGGATCTCAACAGTTTTTCGAAAAATCCACTGAGGCGTGTTCCAAAGAGAGCACCGAAACTCCGCTCCAATGCTGCCATGGTTGCCCTGACCTCGAGATCCGACCGACACAGAACACCACGAGGTCCCACGAGGTCCCAAGGCCACGAGGTCCCAGGCTGCTGAATGGAACTGCTGGGGATGAAGAACCTGGCAGAATGGCAGAGCCGACTACGATCAGTAGTGAAACGATGTTACACGGTACTGTAGTGTCTTAGAATTTCAAAACAAATGACGATGTCGTGAGAAAACGTTCACTGTATTCAGATGTATTTAGTGTATTCACTGTATTTAAGCAACAAACAGGCGTTGATAGTATTATCAGCATTACAAGGGAACTCCATTCCGTCAAAAGCTCTCTCAAAGATACGCAAGTGTCTGAGCCTATCTGCATAATACCGAAACTAAACGAAACACTGTGACAATCTTCCTCTTTGTGTTCATATCATGCTGTTTATCATCATGTTCTGTGCGCCTGAAGAGTCGCGCCGGCCTTCCAAGCCTCACAGACACAGACCACAAAATTGCACAACGTGTAAGGTCAAACTAGCATTGCAGCAAACTGCTACTATGATAGCATCCATTGCTGCATGGTTTTCCTCCGCACAGATTCGGAGTGTATCTTCGTTTCAGAGCTCTCTTTTTGTTTCGTTGTGCCTCTTGAACTTCCTGAAAGCTGGCAATCCCTGGCCCTGGCGAGAACTGTCATGAACAGGTTGGAAGAACAGCCTGCCAGTCACGGCCGATCTGCGCCTTTGTTGAGATCGATCTTCTTCCCTTCGAAACGGACCAAGTTCAGCCGTTCCTGGTAGCGCACCTGCACTGTTGCTGTGACCCTCCATGATTCTGGTAAGGCTATGGTAAGACTCTAGTGCTCTGCTTAAGAAAGATTCTCGATACGAATTAACCCCAAAAAATCTAGAAACAGCAATTCTTCTGCGCATCGGTTCACTTTGTGTCATTTCTTTGATCGTCGGCTTGGACTTTGTAGCCTTGCCCTGTCGCAGTTCTTGATCCAAGTCGGACTTCGCAAAGAGACCCTGAGGCGTGGTCCGGTGGTCGCATCATGGCAAAACTATGTCAAACTATGTCAAGCTGCAGCGGAAATGACTGTTGGAAATGTCAAAACTTCAGCCTAACAAGAAGAATGTTGAAATGTTGAAATTTCCGGTAGCCCCATGACAGCGTATGAAAACGTATGAAAACGTATGAAAACCATGAAAATTCTGACTCTGGCTTTTCGTCTGCTTCAGGATGTTTCATGGATTTCCTGACCCGGACCCATGCCTCGTAGTACTTGGGAGCACTGCGCTTCAGGTGTAAGGGCTTTTTCTCCCAGTACCTCAGCATTAAAACTTTCTCGTTGTCTTGCTCAAATTTGGAAGGCTTATCACAAACTGTATGACTACATGTCAGTGTGACAACACAATTTTTCAATCTTCGGGTCTGGTGGTCTGATATTGTTTGGATGTTTCATGTCTCGCAACGTTTTTCGAACCTCTGGTTCACGTCTGGTGCATCCTTCAGACTTCCTTTGCTGTCCCTTCTGTGTGTCGGACTCACGAAAGAAGTCTTCAGGTGTCATCGGCCAAAGGAGCCACGCCACTGCTGCCTCCACCAAAATAGGGGTTTCTACATCTCAACCGTGTCAACTGCGGTCAGTACAAAGTGGTCTCAGAGCCTACCGTTTCTTTGAACGTCGTTTCATGTGAGTGGTATCTAGGTCAAGTCTGGAACACCTTGCAATCCCGCGGGAAGATACGTCTGTTCATATCTTTTGTTCATCCTGAAAAAAACACCACTTTGGAATATGAAGGATCCCTGAAATCAAGGATGAAAGGAACAGAGACAAGTGAGACAAATATGTCACATCTTCCGACAAACCAAGATTTAAAAAAAACAACTAAGTGACATGTTTGCCCAAAAATTGCGAAACGTCTGCCTCCAGCTCCGCTGAGTAGTCATGGAGCCACGGTGCCGGCGGAGCGCTGGATCCAGCGGCTCCAGCACTGCTCCCCTCCGTGGTCTTCCCGTCCTTCGCATCCTTCGCGTCCTTCGCTTTCTGGGCCTTCTTGGTTTTGCCATCCTTGTCCTCCTTGATGACCAATCCTGGAACGTTCCCGTACGTCCCCATGCCTTCTGCCATTCGTGTCCATTCCCGCTTTTTCTTTTTCTGTGAAATGTTAGCCATCACACTCACCTGTGCATACATGTGTAGATCAGTTGTATAGTATCTGTTCTTATCAGTTTGCACTTGTCCTGTCAGGCATGAACCACTGCGCAAGGATGACACGCCACAACACGTGGGCTCCGCGCCTTGGCGTTTTTTCTTCGGCATCTCTCATCA
The DNA here is from genome assembly GCA_947184155.2 of Cladocopium goreaui. Taxonomy (NCBI): domain Eukaryota; class Dinophyceae; order Suessiales; family Symbiodiniaceae; genus Cladocopium; species Cladocopium goreaui. Next base: position 345,334 of record CAMXCT020006638.1, on the reverse strand, counting down.
GCGACAAAGAAGGAATGCTATCGCTGCCAAAACTGGCTGTTTGACCGGTTTGAGATGCCCAGTTGGCGTCATTTGACTCTGGAATTGACGTTGGAATAAAGCTTGAAACCAAACAACACAACATTTTTTTCGGGTGGATCCTGAGCCTTCTTGTTTTTCTTGGTCTTCTTGGTCTCTTTGGAAGTTTCTGCCCTGTCTCGCTTCCTCCAGAAGCACAAAATATTTGCCCTAGAGTTCAAGCACACTGATGATTGAAACAAAGAAAGGATTTCGAAACCTTGACACAATTTAGGTTTTGGTGACTTGGTGTCAAATCTATCGGGCGTAATGTTTGTTAGCAGGTTAGCATTCAATGCCAGTGGCTCGAGCCGATTTACAGAGGCTGCCTGGCTTCAACTCGAAATTCTCACCGTTGCTGCATCTGTCCATAAGTCGGAAGTTTGACTCCTAAACTTCTTCCGACAATACATATACATACGCATATATATATATATATTTATACGTGTGAACAAATACATACTAACATGTGGCTTCATGTCGCTTAAACAAGTTTTAGTCTCCGCCTTGGCCCTCATCAAGAAACTGATACCGTCGCTGCACATGAACAGATCTTGAGGATCAATAAGCGATAACATAATTTTCCTCTGTGCGAAACAATACACCAGAACAGACATGGGATAACAAAGACCTAATATTAGGTTTCTGGTCTAGCTATCGCTGTGGACCAGTTGCTATTTCTGTTGCTGTTGCTGCTGCCGCTACAGTGTTGGTGGTGGCTGTTGGATTGCTGTGAACCTAACCAATCGCTCGCTAAACAGAAGCATGACCGAAGGCCATCATGGAGACACGACGACAACAACCTTGGGCAAGCTTGGGAGAGTGGCAGCCAAGAGCAGGGAAGAATACTAAAAGGGGACAAAGGGGACAAAGGAAGAGAAAGGAAGCAGAAGGGGAACAAAAGGCACCTTGCAAAGCATGAGAACTGGTATGACTATTGGGAAGACAACATGAGTAGCTTGGCAGAACACAATCATTTTTCTCCAAAGCAGCGACGTGATTCATCGCATCATCCAAGCTGTGTTTTACAGCGCCAGTTTGAACACTTGCCAAATGCAAAACGGCACTTGACATCAGCTTTCGCAACAGATTGCCATTGAAAACTTCCATCATTCGACTATTTATCAACATGGGGATACCCCAATAGCTGGATGGTATATAATGGAAAATCATATTCTTCCCTGGTGCTGTGGCCACCAGTTTAGAAGGGCAATCCGTGACCTCTAGGAACGCTCCCTCCATGGCCCTTCAGAATCTGAGCAGAAAAACAACATCAACATCACCAAGAGAAAGGTCTTCGTGTTTGGTGTTGGAAGGTTACCAACTTCTCTGTTTTGATCATTTTCATCATTTTAATCATGGAAGTCCTCTTTTTTTATCTCTTTGATTGGTTTCTGAAAAGTGTTTGATCAGTTTGATCCATGTTTTCACCTCATTTCGAACATTTCGACTTCGTCTGAGACTGCTGCTCTGCCAGCATTGCAGGGTGGCAAGGTGTTGATGCTGGACTTGCTGGCAGACATCTTCGATGGCGTAATGCCCACCTGCACTGCGTTATTTTCAGAGAAGTTTCTCAAGTGCTTACATTCATTTACATTCTGCACTGCTTACATCCCAACTTGACATGTGTGTTCTACTGACAAACCGAACACCGCAGCAACGTCCAGACATGTCCAGGGTCAGTTGATTCAGAAGTGAATCCTGTTTGAAGTTGAAAGACTGCCGCTCTGCAAATGAGGCCAGAACTTGTTCATTGAACATGCCCACAATTGGCGAGATGATAATGTACCTGCAACTCTTCACATTTTGGAAGCTGATCTGTTGATATTGACGATGTTCATGGAAATCTCATCATCCTACTTTGATTCCGCCGTAACAACATGGCATCTCCGTTTTGCCATCGTTCATCATGCTTCCTCATATCTCAAGACTTTTCCATGAGCATTATAGCATGATCCCCTCATATTTCATTTCCTCATCTGGGCCATGTTTCCCATATTTTTAGCATTGTTTCAGGATTTTCCCCATGGATTTTCCCATAAACTGCTGATTTTCCCCATCCAAAATGGCCATCGTTGCTCCGCACCCCCCAAAATGGCACGGGTTGGCGATGTCCGACACACGGGAGAAGGCACGAGCTGCAGGGCTGGGGTGATGATATTTGAACCAGCCGGACGTAAATAAAAAACAAATATATATATATATAAATATATTTATTTGTTCATTTTCATACATATATATATAAATATTTCTATATAAATAAATAAACAAATAAATAAATGTATAAATATATAAATATTATATTTTATATAGAAATATATTGTTATACGATATCACATCCTGTAAAAGAAACCTGATGTGTTGATAACAACACTGTTTTTAGGGATTTGAACAGATTATACCTAACGATAGATATATCAACTGTGGAAAATATAGACAATGGAACAGACGGATTATTTCAAACTCTTGGCAATACCATGTAGATAGCCGCATATATCGAGATTAAACCTCAATCATTCACCAATCTGTTATGGTATCAAGACATTGAACGGATATGGTTATTATGGACAGTATCTATCTGATTCTATCTGATTCTATCTGTATCTATCTATCTACCTATCTACCTATCTACCTATCTACCTATCTATCTATCTATCTATCTCTATCTCTATCTCTATCTCCATCTCTATCTCTATCTCTATCGATCTATCGATCTATCTCTATCTATCTCTATCTATCTCTACCTATCTCTATCTATCTCTATCTATCTCTATCTATCTCTATCTATCTCTATCTATCTCTATCTATCGCTATCTATCTCTCTCTCTCTATCTCTACCTGTCTGTCTACCTATCTATATTTGTCTATCTATCTATATTTGTCTATCTTGTGAATCATTTCGTTGCAGTATCCATGTCATCTCTTCCTTGCAAGGCTTTAGACAGATGATCCCGTTCAGAGATATCCAGCAACAACCAGAAACATCAGGGGATGTTCGTTCCATAGCACTTTGGCTCTGGGAGCCCACATAGGAGAGGGATCAGGGTAGGGATTCAGTGCTTTAGCCATCTTGGAAACCTTTTGGACGTGGCCGTCCTCCAAATAGCTGCTCAGGGTATCAGCTGGAAATCTTGGAAGGCTTAGGGAGCCGAATCACAGACCTTTCTCCTGCTTGTGAAGGCAGAACCTTGGAGCTTGGTGGTTGTGGGAAAAGTGACCGCCACTTTTGCTGTTGAGGTGCTACCAGTGGGTTTGGCTTAGGCCATTCACACTGGTAGCGGAGCTACCGCCGTTTTCACTGAGCGGATATCCAGGGAACATCACTGTTTGAGGCTTGGTGAGACATGTCTGAAGTTTCAGAAGGAACAGAGGCTAGTCAGCCGATTTCGAACCAGTTAGCATCACTCGTTCCAACGTTTGATCCCAGCAAGGATGACTTGCAAGTGTACTCTCAGAAAGTTTCGCTGCTTCTTGATGCATGGCCTGTAGGAAGGTACACGGAGTTAGCAACCAGACTCATACTGAATTGCAGTGGATCAGCATTCAAGAAGTTGCAGCTCCACCAGAGCGAGATCACCGTGAATGAGAAGAAATCCATTCAGCGTATCGTAGAGCTTCTGGGGGGACACTGGGGACAGATTGATTTGGAACAAAAATATGAACATGCCGAACGTGCTCTTTACAGGTGTCAGCAGAAAAACGATGAGAGTGCCGATTCGTACCTTGCTCGTGCGGATATCATGTGGACTGAATTGAACAATCGATCACTAAAACTTGGAGACCTGCAAGCATATGTAACTCTCAGGGGTTCAACTTTGACTGCAGAAGACAAGAAACGAGTTTTGGTTGATGCCGATGTCACAGATGGAGGTTCACTGACTATCAAACGTGTGGGAGCATCAATTCGTATGCTTGGAGCTGGATTCTTTCAAGAAATGACTCAGGGCAAGCGCAATGTCAAACTCAAAACGTATGATCAAACTGCACTGGTAGCAGACACTCCGGAGTCTGAAGAATACACAGAAAACTTCACCTTCGCCACCGACAATCCCGAAGAGGATGAACAGTGGGTGGATGTTTTAGCTCAGGAGGGTGATGAGGACGCAGCTTTGGTTTCAGATTTTGAGTCGGCAGCAGCTGACTTACTACAGTCAGATGAAGAACTGGCTTCGGCGTACACGGCGTACACCGAAGCACGCCGGAGATTGAATGAAAAGGTCAGGTCAAGAGGATTCTGGCCGTTGCAGAGCAAAGGGAAATTTAAAGGGTCCTCAAAAGGGGTCAAAGGGAAGTTCAACAAGGGGCACAGTTCATCTAGAAAGTCGTTGCAGCAGAGAATTTTGGAATCACGATGTAGGCTGTGTGGAAAAATGGGACACTGGAAGGCAGAATGCCCATCCAAGTCCGATGCAGCCGGCAGTGCTCCGAATCGATCACCTCAAGCTCCAACCTCTTTCGCACAGGGTATCTCCATGGAAGCCGCTGTGGATGAACTGAATGCGTTGCCACTGGAGTTTTTGAACTTGCCGATGTCCGAACAAGTGACCCTTGATGCCTCTCAGCATGACATGAACCAGTATGTTTTTGCCTTAGCTGTTGAAGATAATCCCAAAAGAAAACTTTCACAAACCTTGAACCAATGGAAAAAGTCACAAGCCACCATCAGCAACCGTGCCAGGAATGATGATGAGATGCACAAAGCCCGAGAACGCATCCGAGATCGCCTGGCTCAACACCGAGCCTCACCGACTGAGCCTGATGTCCAGACATGTGAAACTGCGCCTGTATGCTTTGCCACCCATGGTAGCTACGGAGTAGTAGATCTAGGAGCCACCAAGACTGTTATCGGTAGTCAGAAAGTTGGAGAATTGATTAACAGTTTAGATCCGCATGTCAGAAAACAGGTCACTCGCTGTGAGTGTAACATCACCTTTCGTTTTGGCAACCATGGTGTCCTGCAGAGCAAACAAGCTTTGGTAGTGCCCATTTACGGTCTGCAGCTGAAGATTGCGATTGTGCCGGGGGCCACACCCTTTTTGCTTTCAAACACCCTGCTCAGGGCCATAGGTGCAGTGATTGACACTGGTAGGAAAGTTTTGCATTCGTCCAGAATAGGCAGAGCAATTCCTTTGGTCCTGACTGGTAAGGGTCTTTTCCTTTTGGATTTGAATGAGCTGGCCTGTTCACCGAATGACCAAAGCTCGAAGTTTTCCGAAGCCGAGACACACAATGTTGAATGTCCGGAACCTGCACTGTCCACCCTGGACAAGGATGTGACAAAGCCTGCTGCTGACCCGCCAACGAGCCACATGAAAGGCACATGTCCATGCCATGAAGTAGGTGTCATGAAACATGATCACACCATGGTAGAAAAGACACCCATGTCGACAACCAATAAAGTTGAGGTCTCAGGTAAAAGGTCCGTGTCAGCCGATGCAGTCAATTCCAAACCTGGACTTGCATCCGAATGCCAATGCGTCACCACAGCAACGGGTAGGTCCAAAGCTCCCAACGCCGAGACGACTCCCGGTGATTCTGTTTGCAATGGCACTGTCCAAGAGACTCCAGCAAGTGCAGGAGATCGCAGAACCGATTGTCCTGGACTTTTCCAAGTGGTCAATGGCGGAACTGGAAGCCTCTCAGATCGACTTCGGACAAGCTCAGAAGGGCAAGAGCTATGCCCAGGTATGGAACGAAGCTCAGGGCTGGGTAACATGGTTCGTGCAGCACTACGAGAAGTCCAACAAACCAGCCCATCAGAAGTTCCTACACTATGTCACCCTGAAGGTCGAGAAGGCAGAATTGACGAAACAAAAGATTCCAGTGGTCGACAATGTGGAGGCTCCCAAGAAGATCCCGCAGACCCACCAGATCCCAAAGATCAAGGCCAAAGCCAAGGGTCGATCTTCGGCCAGGACCGAGGAAACTCCATGTCCCTGGGACGATGTGGAAGATCCGAGCATCTTCGAGATGATCGACACGGAGGAGATCGAAGAAGTGCCAGTGTTGGAGCCTTTGTGGCCAAACACGTCTCAGCTGGAGGCCCGAGTGGCCAACATGGAGAATGCCTTGTCACGGGTGATGGAATTCTTGGAACAGAATCACGCGGTTCAGCAGAACAACAATTGAGGGAGCCTGATTGCCCGAGTCTCGCAGCTCGCATCACAGCTGGTGATGTGAGTGCAGATTGCCTGGTCACAGAGACCTCTGCCCGAGAAACGAATCAAGAACGAATGATCTTCAATAAGTTGGTTCATCGATACACTCAAGAACTTGAAGATGTAATCAGAAATTCTACAGGGGTAAATAACAAACAGAAGTCTCTGGATGTTTTGGAAATATTTTGCGGACCTCAAAGTCAACTTACTCACCAGTGCCAGCAACTGAAATTCCAAGCTGCTCGTTTTGGATATCAACAAGGAGATTTACAAACTGAGACAGGAAGAAGAGACATGTTCACTCAACTTGTCTGTCGGCAACCCAAACATGTGTGGGCAAGTCCAACTTGTGGACCATGGAGTGGTTTTTCTACTCTGAATGGCAGTAGATCCATGACAGCATGGGACGATTTGCAAGCTCTTCGCAAACGTCATACTGAACAGATTGCGTTATGTGTGGTTGTTTTCAGGTATCAGAGAAGCCATCTTCGCCACTTCCATTGGGAGCAACCAAGGGGTTCACTGATGTTTAAACTGCCATACTTGCAAGAGCTGCTTCATTACCTGCTTGCAGCCGACGTAGACCTTTGCACTGCCGGTGATTTGATGTGATTTGAGAGATCCTGTCAATGGTCTTCACATTCGCAAGGGTTTGACAATCATGACGTCATCCAGTCACATGCAGCAAGTACTTTCACAGTTCCGTTGCGAAGGTCAACATGATCATCAGGTGATAGAAGACCAAGTCAGGTATCATGGGGAAACCATCAATCGGTCGCAGTTCACAGAGAACTATCCTCGAAAGTTTGCTCGTCGCATAGCCCAGATCATGTGCCGGGTGAAGACCATGAAGGAGAACCCATACCGTTCTCACGAGTGCCAAGTGTTTGCGGCTGATCATCCTGAGATGCCTGCCTCAAAAAGGGCCCGGTTATCACAGACCTATCGTCCCAAGCTGAGCCGTGCCCGAGGTGTTGATGCTTTACCCTGGGGAAAACGCGCAAAAACCACGGGAAAAACCACACCGTTGGATGCCAGAGCACTGTGGGGCCAAGTGTTTGACAAGTTGAGATCCATATTACCTCGAGTGGGGAAGACAGAAATACATGACCAAGGGATTTTAACTGAGATTAAGAACCTGGTGACTGACAAGGACATCCGAAGTGTCATTGCATGCCGAGGGTGCAGCCGAACCATTGCCCCTCCAAAGAACATGATCTTAGGAGAAGCTCCCTTTCGCAAAAGTGTGTTCATCGACAGACAGTCAGGTGATATCCGAGCTGAGGAAGAATGGGAATCTTGGGAAACACTTGCAAAAAGAAACCTCATTCGACCATCACATCCATGCAGCATTAACATAACCATGTTTGCCAGAACCAACCCCGAAAGTCTCAACACAAACATCAGAGTGTCAACACCAAGCGATGCCGAGCCTGCAGTCGACCGACCGCAGTTGCATGAGCCAGAAAATTCAAGCAATCCCGGCGCTATTGTGGACAACGAAGTTTGTCCCAACTCAGCGTTCCAGCCTGGAATATGCAAAGATTCCTACGTGACTACCAAGCTCACGCCGTCTCAGACAGAAGATCTGAGAAGTCCAGAGCAATCCCCAAGATTCAAAGCCCTGTCACCTGAAGAACGAAGTATGATCATCAGGGCCCACAAGAATTTAGGTCACCCCAGTCCTGAAAGATTGAGCACCCTGCTGAAAAGCCAAGGTTTTCGACCTGAGGTTGCACAAGGGGCTTTGGATCTGCGTTGTTCCGTGTGCCAGTCTCAGACACAGCCCAAGCTTGCGAAGCCGAGCACCATTCGAGATGAGCTGGACTTCAATGACAGAGTTTGTGTGGATGGTTTAGAGTGGACCAACAAACAAGGGACGAAGTTTCATCTATATCATGTGGTAGATTGGGCAACCAGTTTCCAAACAGCATGTTGTGCACCTGATAGTTCAACCGCAGGTTTCCTGCAGGGTTTCATGCAGATGTGGCTTTCCTGGGCCGGAGCTCCAGCCGAAATGATTGTTGATGCCGGGACAGAATTTAATTCTGAGGAGTTTTCGGAATTCACCCAAAGCCATAACATCAAGGTAACTACCATAAGCACCGAAGCTCCATTTCAAAATGGAAAAGCTGAGAGACATGGAGCCATTGTCAAGACCATGCTATCCAAATATGAGGCTGAACACCCTATTAACAGCTATCAAGACCTCCGGGAAGCCTTATGGTGGTGCATTCAAGCAAAGAACGCCTGTAGCTTGCGTAAGGGGTATGCACCTGAAGTCCTTGTTCTGGGAAAACATACCAGGATACCGGGAGCCATTTGCAGCGATGAACTCCTTCCAGCTCATCTACTGGCTGATTCAGAAACGGCACATGGCATACAGTTTCGCAAACAGCTGTCATGTCGTGAAAGCGCCAGAAAGGCCCATCACCAGGCCGACAATGATGCCGCCTTGAGAAGAGCTCTTTTGCGCAGGTCCAGACCAGGTCAACAGGCCTATCATCCTGGTGAATGGGTAATGGTATGGCGACCAGGAAAGGGTAATGCAGCTGGGTTTTGGTCAGGTCCTATGAAGGTAGTGGTCCAAGAAAACCAACAGACCATTTGGACAACATCAGCCAGCAAACTTTTCCGCAGTGCACCAGAAAATGTTAGACCGGTCACAGCTTCAGAAGCCCATGACATTCCAATGATGCCAAATGAACCGTCCATTTCTGTGATTGCCCAACAATTACCCAACATAACTCAACAAGGGATTACACGTGCTGTTAATCTTGATCCAGGAAACATCCCATCACATGTCACTGAACTTGATAACTTTAATCCTCCCAATCATAACCCTAATCCAGAAAGTAGCCAGAGCAATCAATCTGAAGGTCAACCAGATCAAGAACCCGAAATTCCACACAGTCAAGGCCCAAGGTCTCAGGAAGGGGGTTCCACAGTTGACGAAAGTACGCAACCAGAAATTCCAATAGTAGATCCCGCAGTTGAGACACCGATTCCTGATGAGGATGACGATGATGATCTAGTATGTGAAGGTTTGTACTGCCAAGATGAAGATCCGTGCATGCTAACTGATTCTCTGGACCTCGCATGGCGTCTCGAGATCGACGTGAACCATCAGGATTTGCAAGACTGGAAGTCAGAACAAGACAAGTCTGAAATGGCATTCTTGGTATCAGCGGCCAAGAGACAGAGAGCGGAAGTAAAAATGTCATCGTTAAATGCATCCGAGAAGGAAGAATTCCAAAAGGCCAAGGAAGTAGAGATTCAGAACTGGATCAAGACAGGCACCGTGTCAAAGATTCTCCGAGAAAAGATTCCATATGATCAAGTGTTAAGGTGCAGATGGATCCTTACATGGAAAAATGTCGATATGTCCCCAACTGAACATACAAAAGATGCCAAAAGGGTAAAGGCAAAGGCAAGGTTGGTTATTCTTGGGCACCTTGATCCCCAATTAGAAGAACTCCCAAGAGACTCACCCACTCTTGGACGCAACACCAAAATGCTGTTGCTGCAAATGATAGCTTCTCAGGGATGGGATCTGCGATCGTTCGATATCAAAGCAGCATTCCTACAGGGTAAACCTCAAAAGGGAAGAACCCTTGCCATAGAACCAGTGCCAGAGCTTGTCAAGGCTCTCCAAATGCAAACCAACGAGATTTGCAAGCTGGAAAAGGGGGCTTATGGTCTGATCGATGCACCGTTTCTTTGGTACATAGCAATTTCAGAGGAACTTCTCAAACTGGGTTTCGTACAATCGCCTTTTGATCCGTGTCTTCATGTTCTCAAACATCCTAACGCTGGCCAACTTGAAGGAGTTTTGGGTTTGCATGTTGACGATGGTATTTGCGGAGGTGGAAAGTATTTCATGGAGAAACTGGAACAATTGGAAAAGACTTATCCGTTTGGGTCCAAGAAACTTCGTCAATTCACTTTCACAGGCATTGAGATGAACCAACTTCCAGACTACAGCATTCACATGAGCCAATCCAAATATGTCAGAGCCATCAATCCCATTCAAATCAGACCGGAACGCAAGAAGTCCACTGACTCTCCAGTGACCGAAGAAGAGAGACAAGAACTCCGAGCTCTCATTGGTAGCTTGCAATATTCATCCGTCCATACTCGACCTGATTTAAGCAGCCGACTGAGCAATTTACAATCATCAATCAACAAGGCCACTGTTGACACTTTAATCCAAGGAAATCAAACACTACACGAAGCCAAAAAGTATCACGAGACCACTATCAAAATACAATCAATACCAGTCACTGACTTTCGATTTCTAGCCTTTTCCGATGCCTCATTCGCTTCCAAAACCAATCCAAATTCGCATACTGGGATGATCATTATGGGTACCCATAAGGATATTGAGAAGAACATATCATGCCCTGTGAGTCCACTTGCATGGGGTTGTAAAAAGATACAAAGAGTGGTCACAAGCACGTTGGCTGCAGAGACGGTATCTTTAAATTCCGTTCTGGATCAGCTGTCATGGATGAGACTTTGCTGGGCATGGCTTCTCGACACCAGTATCAATTGGAAACAACCGTCAACAACATTGAAAACTTTACCAACCACTTTTTCAACGGCAACTTACAAAGCTCAAAACCCAACAGAATGTATCACCGCTACAGATTGCAAGTCCCTGTTTGATCTTGTCACTCGTACAGCCATGCCAAATTGCACCGAATTTCGAACACAATTGAATGCCAGATCCATCAAGGATTACCTATCAGAGGGAGTTTCCCTTAGATGGGTTCATAGTGGAGCACAATTGGCAGACAGCCTCACCAAAATCATGGAAAATGTTTTTCTTCGTGAAACTTTGCAGTTGGGTCGCTATAAGCTACATGATGAGCTGGAAGTTTTGAAAAGCCGAGCCTCAACAAGAAACAGACTCAAGTGGCTTCGAAGCGAAAACCAACGAGATGCCAACATCGACTGCAACGAATGATGTAGATTTCAATTTTTCTTTGGAAATTTGGGAGTGTGAATCATTTCGTTGCAGTATCCATGTCATCTCTTCCTTGCAAGGCTTTAGACAGATGATCCCGTTCAGAGATATCCAGCAACAACCAGAAACATCAGGGGATGTTCGTTCCATAGCACTTTGGCTCTGGGAGCCCACATAGGAGAGGGATCAGGGTAGGGATTCAGTGCTTTAGCCATCTTGGAAACCTTTTGGACGTGGCCGTCCTCCAAATAGCTGCTCAGGGTATCAGCTGGAAATCTTGGAAGGCTTAGGGAGCCGAATCACAGACCTTTCTCCTGCTTGTGAAGGCAGAACCTTGGAGCTTGGTGGTTGTGGGAAAAGTGACCGCCACTTTTGCTGTTGAGGTGCTACCAGTGGGTTTGGCTTAGGCCATTCACACTATCTATCCATATTTGTCAATCTATCTATATTTGTCAATCTATCTATATTTGTCTATTCTATCTATATTTGTCTATCTATCTATCTATCTATCTATATTTGTCTGTCTATCTATATTTGTTAACCTATCTATATTTGTCTATCTATCTATATTTGTTAACCTATCTAAATTTGTTAATCTATCTATATTTATCTATCTATATTAACCTATCTATATTAATCTATCTATATTAATCTATCGTATCTATGTATCTATCTAATCTAATCTAATCTATCTATATTAATCTATCTATATTAGTCTATCGTATCTATGTATCTATCTAATCTAATCTAATCTAATCTATATTAATCTATCTATATTAATCTATCGTATCTATGTATCTATCTAGCCTAATCTAATCTAATCTATCTATACAGAAATCTTTGCTGATTAGGGTTTGAAGTGATTTTGGATATAGACTTATTACTACTGTCACAATGGGACGGACTAACATGTTGGCCGTACCGATAGCCAGAGTGCCCTGAAAAGATCAGCCACTAAGCCAGGACTTCCAGGGCATTTATCGGATGGATCTGTGACAGAAACCTGTATTGCCATCAACCTCTGAAAACTCAAACGGATCAATTTTTACATCATTACATCATTACATAATGGAATGGAATGAAGCTTGGCAGTTGGACATGGCACTGGAGGACCCTCCCCTTGTGACCGCTTGACAGTGACAGTGTCCCACCTCGGCCGCTTAACAAACCACGGGGAGCTCGTGGGAAGATTTGTGCATTGCCTCGGGTGAAGATAGCGATGGAAATACATCAAAATGATGACAGATGGTGAATCTGACATGTCATGAAGATAAACTATATACTATAAATACATCATATATAACTAAGGAATCTAAGGAAGAGATGTAATCATATTGGCAAAAACTCAAAGCTCCAGAGCAATACACCAGTTGGAATTCAAAATGGCGTCTTCTCCAAAAGGAAAATCCCACTGTGAAAAATATCAGACTTATCAGGTTTCCCATCTGCAAAAAAACATCTTTCTGTACTGTCAATCTAGTGCAGGATGGAGAAACCAACTCATTTTCACTCACATTTCCTCAAAATATCTTGAACTGTTTAGATCTGTTCAGTCTCCCTTTTCGGATCTGGCAACAGCTGGGCGGCAACGCAATTCCCTTCTCTGAGAGCTCTGCTGTTGATCTCATCCTTCACCGGAAATGATGCGAGCTGCCTGAAATCGTAGCTTGATGCCACTTGCAACGAAGCCTTCCCGTGAAGGAATTAAAGGAATGTACAGGGAACGAAACGTGAAGAAAAAACTGAAGACATCACCAAACATCTGCCGATATCACAACTCCCCACCTAACATCACAACAAAAACAACAGATCACCAGAATTCACCAGAATTCACCATGTCACAATATACCACATAGACATCTGCTGGTCACGTCGCACCTGTAAGCTCCAGGGCCAGGAGTCTGCAACGTCTCTCTGCCTCGGCATCAAAACCGTGTTCTTCGCCAACGGTGAACATCACCGTGAAACCGTCAGAGCCCAGTGGTGAAAATACTTGCTTATGGATCTTCATCATTTCTCCCTTTTTTTTCACGACGGTGTTGGACGGGTTTGGACCCCGGTATTTCGGTGAGAAACTGCCAGAAAGCCATCGAATGTGCCCGACATCTGCCATGGCACATTGGTTGGTCCGGTGAGTGCCTTGTCCGTAGAGAGGATTCGCGGCCGAAATCATCTCCTCCACGCCATCTTTTCGGGGCGTGCTTCTGCCGCGCGGCTTCAAGGGCGCGTAGATGCGCGGCATGGCTTCAAGGCTGCGGAGATGCAGCAAGTCTTCCAGCAATGGGGCAACACAGCAAACACCGGCATCGCCAAAAATGACTTGTAACTTGTATCATGGGGTAACTGACATTTAACATCATTAAACTGACATTTAACGGCAAAAGTGGAGAGAACTCTTGCACTTTTCATCATTTTCAATCACTCGACGGATGCACTCTGCGCCGATCGTCCGACGGAAACTCAGCAGTGTGGCGCAGTGCCACAGTGCTTCACCATGTCAGCGGTCGGTGCAGCTGGGATCTTTCCCACGAAAAGAGAAGTGACCAGGGAATTCCATTTCAAGCTGTGTACCAAATGGTGTATCTGTATGGTACTGTATGGTTCCATGAGTCATCATGAGTGCAAATAACCAAAGCATCTTCAACGTTTACACTCTGCAACATCTCTTTCACTGGTAGGAAAAGGCCCGGAGAAACTCTTGAAAACATGCCAAATCTGAAAAGCAGCACCGACTCCCTCTTTTGATGAACTTATCTTTGGTCATAGCATGCTTTTGTCTCCTTCCACATTCTCTCATATCTTTGTCAAATCTGTAGTCGGTTGTCAAATTTACAAATTTCCCAGAACTGCCGCTGGTCACAAAATGTACTGATCAAAGCCCCCAAAGCCCATGAAACCATCAATACCTATCCCAAAAAACATCAAAGAACTCTCTATGTCAGTTGAGTTTCCATCCCTATTTTTCTGAGTTTCCAAAGGGTTTCCACCATTTTTCTCAGTTTCCACCATTAAAATTATAGGTTTCCACCATCCTATCCACCATTTTCCACCATTTTCTACCATTTTTCTCAGTTTCCAGCCCTAAAACTCCACCATTTCGCCAATTGCGGTGCTGCAAATCACCAGATTTGGCACTACGAAGATCAGCTCATGAAGGCGACCCCCCCGAGGTTCTCCACCTTGGGAGGTGCCTCACAGCAGTGATTGGTCGAACGAAAGGGCCCATATGGCTATAGCTATAGATGAACCATATGAAGATGTACCATATATGGTAAATATATGGCTATACATGATCTATATATGTCCATATCATTCATATACACCATAATATATATATATGATGTATATGTATAGATATATAGTACTGTAGCATATTAGTACTATATGTATAACTTATATTATAGATACTGTGTATCTGAATGATGTAAATAGCATAGAAGGGATTTTTCACTGAAATGAATACTAGAGGGGGGCAAGGCACTCAAGTTTCTTGGATCACTGACACAAAAAATATGGGTTTGTCTGAAAATAGGCTATATTCCCAATTATAGCCATTTAATAGGGATAATGATCATTAACCATTGGTTTTAGGGGTACACGACATTTTCAGACACACCCATATGGGTGAGCCAAAAACCAGAAGTTCTGGCGGATCTCCCGAGGTCCTTCCCCACGTTGTTCCGCCTTCTGGAAATATCTGGCTTCAGCCGAGTGCTCGTCGAAGGGCGAGGCGAAGAGCTGTTGGAGCGTCTCCACAACGCTGAAATCACCTGGCAGATGTTGATATACTGGGCACCTGATATTGGTGGTTGGATATGGCGATTTCTGGAGATTTGTAGTATTTTGTAGTAGTGTTTACTGTTCCAATTTCTGTTATGAAAAAAATGATCCAAATGTCTGCTGAAGATTGGTTGCTGGTACCAGTTGATGCAAATCACTGCTGCAGCGGGCCTTTCTGTGCAGCTTCGTATGCCTGACACAAAGTCCGGCAGTCCGTCCGGCTGAATGCCGAGGATCCAGAACGAAGAATCTGTTTCACATCAAGTGGTGTTCTAACTCCCATGATCTCTGCTTCTTTGAAGCTCTTGTGAGGCTATATCCGATCATGATGTACCATTTTTTTTTGCCACTTCTTTGTTACCACCCAGAACCTTTTCTTAAATCCCAGTTGAATAAGCACATGAACTCAATTCTTGAGATAGATCTGATGATCAACTCAAAATTCAGCCAGTCAACTATCCACTATATATCATCAATCTGATTATACCCCCAGATACGATCTGAGGATTCCGAAGTTGAAGCGATCTCACAAAAACCCATCATAACGATCAGAGTGTAGGTATAGATCCTTGTTAACTCACTACAACTATTCATAAATCTGACTACCCTCTGGTAATTTAACATAGCTATTGAAAATGGCCATGTATAGTTGATTTTCCCATTAAACATGGTGATTTTCCATAGTTTTTTGTATGTTTACCAGAGGGTATCCTGAAAGTATAGATTCAATGATCTTTAAAGTGATCATCAGAAATCATCAGAATCTGATTGTGATCCTGGTACAAAGCTTCATTCACCCACTAAAAACATCGAGAAGCCCTAAAATTCTCATGATCATTTGATATCATCTGATATCATCTGATATCCCCATGAAGTTTCATTCACTAGAAACCCATATAAAGCCTATACATACATATCTATACATCTGAGGATCAGCATGGCATCCCCACGGGATTTCCCCCAGTTACGCCACCTCCACCAGCATCCACTCGCGCGGCACGAACTTCGGCGACGTGCGCCGCATCAGCACAGCGTCCGGCGAGCAGCGATGCCAGCGCTGAAGCCAAGTGGTCCAGCGTTGCTCCCCTGGTTTTTTTCGATGGTTTTCTGCTTTGATAAAAATGTTATCATGACATGATATCTGAAAAATGTGATGATAAAGCTGTTATCATCATGTTATGACATGATAGAGAAATTCATAAATTTACTTGAGCTTTGTTGTAATTGTACTTTCTTCTTAACACATGAACATGGCTTCAAAGCAACATCAAGCAAAACGAATGCGCTGAATTGAGCACTCAATCTCAAACATGAAGCAACGCAGGAAACCAGGGAGGACAACAACTAGCAGCAAAGAATACGCTTCTCCTAAAAATTATCAAACAGCCATCGGAATGTCAGTTAAACATATAGCAATTGCAGCCCAAGCGTCGCTCTACTGGCAGTGATGAGTAGAAAGCAGGCCGCAAAGCATCGGTGTTCTCTGGCAGCATTGCCAGCTGTCGCCAAAAAATGGTGTAATCAATGGAACCTCATTGCAGAAAAACATATGATGAACATTCACTGATTTCAGAACGGACGACAGTCAGCAACTAAACGGGAAGTCAAAAGATCGAACTGAGAATCGAGATCGAGCAAAATCAGGGAGGAAAATGTCCATCATAAAAACAAGACCGCCATAAAATCACCCTAGATCATCTTTCCATTTTTTCTGTGAGTTTTGTGAACATTAAAACTCAATTTTGTCCAGTCGACGACTTTTCATGTTGGATGGGTTGGATTGGCTCCAAGTGACTTTCTGCCATGAGTTCTTCCAGATCTTGGAAGAGTTCTTGCCCCTGGACGCGGAGATGGAACTGCTTGTGCTTCAGTTCAGTTCAAATCGAACATTTTCAAACATCATGACTCATGACATATCAAATATCATGAAGTATTTCATGTGAACATATATCAAAAGTTTCTTCAAAGTGATAAACCTCAATTAAAGTGATTTGATCTGATTTGGATCCCGACTATTTTTCAACGAACAGGACATGTTTTTTTTTCCATGTGACGCATCGCTGACTTCGCTGACATCGCATCGCCATGTCATCCGAACGTCGTCCGAGCCTCGGAATCCCAGCGGCTGAGCCCGAGTTTGGGTCGCCAACAGTGCTCGCCGCAGATTCGTTGGCACAACTCCTGCGAAGGCAGCTGATGCTGATGCTGATTGATGTTGTTTTTTTTTAAATCTTCAAAAGCAGAAAAAATCCGATCTTTGACTCACCGGATCATGGATCATCATTATCATCATTATCATTATCATGTTTTGTTAAGTTTTGTGACTTCAACCTTTCTATATTTTTCCATGCAATTTTCCATATTTTCATATGATTTTCCATGATTTTTCATGGTGGATTCTTTTGCCAGGCGAAATCGGAAATTCGCGCCTCAAAGCCATCCACCTCTCGTTGCGCCTCCTGTTGTGCTGCTGGGGACAGCAGTGGCTGCAACGCCTCGCAGGGGTGTACAACCACCATAGGGTCATAAGGTCATAGAATGATTAACCCATAGTATCCCATAGATAATATATATATATAAATACTATTAACCTTTAATATATGGTTACGCCCATAGTTTGAAAGTTTGAAGCATGGCTAGGTTGATGATGATTAAACCATAGTTTATCACCAAAAACTATAATATAGTTTATGAGGGTTTACTGATGCTATAAGGGCAATGAACTAGAGTTACTATAGTTATACTCACCAGAAACTGCCATTAACCCTTGTGAAATTGGAGTTACTTGCACTAACTTAGCTATGGAGTTGGGCACCTTCCAGGAGCTTAGATGGTGATGTTCATGGATTGACAGTTGGGACTTAAGTTCCAAATGGAAAGTCTAAGAGTTCACATGATTGCCCGAAAAGTATTGGAACCAAATTTTGATGGTTAATCAGCATTTTCCCAACAATAGCCAGTGAATCAAGGATACTTCTTTTTAGACACATCCTTCTTTTTCTCCAACGCCGACAAGGCCGTAGATCATCTTTCAAATGGGGTCTCGTCTTATTTGAAACCTCCAAATCACATGATCGTTTTAGATTGTTTCCATTTTATTTTTCCATGTGCTAACATATTGACGTATGCTATACCAATTTTGGAACATCTCTTTCGAAAACCATCGTTCCCACGCCTGGCCTTTACAAAACTCACAAAGTTCTTTTGCGCGGCCTGGTCACATGCGATATCAAGATTAACGAACAATGGCGATCTGTGGAACAGCAGCTGTTCGGCCATCAGCATTCCGTCCTTGGGCTGGTTCATGAAGGCAAAATGTTCACCTGGCTTTCCAGTCTTTCGACTGGCAAAAAACTGAAGAGATCTGAAGAGTACTGAAGTGATTTGCTAAGGCATCGAGGAAGGATTTCACATTTCCAAGTGGAAGCTGTTCAAATTCTTTTGCGAATCAACCGTGCCTCCACCAACCCACATATTCCAAAGCGGGTCATACCTGGTACCATCAAATCATCAAATGCAGAAACTTCACAGAGTCTCGAAAGAACAACTCAAAGACTTTCTCGACAAATTCTGGGGCACTTCTCCATGAAGCCGAAAGGTCCATAGTCCTCGGCACGGAGAACGACATGTTGAACTTCGGCAACTGGCGGTAACGCCGTTCCGAGAGTGCGGCCATGGTGCGACCCGCCTACGGAAATACGGAAAGTTTGAACGTGAAATCAAAGACATATCATAACAAATCACGAAATACCTGTGAAGTAAGTGTTCAGTGTTGTTTCAACTTTTGATAAACAGAATTTGAACAGCACACCTTTGGAAGATTCACTGTATGTCGGGCAGGTGTCAAGTGACCCGTTGAGTTCACAGGGTTGCTGGGTTGCTGGCAATCAGGCAGTTGTCAGAGTTGAAATTGCCCTGGCAGTACCTCCCGACATCAACTCGCCAACTGTCATGTGAACTCACCATCCACTGGCCACAGGGGCACCCGACTCTGAGCCAATCTGCCATGAGTTTGCTCAAGCGCTTGGCAAATTCCTGGATCATCCTCAAGATTCTTTGCTCGAGGTCGACAGTTGGGTCATCCACATCGGAGTACCTTCGATTCAGACTGGGAGGACAATTGAAAGGAGAATCCAAACGACCAATCACATGACGCATAGCTTCAGGATACAGGATTGGACATGTCGGGATTGACATGTTCTGAATTGACATCCACAATCAGCCATGAAAAACCACCACAATTGGAATTTATTCACTGCCATTTTTACTGCTCTTAGGCAACACCTTAGTGGCTGACTCCCGCTTCAGGGCGTGCTTCACGATGAGTTCTGCCACGGTCCAAAGCACACCGATGGAAACTTGAGGCGTGCAGCCAAACCATTCTACCTTCCACAATCAAAACGCCCAACTAGAAGCCGATAATACCTGCTATTACCAGTTTTCACAGGGTTTTCATAGGTTTTCATAGAATTTCCATGATGCCCGTTGATTTCACAGATTTTCACAGTGGGTTCTGGTTGTTTCCCCAAGTTCCCGGCCTAGCTGTTGGAAAGGCTCACTATCTCTTGCACTTCTCCTTGCTCGGCGGCCTCAATTTCGCTAACCGTTAGCCTATTGGGTTCATTTCTTCCAATTTCTGGTGATTAAAGTTTCTGGTACCATCAATGGAAGACAATTCAAAACTCAATTCATACCGTTTTATCGTACATGTCAGTTTGAGAGCCGGCAACTTTCTGGGGAAAGTATGTCAATGTTGTGTCCGGTGTTGAGTTGATTTGGTCCTGGTCCTACAGCATTCTTCGCACGTGCTTTGCATCGATTGATTCTATCTATCTACTTTGGTTCCATAGTTCTATCATGGACATACCAAGATCTCTCCAATTTGGCGACTCTATTGGCTCGAAAAACCACCAAAGACACTTCCCAAATTGCATCAACTTGTCGCAATCAACACCAACCAACACACACACACATATATATATATCCATGAATTGCTAGAAATCTGCTTTGCTACAACTTCTATCAGTTTTTTTCCCCCAAAAAGTGAGCAAAACATCGCCGTTGTTTTCAGATTTCGAGCGCCCGGGCCATGGAGTTCCAAATGTCCCACACGCAGAAAGGAAGGTGCCACGCGACAACAGATGGCACACTTCTCCTGGAGGTGGGAAAAGCCACCATTTTTTGTTGGGTACCCCTTGGTAAACTTAGACTTTGCGAAGTGGTATAGATGCCCCATTTGGTGTTCATACACTATTTGAAATGCGGATTTTCCATGACAATGTTGGTTTTCTGGAAGGGGTATGTTGTTTATATGCCTCATACCATGGTTAAAGAGGGGGCTTACACATAGTTGGGACCATACGATGGTGTTGAATATTAGGGGATGAGATTATAGGTTGTTTACACACATATTATATATGTATATACATGTATGTAGCCCATTAATTCCCGGAAGAACATATGATGTACTTCATTACTGTATTCTGCTGGTTATATTCCCCGTGAACTCCCCTTGCAAACAGGATCAACTACATACACTCATAATATAGTCAGTTGTATCAAATATATATATATATGTCATAGTTTACATGATATATCATGATATCATTGCATATACACAACGATATCTGGTTGGTGGTTGAGTTTCAACCCCTCTGACGAATGATGGAGTTATTAGTCAGTTGGGATGAAATGACATTCCCAATATATGGAAAGTCATAAAATTCGATGGTTCCAAACCACCAACCAGTCATTAAACAGCAATTTTTAGTGGATTTACCCAACATATCACCAACACATCCAAAACGACATGGTACGGCCATCTCTTCATCATTTGCTCCGTTTGGAGTCGGTCGGGATTTCGCAGCTGGGAGCGAAGCTGTGCCTCAGGCTGAACTTTAAGACCCAGAACAGCAAATATCCAGCAAGCTTAATATATGCTTAATATATCTTAATATGAAAGATATGAAAGATATGAATGAATGGTGAAAATCACCAGGATAGAATCAAATTCCAAAAAAATGCCAATTTCTTCCGGCATCTCATGGATTTCTGGGTGTCGCTACGATAGCCATCTGCTTCAACTCCGAAGGTGCATCGGCCAACTGGGGTGCCACCTGGCTGGATGGGATGCCACCTGTTTCCCATCGTCACTTCATGTCAGCTTTGAGCCTCAACAAGGAAGGCTTCGTTCACCTCCGGTCTCGTCTTACTTTGGTCGTACCTCAGTCCATAAAGTGTCCTTACAGCTTTCCTCACTGTCGTCATCAATGGCTGTTACCATCTGGCTATTTAACATAACCATGGAAAATCATCATTTTTCATAGGTAAACCATCTATAATCATCTATTTCTATGGGCCATTTTCCATGGCAGACCGTTAACCAGAGGATACTATCACTCAACCACTCAGTCGTTCAACGTGGGTTCCAAGGTTCCTACCAAGGTCGGTCGACCGTTTCCTCCTCCGAAACGATCAGGGACAAGGCACGCGTGGTGCTGACTCCCAGGGCATGCATCGCCTGTGACATGTCGACACGTGTGACAACTGGTGTTTTTGATGTCCCATTCCTGTTGCTTCACAGATTTTGATGCTCATATTTGCTAGCATCATAGTATCATTTAGTATCATCACTACCGTCAGTATCAGTTTGTGAGCTATTATCATGGTCATCATTATCATCATTGTCGTTCTTCTCATTCTCATCAGGATGATCAGGATGAAAATAAAATCATTATTTTTGTTGACCATCAAACAAATTCATATATTACAATTTCAAGTAACGAGATTATTTGTCCATGAAGTTGTACATTTGTCCGTTCCCATACAGAGATACAGATTGGAAAATAAAAGGGATAACAACCCCATCTTCTATCAATCGGAGACATCAATTGCATCATGAAAAAGGGTGTATCCGTGTATCCTTTATCAATCTTTATCATCAATCATCAATCATCAATCTTCATCAATCTTTATCACAATCTTCATCCTTTTTCAATCATCAATCTCTGTGTCTCTGCACATTCTCCAAACCTCCAAAATTTCCCAGCTGATGATTTTCTGAGGAAAATTTCCCATCTTTTTCCCATGAAATCCTGGGCGTTTTCCAAACGAACTCGCTGCCTCCGAGACCAAGAACTCTCGGACACTGGAGCGCAGCACCGCACGGCCATCGGCGCTGCGGCCTTGATGGTGACCCAATGGAAGGGAGCAAAATCCCATCGAACAAATGGGGAAAATATGGGAAAATATGGGGAAAATGGTTCCCAAATGTTTTGAAATATTGTTTTTTTTTGAAATATTGGATGATTTAGTCAGAAATCCGATGGATAAGAGATGATGAGAGTGGGATTTGGGGTTCGGAACCAATTTTGGTCAAGTTATGTTTAGTATGTTGAGTTCATCTGGAAAATCAAACATGATACATGTTCAATGTTCAGATTGTTCCATCCGGATCACGGCTGAACAGAGTCCCAATCTTAAGGACTCGCGTGGCTTGGTGAAGCCCCAGATTGGAAATCAAGTTATGTGAAGGACAGGAGACTTTCTACTGGTTGGTGGTTGAGTTTCAACCCCTCTGAAAAATGATGGAGTTATTAGTCAGTTGGGATGAAATGACATTCCCAATATATGGAACGTCATAAAATTCCATGGTTCCGAACCACCAACCAGTCATTAAACAGCCATTTTGAGTGGATTTACCCAACATATCACCAAACCTCCAAGCAACTTATGACTTTCTCCGAGGGGCAAAATGGTGTCGTGCCACCTCCTTTCAGCTGCATCTCCCATCGCCGTCCTGCCATCACCAAGGTTCATCTGCACTGTGATACGTGGCGGCTGTCAGAGTCACCAGATATATCAACAACATTAAACAACATCAGACATTTAACAGGGGAAATCAAACTATAAACATGACCCAACATTACAGTGTTTTTTCCACTGGATTCACTGAAACTCATCACCAACTCATCATCAATTCGTTTCTTCATTCCTCACCCGACCACTCTGACACCTTCAATGACCACCTCACCGATGGACAAAGCGCGGCCATCGCCATAGCCGTTGCCGTTTTTGAAGGGACAGTTGTCGTACATCTCCTGACGTTCAAAGATTTGCATCGAGGAATTTTGATGTGCGTCCCAGGTATAAAGTGCATCACCCACATATAAGTCATATATCAACCATACTTCGGGTATAACATGGCATAAATTGATAACTATAGATTTTCATAATGTTTTTTTTTTAGCCGTGTCGATGTCTTACCACATACCAACTGGGATACACCCCCGAGTAAGCATCTGTTTTGCACCTGGCCATAGATCGACAGCGCATAGGGCGTCGCCCAGCTATCAAAGCCCTGGAGTCAACGGCTAGGATGCTACTGGGTTGTGTTACTCATACTATCAAAACAAATCAAAACGATATCTCTATATATATATATAACCATGGTAGTTATACCAATATCTACAATTGGTTCTACAGTTATACCATGGTAGTGGCTTCCGTTTATTGGTCTTTGGTTCCAAGCCAACATATGTCACAGGGAACTCACCGCTGGATCAAACAAATCATGCCTCAATGGCGTCAACATCTCCCGAGAAGAAGCGCAAGAATGCCTCTTTCGGCAATGCCAATTCTGCAGTTTGTGCACTTTGCCAAGTGTGTTGTGAAGCTTCCAACATCATCAACATACCAACTTCGTGATTCGATATGCAGCTCGACATGTATTTTGATTTGAATGATGAAACTATATGATATGACAGTCCTATTTCGATCTGCAACTGCTGTCGTTTTCTGTTTTGGTCTCCGGTCGGGTCAGGTTTTTCTGCTCAGTTTTAGAGCATTGCGCACGGTACACAGCGACGCGTCGCTGTGTCATGCGCTGGAAACTGTTTCGCAACAGCCGAGGCGCCTGCGCAAAACTGGCTCGGAACGTGCTAAGTCAACAGCTGTCTTTGTGTCAACTTACAATGTGAAACCATTTGCCAATGTATTTTGATCGATTGTACTCTATCGTAATATATTCTGCGGGTTGATGATTCTTGCAGTCTAACGGGTCCGAGCAGATCTTTCTCTAGTAATTTGTGCCGTAAAAGTTGGAACTTTCCCATCATATTTTTATATTTTCCCATAGATTTTCCCATAGATTCTCTCATCTTGTGATGATTTGTGTGTCAGTTCGACCTCAGAGGTCTTCCTCTACAGGGGGAACGCCATCCTGCGCAGCGTGGATTGGTGAAGTCATGGTGAAGTCATGGTGTCCTACAAAAGAAGCAGGGTTTAAATACTGGAGATATGAAAATGATTGTGAACAATGAAATAGTTGGATATAAATATCACTATGAATGTGAAGAATGTGATCTGAAAGAGATGAAACATATCATATTTTCATATTTTCCCAGATATTTTTACCAATTTTCCCATGGATTTTCTCATCTTGTGGATTTCACTGCAGCTCCCAAGCCAGCAGACAGGGACACAGCGCCAGGCCTTTCCATCCCAAGGATCTGCCTTGACCGCCTTTGCACTGGCTGGGTAAGGTGCCAACCTGCGCAGCACACTGATATCATGATTAGATATAACTAGATATGACTAGATATGACTATAGTAACCAGTAGGAACATGTAGGAACTAGTATCATGATCATGACTAGATATGACTGAAGTAACTAGAGATATGGCTATCATGACATATCTCTTGGCTTTTCCCTTGCAGTGTTTCTACTGTGATCAGAAAATCGGATCATGTCTGTTGCTGAGTTCCGCACGGTGTGCCACCCCGGGAGAGCGAGGTCAAAAACTGCGACACGGAATCCTTGTCGAAGGTTCCTCGATGCACCTGAGCAAATCAAACATCAATCGGGCCTGGAAGCATTTGTTGTTGATGAACAGGTCATCGTTCTGAGGCACTTGAGACAACTGAGACTCCGACACCGAAGCGTCCCTGCAGAAAACAAACAGTGCCGAGCTACTGTCGCTATTCAATACAGCCATCGTTGCATCCTACAGGACGTCAATGTTTCAGATTCCTATCATCCGCGTATCTTCCAAGACATTCGAAATTTCTCGCCTTTCCAAAATTCACCGCGATCACCTGAGCGCAAACAGAGCTTGACACAGCGCGGCGATGTTTTGCGCCGTATCTCAGGCCGGTACTGCTGGGAAACCGAATTGAAGCCCCAGTGCCTACCACGAATCGTCGACGAATCGACGAATCCACAAGTCGTGGTGATGAGAAAAACAGCGATTTTTTTTTTCAAATGGATGGATCAAATTGTCATGTCAATGATCTTTCCCAACAAACCAAGCTACAAGCCCATAGTTTGACATATAAAAACATATAAAACATCGAAAAACAGTAGAATTTCCAGAAAAATCAACTGCTTTCATCCACTGCATCGATGATGGGATGATCCATGGAATTCATGGACATCTGGCACCATGGGCCTCCTCCAATTCGAACTGATCCCCTCCTTGACTCCACATGAAGCCCACGGACTTGCCATCCTGAACATGAAACTGATGAAAAAGACAATACGCTTAGGCACTTAGATATACTTAGATTACATATGATTACACTGAGGTACACTTTTTAGATTTTCAATCTTCATCCAGAACTGAGATTTTCCGAATCTGCGGTGTGTTGGTCCTTCTTGGTATCTTTCAAGATCTGATCCAACACCTGGCAGATGTGATGCGGCTTCGTCCCACTGGCTACAACCAAATTCCATCCCGTTCCGAACATCATTTTCTCCACTAAAACAGCCTTAATACCTCAAGTTGGGGGATAACATAGCCATATCTTGGGGGTGTTGCACATAGTTATCGTAGTTATCCCCTATTTGAAAGGACGAAACCATCAAAATCTGCGGAATCTGCTGATTGTCCCCACCTTAATCTTCTCATTGCGGCCGGCGGCTCCATCGTCAAAGATGTGTGGGAGGAAGGCGACTACACAAGTGCGGCCCTGGACAAAGAGAAATGGGAACAACTCATAGACATGGTTCATGGTTGTGGAGATTGGATGTTCATTGGATATTCATTGGATATTCGGATGTTCATCACATCATGGCTGTCCCAACGGGCACGTTAGGCGGGCCTCACAATGGGCGCGCCAGTCTTCGTCGTTGAGGAGCTGTTCCACCTTTTCCACGGTCTGACCACCGGCCTTGATCAAGTCTAAGGATTCAGTGAGCCTCGGCCAGTCACCAGTCGGCAGAGGGAGACTCAGCTGTCAGGCTGGAAAATGAGAAGTTTTTGGACCCATTTTTCCACCTGTTCTCATGATTTTCCCATTCAAAATGTAAGGTTTTCCAAGCCATTCTTTGCTGTATCCCTAATTTCTTTCCCCTACACTAGTTATTGCATGGTACATCAACCCCAGACATGATACGAACCTCAGTTCTGGACTTTTTGGCTGATATGGCTGTCATGATTTCTCTGGTCATGAACACTTAAAAGTATCCATACAGGGGTTGTGACATAACGACTATTAACCTTGCTATTTGTCATGATATTAATATGATATCAATCGCAAGTCTCCTGGCTGTGACGCTGCCGGCTGCACTCTTGGTTTATATCCCAATAGTAAATGAAATATCCATGAAGTACAACCATGTTTTTCCCATTATTCTCCCCATTATATCACAGTTATATTGATTATCATCCGCTCAGTTTATATCATTAATTACTATATCTAGTCTATATATCTATATATCTATATAGCCATATATCTATATATCTATATAAACTATATAACTATACATCCATATATCTATATATCTTACACTATATAACTATATAACTATACAACTATATAACTATATAACTATATATATATGTATAATATACATACCTATGATTTTCCCCTTATTTTGACCATGACATGGACGGCTGGCGCCTCTTGGCCTTTTTCTCCAGCTCCGCGGCTTCGGTTTTGGCGTCCGCGATTTCCTTCTGCACGGTTTTGATCTTCGCAGCGCGCTCCGCCTGGGACGTCAGTGCCATGAAGAAATGTTATGGATTAGATGTGTATATCAAAACCTATATCACTTTGTTACTTTGTTGACATATAAATCATATGTATATCTGTATGTATGTATGTATGTATGTATATATATATATATACATATTATATATATATCACTTGATTGATGATGTACTTTGGGTCATACATGTTACAGGATAAGAAACTTCGCTTGGGGTCAGCAGCTCAGAGGATTCAGATGGCCTTGGTCATCTTCTCACTCTCTTCCAGCACTTTCAGATCCTCACGTGGGCATGGCCATCACATGGCGCACGTGGTGAGTTGTGTCCTTCAAAAATGTCAGCAGCTGCCGCTGTGTCCTCTGGTTTGCAGGCATCCTGGCAGGATGATGATGGTGATGATGATGGTTGGGAGGAGCCCACTGAGCCCACGGTATCTGAAACGACGGGAAGGAACGACAGGGGCCTTGGATTCCAAGCTGCATGCGGGTCGAGGGTCCAACTTCTTCTCGACCTGTTGAAACCGATGAATGAAGAACATATCAACCTTAACAATATTATCAACATTCAACATTCAACAGCAACATCAAGAAGATTAGGTGTATAATCATTATAGGTCTAATGATCATTAAATTCCTATGGTTACCATAGTTTGAAGCATTCAGCAAACATCACCAATCAGATCAGCATTCCGGCGATCAGATCATTCGGCCTCTGATATCCATTATATGTATCTAATCAGATGATCCAACAAACATCATTACTATCAGATAGTTATTGATTGATCTAATAATATTATCTAACATAATCATTATAAGTCTAATGATCATTATTTTTTCCAACAAAAACCATAGTTTTCAAGCATTCCACAGCCACCCATCCCCCATCCCATAGCATTCCCATGGCGATGAAGTCCCGTTTCGCCTCTCGTTTCAGGGAGTTGAAGTCCCGGCCGCCGTTGTAGTCCGACATCTTGCCGTCCTTCCAGAGCTTCAGCGTGGGATAACCCTGGACCTGGTTCTCGCCGCAGAAACCTTGACCTCAGTGATTGATGGGGAGATTGGGATATGACTTGGATCATATGGGATATATATGGGATCATATGGAATGTGTATGGGATATGTATGGGATATGTATGGGATATGTATGGAATATGTATGGAATTGTATTGAATAAATCATACTTATCAACTGAAACCATCTCCATCTGTGATCCACAGCACTTCACTCTCAACGTGCTCAACGTGCTGCTGGTTTCTGGGTCTCCTGTCCACTTCCAGTGCAATCCACCTGTCCGATGATCACGTTGGGCGTGTCCGCATAGAGTTTGGCCATCTGATCCCACCTGGGTTCATAAACTCTGGAGATCCAATTTTCTATGAGACCCATCCAAGTTTCAAACTGTTTCAAAACTGTTTCTACTTTTACGAAACTCACAAAGTTATCACTACATTTTGGCCGTTGATATCCATGATCCCTACTTGATGATGATATCCCCATGGCGGGTGTAGAGATTTCCT
This sequence comes from Cladocopium goreaui, assembly GCA_947184155.2. NCBI lineage: Eukaryota > Dinophyceae > Suessiales > Symbiodiniaceae > Cladocopium > Cladocopium goreaui. Next base: position 316,864 of record CAMXCT020006638.1, on the reverse strand, counting down.
CACCACTGACATCGAACACGCTCCAAGTTGAGGCTGTCACTCGGGCTGCAACTTTCTGCAGTGCCCTGAAAGGGCGATGTCCGTTGTGGATAGGGGTTCCACCTTCTAATGGGTCATGGGAACACCCAAGAAACCAGGTATTGAGTCTAACCCCAGAAAAAAAAAACCAAGCAAGAAGGATGTCAGTATCTGTTGGTCATTGCTCAAGTCGATCTTTGCCATAGAGACTGAGGGCCAAGCCACACCAAGGTGCTTGGAAGAAGACAAAGGCCTCATATCTTTTCCAAGGAACCAAGCATCAATCAACACCAATCAAACATCAATCAAACATCAAACATCAACCAACATCACCATCACCATTACCATCATCGTCACCACCATCATCAAACTTCAAAGAACTTCAAAGATCTTCGTCACTTCGTCACTTCGTCCATGTCTTAGTCTCCGGCATTTTTACCTTCCAGGGCCTTCTTGAAATTGCTGTCCGTCAGCTCCATCTTCAGCGCTTCTCCTGCGAAGTGTGCTACCGCAAAATCCAATGCTTGCGGCAAAGTTTGACAGAACTTGGAAGCAAAGGCCATATGTTGGTATATAATTATAATGGTATATATATATATATCTGGTATATAATGGGATATATATTATAATGGGATATACTTCCCATAATTACTTGGTATATAATGGTATATATATCTTTTATGAGCCCCATTAAAAACACATGTTGCAGTATACCCATCAATTGTTGGCAGCTCCTCCCAGCAGCATGGCAAGGAACCATATCCCTGGCAGCCGCATCCCTGACATTCCTGGCAACGTGCAGAACCCTGCAATGAAACAGGGAAACTCCGTTGCGTTATCCTTATTCTTTATCTTTTATTACATATCTGCACTTATATCTATCATATCTCATCCATATATCATCCATATATCATAGATCTTTTATGACATATCTAGTCTCTGGTGCCCCAAACAAATTCGTTGCTAAGGTGTCGCTTGGTGCTGCGATGGCCTCGGCCCCGCCTGTGGGTCCGGATGTCCTCTTGGGATGCTCTGTTTGAGCCAAAGCTGTGAGTTCTGCTGTCAGGGCAAAATATGATGAATCTATGACATGGATACTATATGGATAACTCATTCGGATGATATATGGATCATATGTGGATAAATTATATGAATAAATTATATGGATAAGAGGTGGATATATTTAACATATGGATGATATATGGATGATATCCGACAGATAGATGCTGACTCCTTTCCGCACTGCACCTCAGAGGTCACCACTTTGGAGAGTTTCAACTCCTGGGCCATGCGTTCACTGTACCTGGCTGGGGAGCTGGTTATTGGCGCTGTTGCTCTGATTTTCTATACCAAGTCAAATGTCAAGCATGGTGGTGCCCCTGATGATGATGATCATGATGATGATGATTATGATTATGATGATGATGATGATGATGATGATGATCATCATCATCATCATCATTGTTGTTATCAAAAGCATAGGTCCAAATGACTGTCGAACCAACAAACATCCAACCGTGGCAAAGAGTTCAAACCAGGGGATTCTCATTTTCAAATCAGGCCCGCAGCACGCCACCAGTTTGGGTTTCGGGAGTGGTGTAGGCTTCACCCTCACATAGTGCCCGGAACGGACCTGGTGGTGTCGGCGATTGATCACTCCTGTGGCTGTAATTTACCATAATTTACCTCTAGTAGCTGGGAGCAACAAGTAGCCCTGGTTCAACATATCAAAAAACGGTCCAAGGAAAGTCAGCTGTGCCCGGGTGAACTCACCTTAAACGATCAGTCGCCTGTCGCGAGGTGCGATTGGGCTCATGCTGCGCAGTCTCGGGGTCCGGGACTAAGTCGCGAAGCCTCGCAACAACCAGGGCCAGTGCCGGTTCCAGGACCCCAAAGGTGAAACTCCAAAGTCTGCAACATCTTTCTGCCAAAATGGAACTGGAAAAATATGGTTACCAAGTTGAGTCCAAATCTTTGGCATATGTTTGCTGTGTTTGATACCGCCAACCAGGGTAATATGCGAAGGGGTTCACACTTTGCTACGTTCAGCCAAGGAGCCAAGAATGATCAGCAGAAGCCCTGCGAACAATCGTCATAGTGTCAAGCGCAGCATCAAAATCATCAGCGACAGATAACAAGATCCAATTGGCTGGGTTTCAGACGAAAACTCTTGGAACTCTGCCATATCGGATTCCTGAAACTCAGACATTCCAGATTGTGAGAGGAGGGGAACCATCCCACATTCCATTCACATTCCATTCACAGTCCATTTCCATTTCATCTTTCCCATCCTTCCCATGAGTTGAGCCCATCCCATCATGATGAGATCCACATGCCCCTCCTGGCAGGTCGTGGGTCTGCTGAAGGCCGAAAAAGCCAGAGCCAAATGGAACATCTTGGTGCTGCAGGGATTTCCGTGTAGAAACCAAGAGAACATGGTAAAAACCGTGCTGAAAAAACATATACCCTCTGGTAATTTAACATAGCTATTGAAAATACCACATTTATAGTGGATTTACCCATTAAAAATGGTGATTTTCCATAGCTATGTTAGTTTACCAGAGGGTAGCAATTAAGGTGTGAACGCACTGTCGCAGTTCAGCTCTGAAGGTTTGATGCACCTTCAGGGGGCGAAACTGAAACACGTTTTCTGGGAAAACCTTTAAGGCCATGCCCACCTGCCGATTGTACAACGGGATTCGACATTTTCTCAAAATCATGAAGCATCGTTGAAAGAAATTCAGAACGGCTTGGCTGCTTTTCTGTTTTGGTCATGTCTGATCAAACATTTGGCCCTTGCCCATGTGTGACATCGGCTGGAAAATAAGATACAATAAACACTTCTTAAAATCAAAGGATAGTTCTGATCTGTGGTGCTGCATCAGTTGACCGTCGGAGGTTTTTGGAGTTATTCCGAGTGGAAAATGCTGCAGCAAAAATGGCAATGTTTTATCATCCATCGGAACGACTGGATTTATCTCTCTGTCAGATTGAATCTTTGCCAGGAAGTATATACAGTATAATATATATATATACCATAGTATATATTTCACTTCTTCGATGGATTTTCAACTCATGAGGGGGAATCAACATCCATCATTTTCAGCAGCTAGTTTTGCCAATTTGAAGGTAATTATTGACTGGTAACTATTAAAGACTATTAATAATTGATTATTGACATCCATTGCCTCTAGGATGTGGCCATCAACCATTGATAGTCATTAACCAGTAATTTCAAGGCACTTTTTCCCATTTTTTTTCTACATGCGGATCTTGGGCTTTTGCCCCAGGTAGAGGTTGCGCTCGCTCAGCAGCAACACCAAGATGCAGCTCATGGCGCTCACGTTGAAGGCCGCGCGCCATCGGAACCAATAGGCCGGGACCACCTGGGTCCAACGATCCACATCGATGAGGATCTGATAGAAATAGACCAACCAATAGACATGACATGAATAAAGACATATCTAATATTATCTAATATTATCTAATATTATCTAATATTATCTAATATATCAGAGATAGCCTACACGGGGATTATCGATTCATATCTACATGTGCAACATGTTATATAGACAGATACATTAAATAGTAATATGTTGATGCAATTCAGGTGTTCTATGGGCAACTCACCTGGGAGAATATCCAGCCCACCAGCACCCCCCGGTTCTTGGGGCGTGACTCGAAAGGCCCCCGCCAGGAAATCAGTACCTTGGGCGCCCATGGTGACAGCGACAGCAGTCGTGATGTCGTTGAAGCGATGTCTGAGCTCATGACTCAACAGGCCAAAGAAGCCGGTGAAGAGCCACATCGATGCCTGGAAAGCTGGAACTTCACCAGCCTTCTGGCCATATCCCAAGCATTTCCCAAGCGTTTTCCCAGGGTAAAGTCGTGTCAACGCAACATGTTGGGCAGCTCCTCCACTGGCAAGGCCGTCGTCAGCACCGAGCCCAACCAGCCGAAGAAGACGAAGACCTGATCGTTGTAACTTTTCAGGTAATTGGATACCCAATCCAACCATCCAATGATACTATTGCAGCTAATTATCATTGATAATTACTTTTCATTATCATTATCATTGATCAATATTGATCATATTATCCAGGATTATCTCAATTACAAGGACAATATTACAGGATAATCCCAATCCAACCATCGTTATGTAATTCCACGATATTTCAGGATATTTTTCCACAAGATTTTCTGAGGAATACACCGCAGGGCCACTGAAGCGGCACAAATAATACAGACCTGCCGACAGTCTCGCATTTTGGCCCAAAAAGATCAGGTCCCAAATATCTGGTGATATCTGGTGATATCAAAAAGATCATCATCAACTGCTCTGGTGATATCTGGTGATATCTGGTGATATCTGGGGATATCTGGGGCACCCGACCCATGTAGTCACTACGTTTCGGGACGCCCAGCTCCGCCAGTTGCATCCCCCAATGCAAAGCACCGGCACAGGAGAGTAGTGCTCCTGCCTTGGTAGCATCGGTAGCATCATATCCTATGGATAAACCATCCATGGCCAATAAATAGGTGATATTCATAGGATAAAATAGGTGATAAACATACCAAATATCACAGAAAAATCACCATAAACATGGTACCATCAATTCATCTTTGGTGATAAATGTGATATTTGGTGTGTCTGTTTTTCTCCAAATGGCAATTTGAAGAAGGGGAAACTGATGATAAACCATGTGCCCTCTGGTAATCTAACATAGCTATGGTATAGATGGCCCATAGAAATAGATGGTTTACCTATTAATAGCATGGTGATTTTCCATGGTTATGTTAGTCATAACCAGATGGTAAACTGGTGATAAATGGTGATAAAACCAGATGAAAAAACCATGTATTTTTCCTGGTGATAAACCATTTTGAATGACTCACATGATCTGAACTGACCATCCGAGGAATATCCGAGGCGCATAGTGCAGGGACCAGTTGAGCGCCATCCGCGAATAGTCCTGGAGTGGAGGGAAGCCTTCAATATCTTCGACCTTTTTGTCACTGCTATATAATTTATATAATGATTATGTTTATGTCAGGTTTATATATCATTTTATATATCATTTTTCTCCTGTATCAGTCAAACTTCTTTGATCTTCTCACCATCTTCCCTGGCCCATGTCGTGACTACTTCCCATTGCCGACCTCGTTTGGAGAGGCCGTTCCAATAATTACTGTGGTTTATCAAGGGTTAAAAAAAATGTCTGTTTGGGGCTGGACATGGCTGGACTGGCTTGCTGTATCTTTGTGTTTTCTGTTGCTGATTCGGACTCTTTTTGTTTCATTTGAGTTGATGATTGGCCGCTGACCAAGGGAGGGACAACCAAAATGCTTGAAATCATCCAAGTCTCAAAAGAAACCATCAGAAACTGGGTTTGTCTGAGCATGTGCCCCAAAATCAGATGATTCATTCATTTCTTCCATATTTAAATGAGAGTTTGGGGTGCCCCCGAAAACTGACAGCTTTCTGCCCGTGTTCCGTCCTCATTCTCTGTCTCCTGATTTCGGGTGCGAAGCCAGAAATGGTCCCTGCAATTTTTTTCAGCAGACCTTTGTGGTGCTGTCGTTCTTTCATGTACATCCCAGATGATGACGTTTTTTTTAAAGCCACATCAGCATCCAATCTTGAATCACTGGGGATATCATATCGGGGGTATCTATATTTTTCACCATGGCCTCTCAAACCTATATGATATGATCCTTAAATTGTTGTACACATTTTTCCGATTGATCCGCACCGGCCTGACAAATCCCATTTGGATCAATCATCAACGGTGATGGTTGTCGTCCTGATCCTCTTCCGCCAGTAAGTGCACGGCCTGATTTTTTCGGATGTGTTAGAAAGATGTATAAATAACCATACCAAAAATCGAGGAGTCGAAAATCCATTGAAGTACTCAGTTACATCATGTTACATCTATAAGTTCAATCATCGATTCGCAACATCATTCTAATTCCCCAATGATAATCTACCCTCTGGTAATTTAACATAGCTATTGAAAATGGCCATTTAGAGTGGATTTTCCCATTAAGAATGGTGATTTCCCATAGTTATGTTAGTTTACCAGAGGGTAACTTCAACCCGATTCCCATCGCTATTTTCGTTGGTTTTTACATGGCATTGGCATATCGCCGAGTCACCAAAGATCCAGCACCCAAGGGCAGCAGCATGGTGAAACCCAAGAGCCGCAGCTGCAAGGGAGGCTTCGTCTCCTGACGGGATGGGATCATGGTCATCTGATCTGATGAATGGAATGATTGGGATGATTGAGATACACTAAGATGATATATATGATGATAGATGATGATAGGATGGAAGTTGAATGGACGAATGGACATGAATGGACAGTTGAACATCAAGAGATTTTGATCCATCATGAACTGTTAATTATATATGATTGTTACATGTATATAATCCCATAACATCCCAGATTTTTCCTACAGAACCTGTTTCCATCTCCACGTCTTTGGCCCGTTTCGGGGACCTGTTTGGCCCAGTCCGGCAGATGCCAAACCCGCTCTTTGGGCTCTAGGTGGCTCAGGCCGGTCTGGCTGTTGCACCTAGCCTCAGGAGGTGTTTGACAAATGAAATTATATACTATACATGCTATACCTATCTATGCCTGTAATATCAAAGTATCCCAAATAGATCCAAATAGTATCATTACATCTAATTACACAATCTGTAGAAGAAAATATAGGACTATCATAATCTATCATCTTACATTTACACGTAAAACTCAAAGAAAAATACATCGGCCTGCGCGAGCCGGACTCGCGTGAGAGTTTCACCCATCCGCGCCTGACATCCAGGAATACAACTAACAAAACATGTGTCAAAATCTGTTTGATGGCCATCTGTTGATATCTGGTGATATGGCCATGATATCAGAAACCATCAGATCTTGACACATTTCGATTCAGATCGTCATCAGATTTCCATCAAGTTTTCCCGATCACTGAGATGACTGCTGAGAGGACCAACCTGGCCGGGACTAAAAAGCTGCTTCACTTTCCACCGAACAACGGAACCAGGGACTTTCTGAACCCTGCCTTCGGCATGTGGCCATGGCGGCCATGTCGAAAGAATCGAAAGAATCGAAAGAATAACAATGAATTCTCAAGTAACTCCCAGACAGAACAACTAAATCCACAGGTAAATCCATGGTAAATCCTACTTGGAGGTTACGATAGGGATAGCGATGATCGATGATGGGTGGTTCTTAATTTTTCTAGCTCTATTGATGGATAGCAAGGAGCCATTGATGGTTGTAATTCCGTTCGTGATGCCTCGTTGATGTCGCTTAGATATTGTTGGATTATTATGGTGATCGATGGATCATGCTTTTGGATATATGATAATAATCCATAATAATTGTGGATATTTGGTTTTCATATCCAAAATCATATAAGAACCCAAATAACCCATTATTATTGTTGGATATATGATTTTGGTTTGTGATTGGTGATGCTTTTGCTGCAGGCAGAAGTTACAGGATGCCAAATCACATGTGCCAAATGACATCAAGAAGCGGATCACAACCCGCTGAGCTTTTCTCATTTTTCTCCACTTTTTGGTCTTATTAGGCTGAACCGTGCTGCAAAGTCACAAAGCTGACCTGAAGCGAAACGCTGTGCGTGTCCGTGTCCGTATCGTGTCGTTGATTTCAATGGAAGGTCAGCTCTCGGACATTGTCAAACACGTCTTGCAGGTGGCAAGAAACAAAAAAGATCACGGTTCACGGGCGAAAGCATTGGATTTTGATTTTACATTTGACACTTGGTTTTGAATACCTGGGGTTCTCTGAAAATGGGGCATTCCCAACTAGATTATCATGATTATCCATTGATATGAATTCAAAACACACGCATTTTCAAGTGTCCATACATTGTTGTACTCGTAGTATGTCATAGTTATATACTTAAATCTCGATTTTGGGCAATTCCAGTCCCATTTTACCGAGAAGCCCACTTTGTGACTGTGTAAACCGAATCTTTCAGACATGGACTTTGCCAAGTGCTGCTCTGCATTGCTCTGTCGCTCTGGGTGCTGTTTCACCAAGTTGAATGGTGATGAAATGCATGAGCAAACTTTCTTGTCTCAAAATAGCTCAAGTGATTTTCAATGATTTTCATTGGAGATGATCAAATTATGTCCACTTTAAGGGGGATTTTTATCAGATCTTGAAACGCCCTCATGCGAGGAGAGCAGATTGGGCATTCAGGATTTCTCCCGCGGGCCATTGGGCCATTCCTCTGGCCGCGATGGGCAGCTGGTTTCAGCGCTCCATGCCAGAACCCAATGGAGATTTTCTCGAACAACCAAACACAGCTTTTTTCGGAGATCTCAGATAACTAGTTTTAGAACTATGATTTGCACATGTTTTTTTGTTGTTTTTTTAAAGAACGAAGATTTTTCTTTTGAAAAACGGCTGGGGATTTTCTGATTTCTCCGGGTTTCTCCGGGTTCTGGAAAAAAACCGTGGATTTTTCTTGATCGCCTGGACGGGATCTTGTGAACCGGAACAGCATGGTGTCATCGTTGTCATCGTCACGGTTTCGAGACCCTCGTGTCATGGGCGTTGTGCTTTTGGCTCACAAGTGAAACTTGTCCAAGGACGTTGAGAGAATCAGATTGATCAGATTGATCGGATTGATCGGATTCGTGAAAATCACGAATGTGGCTTGAACGGTTGAACGTTGCCTGTTTAAAAAGGGAAGGACAAGGCAAGTTCCTCGATTTCCTCGAGACAGCGGAACACGAAGCTGCCGGGAATCGAGTTGCCACGCAGCATTCGCCATTGGTCGGTTACCTCGGGATCTCCTTCGAAGAGTTGGATCTTTCAGGATGAACACATGGAATTTATGAGTTTCATCGCTTCAAACATCCAAAGATCCAAAGATCCATCAAACATCCATCAAACAACATACAACATCCATCAAACATCCATCCAAATATCATCATCCAAACATCATGATCTGACATGATCTTTAAAGCATCCACTGAAAACATCGGATGACACTTGCTCCTGCGAGGCTGGCATCTATGGTCCTGGCCGAAAAGGGGTGTTCCCATCTCGGACCTACATGTAGAAGTACATTCTCTTTGATATTCTAGATACACATTTAAGATGTATATACAATCAAATAAATATCTCATATATAAGATAAACACACTATATCACATATATATATATATCTATATAATATCACAGTCATATTGAATCATTTTGATCTCCAGTGAGTGATTTCCATCGCGCCTTGAAAGGCCTGAATCCAAGGCTCATCCCAAACGCTTCGGCGTGCCTTGGGACGAAGAAAGCCGTGCCGAACGGCAACGGAGTCTGATTAATAATGGTTAATTAACCATGGTTAATATATAACCTACACATAATCTACACATAACCTACATGATATTCAATTTGAATGATTATCATCTACTTTATAGTTAATGGATAAGTACATGATTGATATATCATGAGTATATGACTAATGTATGATATGTTATGCCTCTGTTGCTGCAAGGGGAGTAACTTGGATCCATAGATAAAATGATCAGTTTACCTCCCTTGTGGTTATCATTTACCTATAATGAGTTGGCACAACCGTATACAAAAATATATATATCTGTATAGTTTCACTATCTGTTAAATGGGAATGGTGTGGACATTGTAAATCTACAAAATGCAAAAACTATATGGGTATATAATTTCTGAGCGAAGAAATTCTTTCCAATTTTGCGTATTTGTATGTTGGATTGTTGGATTTTAAGTGAAAGAAACAACGATCCCTCTTCAGAACTCATGGATTTGGTGATTCTGTGGAGGTTGGAACGGTTGGATGATGAAGCCATGGATTTTGGGGTCGCCGCCCCGGTGCCGCGGCCTCTCCATTGAAGCATGCTTCGCCCAAGGAAAGCCGATTGTTGGCATCCAACTGTCGTGGTTGTTGGGTGGCGGTCAAAAAAAAAGGAGGGGATTCAGCACAACTATTAGCACCATTATGGGGCAATGTCCATCGGAAAAACGATGAAATAAACCATTGGATGGCTTGGGGGTAGCATCAGTCAAGAATGGGAGACAACGGTTCCTTGATGTGATCTGTTCTAAGTTATATTCAACACAGTTATATGTATAGACATGGTATATCATCATATGCATGTATATATATATATATTTATAAAAAAAATATGCATATGTATACATATAATTTCATATAATCCATAACACCACCTCCAAATATACTGATAGATCATCCATAATCCCATCCTAAGCGCCTGCACCATAGCATCAATGAGTTGAATGAGCTCCGGGCTCATCACCTGGTGACTCACTTGGATTAGCATTTGGGTTCTGAAAAAATCACATCATTTTTCAGTTTTCCCATCATTTCCCTATCTTTTTTTCGGATTTTTCGCCAGTGGCGATTTTTTTTCAAACATCGGAAGATGCCCATTCCGTCGGACTCCGGGAAGGGATCATCCCTGGCCTCCGCGAGATGTTCCGTGCCCTTGCGCAGCTTCCGTTTCTTCAGAAATTTGATGAGGCCGAAGGTGGAGATGTATTCGAAGAGTTGGCAACTGCTCTTTTTGGTCGACGTCCATGGATAATCCTGCAGGAAGAAAATTCAGGATCCAATTGATGGAGGTACGTAAACGTAGCATATTTCTGGCCATATTTTGCGGGGATATTCCCTTACATAGGCCTAAAAAATAGGCCTTATTGATGCAATGGCATGCAATGGCCACAATGCAATCTGCTGATGGCTGAAAGCAGAGGAACCTGCACTGCCATTGCAAAAATCGAGACGCCCAAGGCAAACCTGAGAACTGCACGGAATGGCAGCTGATCACATCTGGTCACTATGTAATCTCTATCATCTGTATAAATGTCATCTATATAAAGTCTACGTATACATATGTATATATATATATAAATTAAAAATAATAGTAACATCATATGATATGTATATGATCTGCATAGAATCTATATGAATCATCTATACACTACCCAAGTCGATATCCATTTTACAACTGGCAGTTCTTTTTGCACGGGCATTCTCTACGATGCCGAGGAGCTCATCTGTTAGAAATGCATCATATGGTTCAGAGCCGTGCATTTCGGGAGCCTCGGCGAATGTGAAAAAGTTGTGTCAGAAAACCTGGCAGAGGTCTGGTTTATAATGTTTATACCAGTAGTACCGCACAAGGCGGTGGCGGAAGTTTCAGAATAGGAAACCTATAGGAGACGTTGGTTGTTGTGAATCACGGATGGCAGAGCGAATCCACTGATTGACCGAAAGGTGGTTGGAGTTGTGTTTGCTGGAGTGGTTGCAACGGTTGCAGCGGTCACCTCACCCACAACTGCTGGATGTAGTGTGATGTACTGCAACTGTAGTTGTAGTTGTAGCGTAGTGGAGTTGTAATTGTGGTGTAATGTAATTGGTGTAGTGTAGTTGCAGTCATATAGTTGTAGCTGTAGTTGTTTTGTAGTTGTAGTTGTTGTGTAGTTGTAGTTGTAGTTGTTGTAGTTGTAGTTGTTGTAGTTGTAGCTGTAGTTGTTGTGTAGTTGTAGTTGTTGTGTAGTGTAGTTGTAGTTGTTTAGTGTAGTTGTAGTAGTAGTTGTTGTTGTAGTTGTTGTTGTTGTTGCTGTTGCTGTAGTTGTAGTTGTAGTTGTTGTAGTTGTAGTTGTAGTTGTAGTTGTTGTAGTAGTAGTTGTTGTTGTTGTAGCTGTAGTTGTTGTAGTTCTAGTTGTAGTTGTAGTTGTTGTGTAGTTGTAGTTGTAGTTGTAGATTGTAGATTGTAGATTGTAGTTGTGCTGTTGTCGTCGAAGTTAGGGTAGTTAAGTTAGTGAAGTTAGTTAAGTTAGTCAAGTTAGTTAAGTTAATCACTATCTACTTTTTCGACATCTTAATGTCAAAAAAGGCTCAAAACCCTCAGTTTTTTACACTTTTGACTTCGAAATGTGCTTCGCGCCACAACAGCGTGCACTTTTTCAACATCCGAACCTCCAAAAGTGGCGCGAACATGTGGTGTTTTGTACATTTTGACTTCGAAATGTGCTTCGCGCCACAACGGTGTGCACTTTTTCGACATCGGAACTTCCAAAAGTGGTCCGACATTGGTGTGTTTTGTACATTTTGACTTCCAAATGTGCTTCGCGCCACAACGGCGTCACTTTTTCGACATCGCAACTTCCAAAAGTGGTCCGACCATGGTGTGTTTTGCACATTTTGACTTCAAAATGTGCTTCGCGCCACAACGGCGTGCACTTTTTCGACATCTCAACTTCCAAAAGTGGTCCGCTCCTCTAGTGATTTGTCCATTTTGACTTGGAAATGTGCTTCGTGCCACAACGGCGTGCACTTTTTCATGTCTCATCTGGCCAGCTGGCTCCGCACCCGCCGCTTTAGCGAGCCTACTTTTCGACCCTCCGGAGCCTCAAATCATTGGAAAAACACAGTGAATCGCGACTTTCCTATCTTTTCGCGCATCTACCTCTTCTTTCTTCTGATCTTTTCTCTTCTGACTCTTCTCACCTCTGCTTTTCAACTGTCCATATTGTCGGAAGTTTCACTTCTAAACTTCCTTCGATGATAAACCATTAATCGTTAATCGTATATAAAGAGCTATTTATTGTTCAAATGATAAATCGCTTACAAAGCTCAACAAGTGACAAGACATTCGCATGTAAAGCCATGGCTGTAAAGCTATGGCAACCCCACCTGGTACGATTGCTTCCCGCGAACCTGCAGCAGAACAGAACCCATCCGTTTTTCCGGTCAGTTTTCATCAGTTTTCGGCCTCCTTTTTGCAGATGCGATTCACCGTCGCCATACCAAAGTCAATCAATTTGACCTGCTGAGTACCTGGGTTGAGACAGAAAACGACATGCAAATTGCCAGAAAATCCGCTGAAATGAGTGATCGGATCATCTGAGACACCCGGCCACCTTGATCTGACAAGAGGATATTCTCCAGCCTTGAAAATGTGGCGAGACATTAGCATTGCCCATGCAGGGAACCCAACAACAGGGATAGTCACCAGTATCACCGCAGTTGCCGAAAATCTCCCCCGACATTTCGGCTTGGCTCCTCTGTTCCTGTTGGAAATAGTCAAAATAGTCATCATCGTCCCGAAAACTCACCAAAAACCCAGCGAAGTTGTCCCAAAATACAGCCTCCAAATCCACACCAGTTTTCTCATAGCTTAGACAGAAATTCATCACACGCAGAATGTCAACGCTGGATATCAACCATCCAATCTCTGGAGATAGCGAGGTCCAAGTTGAAACCCGAACAAAACAGCTTGAACAACTATCATTGGATTGGGTTAAGGGATTTTAAGGGACCAATTTACAGCAAAACCCTATATATTTCATGGTAAAAACATCAAAAAAATAAAAATCATGGTTTCTGGCAGTTTCTGGTGAATTTTTTCCCTGAAATCTGCTGCAAACCATGGCTTTTCAAATCGAGGGGCGACAAATCGCGATGCGCCACGCCCAAATCGTGAAGCCACCGAACTGCCACGAAGATTTGTCCAACGATGGGCAGCATCACAGCCTGTCATGGTTCCATGGTTTATCCGAAAGTCTGATCCCATGAATTCTAAGGATTTTCAACATCTTTCAACATGTTTCAATCCAAGGTGGTGCAGGATTGTTTTATATGCATAGCTGCATAACTAGAAATGATGACTGTTCGAAAAATCAGATGTTACATGTGTTTTTTGTGCTGATCTGATATTAAGAACTAGAACTACATCATCTATCAACGAGTTTCGTTTATAGAAACAAATCATCGATCTACCCTATTAAGATTCATCTAGATATATGTCAAGATATCATAACTTCTCAACCCTTTTGTATATCTCAGGACTATGGTTTTAAATGGTTTAAAAACCAGCAGAAACTCATGGGATTTGGGGAAAAAACAGCAGGGCCGCCTGGCCTCACGTTTCAATCCAGGCGGTGGATCTTGATCACACCAGGTGAACAGGTCGCCTTTGGTGGCCAGCGATGCTGCCACGTACCTGCGCTGCGCAGTCTGCGGTTTGGTGGGGAAGGGATGAGATGGGATGGAAAGGATAGTCATCAAGATCTATGAAGTTATCTATGAACATATTCATGAAAATATCTAGGGATATATGAAAGTATGAACAAAATTGGAGACTGAAATGGGTAATAACCGGTAATTGTCTCTAAAATAACTACGAAAACAATTGGAATGATGATGTACCAATTATCTTAGACGAACTGGATGGAGGTGGAAGCGGCAACACCCTGCAATCCCGCGATAGAAGTGCATCATGACATATGTGTGCTTGTTTCTCGATTCTTTTCGAACCCCAGTTCATCATTTCAACATCACAACGTTCGATCTGACATAATGTCAAATATAAAACTTCAAAAACCATATAAACACCTGATAAAAATCCACATAAATCCATAGAAAAACCATATATAACAAAAACCATACAAAAACTAGATTAAAACCCACATAAAACCATACCGGCAGTGCCCGCGCGACACGGCGCGGAAGTTGCCTTAGGGATATACGATAAGACCTTTCTCGTCTATAGAACTTGCATGCGCCGTGCGCCAGCCAGGCCCGTGCGTGCGTGCTTTGTGCAAAGCTGTTGCACAGATGTTGTCCAAGAACATGACCTGCGCGCAACCCCGGTGCAAGGCAACCCCAAGCGAAGACCTTCCGCACACTTCACACTGCACTCTTCGCACTTCACACTCCACACTTCACACTTGCACTTCACACTCCACACTTCATCTCATCTTAAAGCATGTGAGCTCTTCTTACCTCATCTCCGCTCTTCTGATCTAATCCCATCTCTTCTCACATGTCATCAAAGTAAGTTCAACTGTTTTCATCTCATCCAAGCACTGATCAACCTTTCTCATCTCCTTGAAGTTGTTCTCAACTCATCTCAGCCGTTCTGCGCGCCAGAAAGCTCTTACTGTCAGAGAGATGTCTCTCGCACAAAAAAGACATTGGGCGCAGAAAGTTTTTTTGCACACAGACAGTTGAGACACAAATGCATTTAGACAGAAAAGCCTTTCCGAAATACTTTGTACTACAAAGCTTGCACAAAGCACGTCCCAGTACTACTACTTGTGCTACAAAGCTTGCGCAAAGCACGTTCCAAGTACTACTTTGTACTACAAAGCTTGCACAAAGTACGTCCCAGTACTACTTTGTCGAAGGAAGTTTAGAAGTCAAACTTCCGACAATATGGACAGATGAAAAGCAGAGATGGAAAGAGTCAGAGAGAAGAAAAGAGTAGAAGAGAGAAGAGCAGAAGAGAGAAGATCAGAGAAGAGAAAGAATCAGAAGAAAGAAGATGCAGGTGCGCGAAAAGGTAGGAAAGTCGCGAAACACTGTGTTTTTCCAATGGTTTGTGGCTCCGGAGGGTCGAAAAGTAGGCTCCCTAAAGCAGCGGGTGCGGAGCCATTTGGCCAGATGAGAGATGAAAAATTGCACGCCGTTGTGGCACGAAGCACATTTCCAAGTCAAAATGTACAGAGCACTTTTGGAAGTTGCGATGTCGAAAAAGTGCACGCCGTTGTGGCGCGAAGCACATTGCAGAAGTCAAAATGTTAAACGCACCACATGCTCGGACCACTTTTGGACGTTCAGGTGTCGTTTCGCGTGGCAGGCGCGCAGGATTGTGCACCTTGTCAAAAGTGAGCAAAACGTGAGGGTTTTGTAGCATTTCCAAAAACGATGGCAGGCGTGGGGCATTTGAAGAGGGTCTGCAAAGATGCATTTTCCGTGGCAAGCGCAGTGCAAGAGACATGTTCATCAGAGCTGTTAGGAGGTCCGGGCGCTGATTTCCTGAGAGGGGTTACATTTTGGAGCCTTTGATCTTCAGTTTTGGGAACATGATTTTGCGTGACAGGTGCAGCACTTCGTATGACCTGGCTTCACTTTTTCGTGGCAGGCGCAGTACTGTAGACAGGTGGAGTGGAAAAATCGCAAAACGCATTGGTACGAGGCCGTCAGCTCTGCACTCAACTTTCCATTTTTGAGGGAAGTCTCGCAGAATTTTTCGTTTTTGATGTTGTCAACTTAAAAAAAATGAGGAAGTCGCGCAGAATTGCTTCGTTTTTGATGCTGTCAAGGGCAAAAAATGAGGAAGTCTCGCAGAATTGCTTCGTTTTTGATGTTAAAAATGAAGAAGTCTCGCAGAATAGCTTCGTTTTCAAGCTTGCAGATAGATAGATAGATAGATAGATAGATAGATAGATAGATAGATAGATAGATTAGATAGATAGATTTTATGAATTTTCAAAGTAGGTGTGAATTTGGATGCTTGGAACGGGGTACGATTGGAGGGTACGGTTTTGAGGTCATGGTGCGGTACGATGGTACGGTTTTGGGGTCATGGTACGGTGCAGTGGTACGGTTCAGTGGTACGGTTTTGGGGTCATGGCACGATATAATGATAAGATATGATTATGATAATCTTTTTAATACATAGTGCGATATGATGGTACTGCATTGGGGTGGTTCAGTGTTATCTGGTACAGTACGGTGGCATGGTGCGATTGAATGTTGGTATGGTAAATTGGTGCGATACAGTGGTGCAGTGAGTCGTTTGTGTTGCGGGATGAGATGCTGGTGCGGTACGGTGTTTTTGGGATGTGTTGGTAAGGCACGCGGGTGAGATAAGATGCTGGTACGCTATGGTGATGTAGCATGATGTGGCATGTTGGTGCGACGAGATGTTGGTAGGGAATTCATGGGAATTCTGCGGTGCACTGTAATGGCGTGGTGAGATGTTGATACGATACCTTGTGGAAGATAAACATCCCAAAGCAAAAACCGGTCAAAACTGGTGCCCAAAACAATGTAAAGGAGAGAGTGAGTGTTGGGGTAAAGTAATATTGATGTCTTATGGTGTCTTCAATAAGGGGTTGCCATTGAGGGGGATTTAAGATTTATAATGGTTTGTCTTTAAGTCTATGTCAATGTAGGTTTTAAAGATCGGAAATTGTTTTGTGCACATTGGATTGCGGGCACACAGTAAAACGCATAGTCTTTTTGAAAGAGCATGTCTCAGAATAAGAGGGCGTCACACTTGCCCGCATATTGGTGTGCAACTCCAACAAACAGTTCAGCGTCCTGTATCCTCTTAAGAAAGTGCAGTATTTGACCTTTGAGAGAAGTAAGATTATTGTATAATTCTTGGTTTTGATAAGGGAGTTCAACTGATCATTCCTTTTTGACTATTCAAATTTACATGTTAATAGATATGCCCAAATAAGATAGGCATACTCAGTACTCAGTATTCCAGAAACAGCGCTCAGTGATCATTTCTCTCAAAGAAGAAGTCTTCCTTCAAGAAAATAACTGTTCCGTTTCCACATGCGCAATGTTCTTTCAAAAGGGTATGCAATTGTTTATGTAACAAGGCCGGTTCTTTTCAAAGGTAAATACCTGAGGAAATATGTAGATTTCTGTGCAATAATGCAAGTTTATATAAAAGATGTCCATTCAAAACATGCATCTTTCTTCAATGGGTGCAATATTCCTCCAGGGCAGTGCTTTATGTACAAAACACATCGGCCAAATATGAAACATGGATTGAACCAATGCAATGTTAAATTCAAAAATGCAGGCAACATTCAGCAGATTTTCTGTTTGTATTTGAAGTATTCCTTTGAAAGATACAGCTGTCAGTTAAAGATGTGCAGTGTCTGAGACACACAGTTTTCATTTGAGAGACGCAATGTTTTTCAAAGAAATAGTACTTGTTCAAAATATCAAGTGCTCCCTGCAAAAACATGGAATTCCTTTTGACATATAATATGCTATTCCGTCGACAACTGCAATGCTTAAAAAAATATTTCTTTGCAAATCCTTTTGAAAGGGTAGCGCTCTTCAAGTTCGGTGTTCTTTTCAAGCAGTGAAATTGCGCTACAAACCATTACAGTATTCCTGTCAGAAAGTGATGTGTTTCTGACAATGCAAACTCGTAAACAACCAGCATTCCTTTCAAATAAGTACAAATAGTTATTGCAGCTGAAAAGTGTTTTTTTGCTTTTAAGACTAGTTTTCCGGAAGTCTTGGCTCCCCTGCAGAAGACAAAGAATATCAAACAAATAATACGAAAGGTTTTGCAGGAGTCTTGATTGAGTCTTGGTTTCAACAAGACATTAAATATACGTACCAGAAACATCCAGAAACACGCTGTTCCAGAAATCCTGAGATTGGGGTTCTAGGAGATCAAGACAAAAAACAACATTCCCAAAAGTCTCGAGGTTTGCTGAAAAAAGTCAAAACGAAAGCGCGTTCCAAGAAGTCTTGCTATTGGGAGGGGTAGGGGGTGGCCAGCAGAGAGTCTCAGAATATTGTTTTTTGTTTCAAAGTGTTTCTCCTATTTCGATCGTTGTGGGTGGCCAAAAGAGTTGTCTCAGAATATTGCTTTTCTTCAATGTGGTTTTGGAAGCACACATTCATGAACAAATGTAGTTTGAATGGGTTTTAAGTTGTGATTTAATGTGATTCATAAATACAGCCTTTTGATGTTCTTTTACGCATGTTGCACGTGAAAATTCAAATTCCGATGTGTGGCCTTTCTAGAGATTTGCAACCGCAATTCCATAAATCATAATCGCATATATTCGCTCTATAACTGACCTGGATCTGTACCCAAAAATTGTACCACCGAAACTGCGCTAGGTCGGACACAAGTCACTTGAGTGCATCAGACAAATTCACGTGATGTGTAGTTTCAATATTTTCAATCCATCTCAGCACGATATTCGCAAAGTTTGGATCGGAGTTGAACAACTCCAAGCTATACCACTGTACGCCTGTACTGTACAGTACCCCAAAACCATACCAACGTACCTTACCACTCTACCGTACCGCGCCCCAAAACCATACCCCAAAACAGTCTCACTTACTGTATATACCAGAAAAAGGAGGTATTTTTTCGTAGGGTCGGGAGTGTACCAATACTAAGCACCCTACCGTACCACTGTACCGTACCGTACCCTAAAACCGTACTCCAAAACCGTACCCCAAAACCGTACCCCGAAAACCGTACCCCAAAACCGTACCCCAGAACCGTACCCCGAAAACCGTACCCAAATAAGGACGTACATTGATGTACATTTTTGAGTGTACCAATACTAACTTAGTATTGGTACACTCAAAAATGTACATCAATGTACGTCCTTATTTGGGTACGGTTTTCGGGGTACGGTTCTGGGGTACGGTTTTGGGGTACGGTTTTCGGGGTACGGTTTTCGGGTACACTCGCACAGTCCCGACCCTACGAAAAGATACCAACTTATAAAGTTTTGAGGTACGGCTTTGGGATACGGTGTGGTACAGTGGTAAGGTTTTGTGGTATGGTGTGGTACGGTTGTATGGTTTTGGGGTGCGGTTTGGTACAATGGTAGGGTACGGTGGTACGGTTTTGGGGTATAGTCGGGTCGAATTGTTGGGGACAGATATAGCGCAGTTAGCATGGAGCGGCATTGATTCTTAGGATGTTTTTTGAGCATTCAACACCTTTGCTATGGTGTAGTTCACAAGACTGGGAATATGCAGGTACCATCAGGTACCCAAACGCAAAATAACACAAAGCCTCGTATGTATTAACATGTTTCAGACGCAAGGCAAATGCCTGGCGCAGAAATTCACCCAATAAAGCAATAAGGACACGAACGCACATACACACATACAACTATACATATATACATACATACATACATATATATATATATATAAATAATTATATATATATATATATCAATATATATATATATATCAATATATGGAATAGCAACACATGAAACGCAAGTGAAGCACATCAAATGCAAAGTGGGGGGCAAATTGAGCAATCTAGGGATTGTGTGAAAACACACATGGATAACAGCTCAGCCAAATGAAGTGTGCAGATGTGTGCAGCACAAAAGGGTAGACTGTTAATATTGAGACACACTCTAGATGCAAGGCACTGTATGTTATTTTTTGTTGGACACATATACTAAATACATGATATTAGTATATATTAGCGCATTTCTTCATGCAGGGACGCATGTATGTGATACTGGTGCTATATAGGCATCTAGACTGTACACAAAAAGCATTCAGACTTCAAGTTCATGAGGGGAGATTGCATCGACAAGCGGACTGAATCGTCTAAGGCTGTGTGTGTGAGGGGTTTTGACACTGTAGTATGTGATGGTAGTGGTAGTGGCCCTGGTGGTTCACCACTTGAAATAAAATATTTTCGATAGGTCACGGGGTCATGATCAAAGATGACTTCTGGATTGGTAAATGTTGGGCCCCATGCCGTTTCGTGCAACTTATGCGGACGCGCACACTACTACTTTTTCTAGTATACAGTATGCCCAAGGTGGAAATCAGTAGCCCTAAACAAATGCCTCTGATCCCTCAAACAAAATGAGTTTATCATGTTTATCTTTGTGTTTTCTTTTGGTTTTCAGAGCTAAAGCAGATTGGATCCGCGACCACAAACGCAAAGGGGCCACATCAGTTGTTTTTTTTTGGTGTTTGTTTGTCATGTGTTTTGCATTTCTACTTGAGTTTGCTTGCGCGTTTGTTTGTTTTTTCTACTTTTGTGTAGTTGTGAATATTACTGACATACAAGATACAAAACTTGTCACAAACCTCGACCTGGTTTGTATGGCCCACGGGTGAGCTGCGTCCATGTACGTCTGGCTACAGTAACAAATCCATGTCCTCTATGGCCCCCTCTATGGTCCTTGCTTGCGTGTGAGTGCATTTGCTGCATTTTTCTTGTCGAATCGTGGGTCTGCTTGTGAGTTCGTTGATGTGGTCACTTGTGTGTCATTTAACCAGAAATTGCAATTCCAAACTCCGAATATAATATGTGAAACTAAATACTCGAGAATTTCCAATATGCAAGAGCTACACAACAAATTGCTAATCGCACAGACTGTTTAGAATCCTGGTGCCATGCATGCCGTCCCGTGCATGCCACTTGCTGTGCACTTGATGGCGTGCGTCCGTTTTTGTCATGTTCAATTCGTTTCATTTCATTTGATTTCGTTTAGTGTTCTTTTATTTCCTTTCATGTCCTTTATTTGTTTCGCATGCTTCCCAACAATGAATGGAAGAAATCCTGCACCAGCTTGGATGGTGGAAACCCTGTAAATAATGGGATAAAACAGTTATCAACTGGTGCAGGATGTTTTTTCCATCCACTGCAATCAATTTGATCAAACTTGTAGAGTATTATATTTGGTTTTCAGTGTCATCCATGTTCTCCATTTTCCTGTTGTTGTTCTGGTGTTTTGTTGTTGCCTTGGTAGTTTTATGTTCGATTGGTGCTTGGGGTTAGTTTTTATTGGGTTAGTTTTTATTGGGTTAGTTTTTTGTTTGTGTACGTTGGTGTTGGGTTTGCTTTTTGGTTTTGTTGTTTGTTGATGTTGATTTGCACTAAAGCATGCGGTTTTCTTGTCATTGTTTGTGTGAGTTTCTACACAGGCCTCAAAGGCCATCAGGGTAGCCCATTGAGCAAAACCAGTGAATCTAAATAAGATAAGATACATGATGTTCTGGCGAGATGTGCTGTCGTATCCTGAAATCCTCACAACATAAAAATGATTTACAGCAGCGCTTATTTTGTGAGTCTAATAGTTTCCTCCGCCGGACACAGATTCGGTTTTTAGGGTTTAGAGCAAGAACTACTATTTCAGCAATGACAATAAGGTGTCTATGGTTGATGATCATGTTCAGTTAAAAGTCTACAATCATCAAGTTCTGCCGTGGTATACACCACCTTTTACATCTCAATGAGTACCACCTTACCATCATTTAACCGTACCACTTCCATCGTACCACCGTACCGCACCAACATACCATCGCACCAACACACTGCACCACCGTACCGTACCACCGCACCACCGTACCGTACCACCGTACCGTACCACATACCATCGTACCAACACACCGCACCACCGTACCGTACCACCGTACCGTACCATCATATCATCGTACCAACACACTGCACCACCGTACCGTACCACCTCACCACCGTACCGTACCACCGACCGTACCATATATCATCGTACCAACACACCGTACGTACCTTACATTGCCTATACAGCCTGAAAGTCGTTTACACCTACTTTGGCAATTCATAAGATAGATTAGATAGATTAGATAGATAGATAGATAGATCGATCGATAGATAGATAGATAGAAAGATAGATAGATAGATAGATAGGTAATTAGATGAAAGAGCGCGCGCGAGAGAGAGAGAGAGAGATAGATCGATAGATAAGAGAAAGAGAGGAGACCTCAACCACCTTTCGGGTCCATCAGTGGCTTCGCTCTGCCATCCCTGATTCACAACAACCACCCTCTCCTATAGGTTTCCTATTTTTGAAACTTCCGCCACCGCCTTGTGTGCTCCCCAAAACAAAGCCCATGCAACATTCATGCAGCCATTACAATGCATTTTGCAGCATCACGTGGCAAACCTGCATCTCTCTACACACATGGCAACAACAGAAGACAACAATCATGCAGCCATTCCAATGCGATCTGCAACCACAGATTCAAGAAACGCATAGAACTACGCACACAGGAACAACCATTCGTTGCAGAACACAGAGGAGGAACCCATTACGCTCGGAACGGCCCCAGCCGCAACCGCCGCACACACGAGGTACCTTTCATCGCCGGCTGCAACCGCTTTACACGGAAAAATACAAGGTTTCGTGCTCCGGCTTCCTCCCCAACACAAGCCCCATGCAACATTCATGCAGCCATTACAATGCATTTTGCAGCATGACGGTGCTAACCCGAATGTATCTACGCACATGGCAACGCCAGATTACAACAATCATATAGCCATTACACGGGGGTATTGTTATGTGATGTCAAGTCTCACACCACAGTCCCACACCGCCCTTCATTGAATGTATTGTTATGTGATGTCAAGTCTCACACCACAGTCCCACACCGCCCTTCATTGAATGTATTGCTATGTGATGTCAAGTCTCACACCACAGTCTCACACCGCCCTTCATTGAATGTATTGCTATGTGATGTCAAGTCTCACACCACAGTCCCACACCGCCCTTCATTGAATGTATTGTTATGTGATGTCAAGTCTCACACCACAGTCCCACACCGCCCTTCATTGAATGTATTGCTATGTGATGTCAAGTCTCACACCACAGTCTCACACCGCCCTTCATTGAGTGTATTCTTATGTGATGTCAAGTCTCACACCATCCTTCATTGAGCGTATTGTTACAGGCGTAACTCGGAAGATTGCTTCCCAACTTCCTTTGATCAAATCCATATACAAACCAATTACAAAACCATAAAAAACCAACACAGAACAAAAAAAACCATAAAGAAACCCACATAATCCTATATGAAAACCATAAAAAACCACATAAACCCATATAAAACAATAAAAACAAACATAAAGCCCACATAAAACCATATAAGAAACAGATAAAACCTCGCATAAAGCGAGAAAAACACTATTAAAAACCAAGATAAAAACCAACATAAAACCATATAAAAAGCATAAAAAACACAAATAAAAACCATATTAAAAACCCGTATAAAACCATAGAAAGCCACGTAAAACCAAAAAACAAACATAAAACCCACATAAAACCATATAAAAACAAGATAAACACCAATATAAAAACTATAGAAAAACACTATAAAAACAATAAAAAAACAAACATAAAAACCAAAAAACAATAAACAAACCAAACGATATAAACCAACATAAAACCACATAAAAACAAAAAAACAATATAAAAACCTCATAAAACCATAAAAAACCAACATAAAAACACAAAAACCATATAAAAACCAACAAAAAACAATGTAAAACAACAGAAAACCAATAAACAAACAAACATAAAACCCACATAAAACCATATAAAAACAAGATAAACACCCACATAAAAACCAACACACTATAAAAACAATAAAACATCCACATAAAACCATATAAAAACCAAACCATATAAACCAACACAAAACCATATAAAAACCATATAAACACCCACATGCAACCATATAAAACCATATAAAAAACCATATAGACAAAAAGCCTACGCCATCTCGAGCTCGCCCAGCTCGCCCAAAGCTCGGTTCCGCAGCCGATCGGAGCACGTGGTCTCATCGTCTCGAAAGACTCCAAAGAGCTCACAGGCATAGGGATATTGGATGCTGTTCAAGTACCTGGCTGAGAAAAAAACTGGAAAGCTGATCTGATGATTGCTGGAGAAATATCCCGGTTTTGCTGGAGTTTCATGAAAGCTGATCTGATGAAAGCTGGAGTTTGCTAGAAAATGATTTTGCTGATGATTTTTTGTTGAGATACTGAAGAGCTGAGAAACATAAGATGAGAAAATAGCAGTCTTATCACTATTGAAATATCACATCTTATTAATTCCAATGATAAGAAATCCATGGCCATCATGGCTCTTCATCAAGTATCATGACATATGGAGATGGGTCAACATATGTCAAAACCCATAACTACCACATTTAAGGGAGAAACTGGGAAAACCATCTATTCATCAGCTATCTCAGGGTGTCCCAAGGTTTGTCCCGCCTGACTAAGCCGATGTCTACCCAAGGCCTTTCTGACGCGGTTGGATACCTGGCGCGTGGCATTACCCCGGTAGTCAATGTCTCAACGTCAGGATGTCAATATCTGTTGGAAGTCTGTTGGATGTGATTGGTGCTTCGGAGTTCGATGGATTTCAACGATTTCCCAGCGCTCGCCAGAGGTTGGCCATGCTGTCCGGACGCAAATCAAACAAAGGGCACTGCTCGTTGAATTCAATGGGGCCTTCTCGCACCCACCTGGAAATACAGCCCGCAGGCTACCGACATAAAAATTGATCCAATCTGATCCCGTGTCAAGCATGGCCTGACAGCTACAGCCACACACTCCAGTTCCTTTGGTTTACTGTTTTAACATTTTTGAACTGCGGATTTCTGACTTTTTTCAAAACCGTGCTTTGCGGCTTGAGACATGCCATGTCGATATGTCGATGTGTCGATATGTCGATGTGATTCGATGTCGTGACAGCCACTGACTGTTCGGAATCTCAGGCGCCTGGTCGGCATTCTTTTCACTGCAATCTTCTCACCGTTCTGCGATGCGGAAAGGAACAGCGCGATTTGAACTCCAGAGTTCATCATAGTTCATCAAGAATCCAAGAGCTAAGCCCAGACATTCACGTGCCCTGCTATGGTCATACTGATTAATTCTCATCCTTTACTGGCCCAAGTTGGCGAAGAAACGGGGAAACTTCGAGAACACTCTGCATGATGCTTTCAACCCTGCAAAACAGGACAGTCATTGGGGATCATGATCCCATTTTTACCACCCTACTAATTAATCTTGGTGATATACCATTATTGTCATCATTTAGGTGACAGGAAAAACCCCAGCTGTGTCCTTCTTCTGCATCAAGTCGACTGCCCCATGGTTGCGAACTGCTTCCTGGAAGCATGGCCTATGCAACATCTATGTTTTGGCTTCCCAATCCGAGTTACACTAGTTACACTTCAAACATTAAACAAGACTTCAACAACTAAACTTTCCATCAATTTCATTAATCTGGTCACCTCATGGCAACATATGGCAACATTCCAAACTACGACGACCGACCAGAACCTACCAGGACCGGACCTGCAGCAGGGTTTGCCCCACATACTCGCTGGGGTCCCAGGGCTGTGCCGCGTTGGCGACATTTTGAATGGCTTCCTGCGACGACGGCTATGAAAGTAGGACAAACGGGAAAACAACGTAGTAAACAAAGATGTTTCAAGATGTTTCAACTGTCACAAAAAGATGTCCGAATTTCAGACGAAGTCTCCTGCAGCACGTCTCTTGTTATGACCTCACCAAGAAATCGGGATCGATGGGAAACGAAGATCGATGATGTCACCGTTCTCTAAGCCAGGCACATGGCTGCTGTGGATCTCCTGGCAGCACCAAACCCATATTTTGTGAACTCAGAACTGCAAAAAAAACCCTTTGGTAAACATGGTCTCGAAAATCCGCCATTTAGGTTTGATCTTCCCTTTAAAACCTTCATTTGGTGAAATTTTCCAGCTCACCACCTTTGATTTCCTCATTTTTGGAGCCATTTTTTCAATGAGGCCATGACCGGTCGGTAAGCTTTGGTGAGGCTTTGTGATCCAGGTGGGGCAGTCTTCTCAGACTTAGTGATTTCACAGTTTCACTGCCAAAAAACCATCTAAGCCAAAGAACCCCATGAAACATGTGAAACATTGTGAAGCAGTTCATAAATCGTCAACCATTCAGCTGTCTGGAAATAGGAGATACCTTCTAACTAGCGATGTATTATGGGAAAAAATATTGGCCATCAGATTTGGGTTTTTACATGTTTTAACCGTAATTTTCCAGACAAATTCATGTGGAAAGTGGTGGTTGAAACCTGGTTTCACCGAGTTCCAAACAGGTCTCGGTGGTGGCCGGGGCTGGGCCGGTGCAGTCGTGGCTTTCCCCGTGGTGCTTTTCTTCCCTGGCAGTGTGGGATATCCTGGAGGAAGTTTCCATCTCCACATGACATCTGCAAAAATCTCGGAATCCAAATATGTTGATATCTGTAATTTCTCTCCAGATCTCATCAAAATTTGTCAATGAAACATCGGGATATCATGAATATCATGATGCTTGATGTTGGTAGCATCCGTGAAATTCACCACCTGATGTTTTTCATTCGGATGTTGACAAACATGGGGCCACCATGGCCATGGGTGGCCTCCGGGAAACATTCCGCTGAGGAATGATGGTAGCTTCGTCATGCTCGGCCTTGGCTCGACAAAGCCATGGGTACCATTGACCCATGGCAGCACAAAACGAAGAAAATAGAACAAAGAAACAACATGTTTGACAGACCTTCAACAACTAAGTCCCAACTGATATTTTGGCCGTTCAAAGAGTCCAAATTTCGATCATTTCTAAGAGCCAAAAGAAGTGGCTGCGGTTTTCCACGGATACTGCAAGTTCTTGCAACAAAAAACGCGTGGGATGAGCAAACAGCGGCCTAACACAACTAACAAAACACAATGGGTATGTCCAAAAATGGGGCCCCAAATCCACCGCAATCATCGTAATTATGTCATTTCCCCTTCATTTTTTCAAAAAGGTATGCCCCATTTTGAGACATGCCCGAGTTTTCTGGACTGAAACTCGGCCAAACTTTTTGCAACACTGAAGGCGCCTGTCTTCATCACCTGGTCGCAATGTGTTCCATGTGTGTCCATGCTACAAAGAACAAGACATGCATCAATGGCATCAACATGTGCAACGCCATGCAACGCTATGTTGCATTGTTTCCACTCAAAACACTTCCTGGGATCTATTGAGATTTGCGTTCAGCACCAGAAAAACATTGAGTTTCAGTCAGTAGCTTGTTTTCGACATCTTTGCGCTCGAGAATGGTTGAAACAAATGTGTAAATCCCACTGGGATCTTGTAAAACCGTTGCAACCGATAGTAAGCTTCGTGGAAAGCAAGGGAAGCTTCCAAGCAACCCTCCAACTGATCCTTGAAATTTTTGGATTCGCAGGGAACCCATGCAAATCACACTGATGACGTGCTGATATGGCCAGGTTTCGCTGGGCCAACTCAAAGGGTCTCTCAACGAAGTCAACGGCCAATTTCCCCAAAGAATCTGCCATCTGTTGAGCCTGTTGCTGAGTGAAATTGCCACTGACATCAAGTCTTGCCTCAATGGATCCATTCGATTCAAACGCGCGCAAGACGAGATCTGCCACGGGCAAAGGTGGAGGAATCATGTTTCTGGAACCCCACTCTGCAGAAGCCTGTGCCCAACCGCCAGAAGGCTCCCAATAGAGAATGGCTTGGAAACTCAGGTCGAACCCCCAGACTTTCAATGGAACAAGTGCATGTTTGTGCGCATCTCGAACAGTTTTTTCTACATCTTCCAACAACTGAGTCAGGTCAAAGGGCTTTGGCATATGGATGATGTAGGGTAGCAGGTGTGTCGGTCGGCCGTGGAACGGGCCACCAATGATGACTTCTTCTTGTCTGGTCCGGCAACACTGCCAGTAAGCAAACAATGCCAGAAGCTTCGAATGTTTTGCTGGGAACCCTTTTGGGAAAATGATTTCCACCGTGTGCTGACCATGGCTTTCCGGCATCGGCATGACAGGAAGGTGCAAGGAAGCAAACTGTTGAGACCAAAATGCACGATCCCTGTGCCCGCTTTCACTTGACAGGTGCTGACCGTGCATACACTGAACATACCTATGAAATTGGCCTGGGCTAGGTGGCAGCTTGAGGCATAGCGCATTCATAGCTGATTGGCCCGGGTTCAAGCACAATGGCCCATACTGGTTGTGGCCTGCATTGGTGGAACACTCCTGACCCAAAAGGGCACAAAGCTCTTTGTCCAAAGTGGCTACAGAAAGCCCATCACATGCCACGTGGTGAACCTTCACCACCAGCAAACATTTGGATTCTGCTGATTCGGCTTGACTGTCTGAACCAAAGGTCACCAAAAGCACCCGGATTGCGGGCGCGTTCTTGAGATCCAAGGGCTGCCATGCAAACTCCCTGGCAATTTGTTCAAGATCTTGTCCTTCCTGTCCTTCTTCAGGAACATCTCTTGTTTCCACCACGTCAAAGCGCTTTGGGCTCACCAATGGCATGTCGGAATTGAAAGTGCTGCGGAGAATCCAGTGCCGCTCCTGCAAAATCATCACGGCAGCTTTCAGCAACTCTTTGGGTACGGAACTGATCAGCCGCCACCACGACACAAAAAAACGTTCAAAGCGTCCTGCCAGAAAAGCTTCTTGGACAGGGGAAAGCCGTGGTTGCCGCAACATTGTGCGGGCCAATTCGCATTTCAATGCTTTCGCAAGTGGTACCACTGGTATCAGAGCAGCTTGAAAAAGTCCAAGCCGATCCTTCCCATCCTTCCAATCCTCCAATTCTTTAGGCTTTTGAATTGTCAGGCTGACCAAAGCACTGCCGCCGCTTGCTCCGCATCGCACAGGGCGACTCTTTGGACTGCGCTTCAATGGTGCTAGCTTCTCCAAAGTGAGTTGCGCCAGTAAAGAAGTTGCCAGTGAATTTCTGCAAGCAAGAGAACAATTCACACATAGACACATGGGTGAAGCAATGGGTGAAGCAACCTGAAAGCATACTTTGCGGTACCTGACGCGTTTCAAGGAAAGATCACTTCTGAACCAAGAAGTTGACACCTGCAAGAGCTGAATCGCTGAAATGCGGCGCCGCAAGTCGCTGGATCTATCGCCACAAATGTCACGTGGATGAAGAGCTGCCAAGGAAACATCGGTCCCGCAGCTAGGAGAACCTGGTGCTTGATGTCCGTGTTGATGGCGATGAGCCGGCTGGGATCGACAATTTTTCAACAGATCTCCAAGCCTTCCAGCAGCACACCACATCCAGTGAACTGATGTCAGACTTGTTTGACATCTGCACTCATGCACCAGGAAAGTGATCCGCAGCCGCTTCTGTTCAAAGCAAAGACCCACTTCCAAAGGAAAGGGAAAAGGTGGGGCAATCCCCGGCATCGCCTGCGCCACTCCCACCATTGGCCCCTTCGCCACGTTTCTTAGCGATTTCATGCTGCTGGGATGGCAGATTTGCACGTCGAACATCGGCACAACGCCAAGCTTCTCCCAGAATTTGGGCAGGGCTGGGCGTGAGCATCCTCTAGTTGTGCAAAGCAGCCGTGCTGCTATGGGATGGCGGCATCCCTCAAGAGGCCGGAGCACGGAGTAAATCATGCGTCGAACAATCCTCACAGAGAAGGTCAAGCTTAGTGTGCTTGGAGACCATCCCAGTGACGTGGCAAAGGACAGAGCAACGTGTTCATATGGCCAGTCGCAATGCTACTTTTCTGGGCTCCAAAGTTTCCCCAAAGTTTGATGGCATCCAAATTGTTGCAGCTGCATGAGCATGACTTGGACACTGACTTGGATACCGCCTTCAGCATGGGCCGAAGGCGAACGGGGGCTGCCTTGCAGGGCAGTTCGCCAAGAAACGTTGAAGGTGAATTGGGTCCAGCAAGGCCCTCTGCTGTGTTGGCGGGGGCAACATCACCACGTGGTTTGTCCAACCCACATGGTCCCCGTGGCAGACTCGACTTCTTGAAGAGATGAAGGAACCCTGCAGGATCAAAACGGGTGGCAGTTGTGATCAAGTGTGCCTTGGCTTGAACAACTGTCATGCAGGTCTGAAGCATGAAAATGCCACAAGCCAACTGAAGCACATGGAGCTCTGCAGTGCCAGAATGCACAGCAGCATTGCCCGGCATGTCAGCCATGGCATGACCCTTCACAACTCCAACGATACCAGCTGTCTGTCGAATAAACTTCTCATCCGCTGAAAGCAGAGGAAACACTCCGCTACTCTTGGCCGTGCTGGGTGGCATGCCTTGAGGAGACTGGATGACTTTGAAGATGCTGATCTGATTCGTCTTACATCGCTTGTGAAAAGCAAAGATGGCCTTGAAAGCTGCCATGTCTAGGCGATGCTTGACTGGAGCCATGTGGCTGCGCCGGGGCTGCTTTCCGTGCAAGGCAATTCCTTTCGTACTGTTCCATGTCCTGACAGGCGGAGCGGCTTTTCACAGACTTTAGACAAAAGTTTTGTTTAAGAAGCAGCCACATGTCAATGTTGGAAACTTCCATTTCAGCATACTTCAGCGTTGAAATCTGACCTAGTAAACAAGATGCAGCCCACGAACCCGCATGCTCACACGTATGTTAATGGTACAGATGTCCAAACACATGGATATGCAGTCATGCAGAACACTTTTCTGCAGTAACTTTTTGGAACAGTCTTGTACATATCTCCCCTGTTACCAGTCTGCAGTGTGGAGTGTAAAGTGTAGAGTCTGGAGTGTAAATCGTAGAGTGTGGAGTGTGGAGTGAGGAGTGTAAAGTGTGAAGTGTGGAGTGTAAAATGTAAAGTGTGGAGTGGGGAGTGTAGAGTGTGTAACGTGTAGTGTGTAGAGTGTGGAGTGTGGAGTGTAGAGTGTAGTGTAAAGTGTAGAGTGTGGAGTGTAAAGTGTAGAGTGTGGAGTATGAAGTGGAAAGTGTAGAGTGTGGAGTGTGGAGTGCGGAGTGCAAAGCAAGGAGTGTGGAGTGTAAATAAGTGTGTAGTCTGGAGTGTAAAGTGTGGAGTGTGGAGCGTGGAGTGTGGAGTGAGGAGTGTGGAGTGTAAAGTGTGGAGTGTGGAGTGTGCAGCGGGTAAAGTGTGGAGTGTGGAGTGTAGAGTGTGGAGTGTGGAGTGTAAAGTGTAGAGTGTGGCGTGTGGAGTGTAAAGTGTGGAGTGAGGAGTGAGGAGCGTAGAGTGCAAAGTGTAAAGTGTGCAGTGTAAAAGTGTAGAGTTGGGAGTGAGGAGTGTAAAGTGTGGAGTGTGGGGTGTAAAGTGTGGAGTGCAAAGTGCAAAGTGTGGAGTGAGGAGTGTAAAGTGGAAAGTGTGGAGTGTAAAATGAAAAGTGTGGAGTGTAGAGTGTAAAGTGTAGAGTGTGGAGGGTAAAGTGTGGAGTGTAGAGTGAGGAGTGTACAGTGCAGTGTAAAGTATGGAGTGTAAAGTGTAGAGTGTGGAGTGAGGAGTCTAAAGTGTAAATTGTGCAGTGCGGAGTGCAAAGTGTAGTGTGTGGAGTGGAAAGTGTAGAGTGTGGAGTGTGGAGTGTGGAGTGTAAAGTGAAGACTGTGGAGTGTAAAATGTGGAGTGAGGAGTGTGGAGTGTGTCAAGTGTAGTGTGTGGAGTGTTGGGTGTAGAGTCTAAAGTGTAGAGTGTAAAGTGTGGAGTGTGGAGTGTGGAGTGTAAAGCGTAGAGTGTGGAGTGTAAATTGTGGAGTGCAGAGTGCAAAGTGTGGAATGTAAAGTGTAGAGTGTGGAGTGGAAAGTCTAGAGTGTGGAGTGTGGAGTGTAAAGTGAGGAGTGTGGAGTGCGAGTGTGGAGTGAGGAGTGTGGAGTGTGTGAAGTGTAGAGTGTGGTGGAGTGTGGAGTGTGGAGTGTAGAGTGTGGAGTGTGGAGCGTAGAGTGCGGAGGGTAGAGTGTGGAGTGTAAAGTGTAGAGTGTAAAGTGTGGAGTGCATTGTTGCGCCAGCGACACA
The DNA here is from genome assembly GCA_947184155.2 of Cladocopium goreaui. Lineage (NCBI taxonomy): Eukaryota > Dinophyceae > Suessiales > Symbiodiniaceae > Cladocopium > Cladocopium goreaui. Next base: position 284,670 of record CAMXCT020006638.1, on the reverse strand, counting down.
AAAGAAATTTCGAAACGGTATAAAGGAGGTTGGAATGTTACAAAGTGCCACACCTGCCACGCAAAACGACATGACAACCTGCTTGGAAACCTTCGAAAAGGAGAGGCTTTGCAATTTCCCCCATAGACACGGCGAGGCCACAGGAAAACCAGAGACCCGAGACGAGACACGCGGGCGCAGAAATGCGATCATTTCGTGCGAGACTTCCTCCAATTTAAGCTTTCGACGCGTTATCAAACTGGTTGGAATGTCACAAAGTGCCACGGCTGCCACGCAAAACGGCATGACAACCTGCTTGGAAACCTTTGAAAAGGAAAGCTTTTGCAGCTTCCCCAATAGACACGGCGAGGCCACCGGAAAACCTGAGACTCCAAGCGAGACACGTGGGCACACTAAAACAAGCATTTCGTGCGAGACTTCCGCCAATTTTCACAGTTGGAAACATGCGAAAAGGAGATGTTTTGCAGCTTCCCCCATAGACACGGCGAAGCCACAGGAAAACCTGAGACTCCAGGCGAGACGCGTGGGAGCACCAAAACAAGCATTTCGTGCGAGACTTCCTCCAATTTTGACACTTAGTAGCATCAAAATCGACGCTCTCCTCCGAGTTTTCTCAGGAACCTGAAATTTTGTTATCTCAAAATCTATGTTTCGTGCGAGGCTTCCGTCAATTGTCAGCACATCTCACAAAATGCCACGCCTGCCACGGAATTTGCACCTTGTCGCCACTTGACGCAGCCCTGCCAATGGGATTTGCAAAAAACACGCAACACGACACGTCTAAAGTGCTGCGCCTGCCACGCAAAATGACGATGGACACGTCCAAAGTGAAAACGTCGCAAAAGTATTGCGCCTGCCACACAAAACGACTTTCGACACGTTACAAAACACGTCTGAATGTTACGAAGTGCCACGCCTGCCACGCGAAACGAAGCAACGAGACGTTTGAAACCTACAAAAAGCTTCCTTCTGCAGAACTTACCATAGGCACGGCCATATAGCAATCGCGCGGGCGGTTGTGAACGTAAACGCGACGTCGAGCGAACACACCCTCAACCCCCAGACCCCCAGAGTGAAACGGGAACCCTTGCTACACATTCGAAAATTAAAGGACCGGATAACCCCACAAGTCAACTTCTCCCTAAAATGAGCTTCAATGGTTTTAGCGGGGACAGGGAAGCAAAGAAAGACAAAGGAGATGGTGAAAGATCGAGAAGGTAAAATGGTAGGTATGTATGTATGTATGTATGTATGTAGGTCGGTAGGTAGGTAGGTAGGTATGTATGTATGTATGTAAGTTGTTTGTGAGTAGGTTGTTTGTGAGTAAGTTGCTCCGCTTTCTACGAGTTCCACCAGGCTGTGTTATCAAAGCGATGGTGTGCTCAGTTGACTTCTGCTGACCAAAGTAATGTTCTGCACTCTTTCGGGCGCAGCCGCAAATGTTTGCAGATTTGAAGTGACTCCATGTTTGCAGATTTGTTTTGCTTGTTTTGGAAGTTTTCAGATTTTAGAGTTTGTTCAGTGTTGGGTTTTGTTTATGTCTGTTTGCTTCTACGTTTTTGCAATTAAAGCTTCCACTAGATGAGCCTTAGTGTGTGTGTGTGTGCGCGCATTACTTCACCATCGACAAGCAACACCTGGCAGCACAGAAAAAGGATCAAGATGACGAAAGCACAAAATAAAATAGTTCTTTGGTAGAGATCCACAGCGCAGCCTGCAGTTGTTGGCATCGACTCATTGTCGGGCCGTGAGACACGCGCCTGTCCTCCGTCCAAGAAGCTCACTGGAAGGGCACCTGCGGCAGTTGCAAAGACACAGAGGCTTCATGCGTGCTATCTTGTTACTACATGACAGCTGCAATGGCTCGGCACAGCATGAACCCGAAGAACCAATCTATTCTACATAGCTTAACCACAGTAGATATCTTATTGATCAACCGTATACATGGTCCACACTACGCCGCAAGTGCAGCTCCCGGCCTGCGCATTACTTCACCATCGACAAGCAACACCTGGCAGCACAGAAAAAGGATCAAGATGACGAAAGCACAAAATAAAATAGTTCTTTGGTAGAGATCCACAGCGCAGCCTGCAGTTGTTGGCATCGACAGCAACAGAGCGCAAAAGTACCTAGCCGCAAAAGGACAGGACGCGTATATGGAGCTAGCTATCAAAGCAACATGCGCAGAAACGATACAATTCAGTCTCTTGCACGAATTGTCTCCTTTTTGTGTGATCAAAATCCTGACAAGACCTGTAGCACTTCGTCCCGCAGTGGGGCCGACTCTAAACGTGTCACGAACAGTCTTGATTTGGCCGTCGCGACCCCAGTCTTCCCACATTAGGTCAACAATTTTCTACACAGCAATCAACGTGAGAGGCATCAAGCAACTTTCGTCTGTCTGCAACACATCATTGTTTGTGGAAGGGGCATGATCCGATGCAAAGTCACAAATTTAAAGAACCAAAACAACTGACGGTCACATTACTGCAATGTCACTGAGCATGGTTCTTTGCAAACCATTGCGCCAAACCAATGTCAAAGCATGCGCCAAGAAAACCGCGCCTGCCCTAAGGTCACAGGCCCGATGACGATACCGGAACGGAAAAGTACCTGGCTGCAAAAGGATAACGATGTTCTGGAGCTGGTGGTCAAAGCGACAATAACAATGTCGTGCCACACACGCTTCTCTCGCCGAAGCGGAAAAGTACCTGGCCGCAAAAAGACAGAACGCGTATATGTCGCTGGTTGTCAAAGCAACACGTGCAGAATAAAAATACCGACTTAGCTACATCCCTTTTCCGACAGTTCTTTCTGCGTCAGGTCAAACAGACCAGCCACGAACGACTTGATTCTGCGTCAAAGCGATCAGATTCTGGGAAGCTTGGTCCACATTGTCTGAGAGAAGACATGTTGGACCAGACAGTAAGATTCCTTTCTCGGAAAGTTAATGCTACGTCGTCCACGGTGTCCTGAAGGCCGCAGCATTCAACACATTCAATTGCAATCACTGGAGTCAGGGCAACTTTCCCGCAAGGACATGAAATAGTAGAGAGCGGTACTAGCGGATGCACAGCCGGAATTCCCTGCCACGGACTTTCGTCAAGCTTCTGCACAATGACCTGTAGTCCCAAAGGTCCTTTCAGATTCAAATGGTAATGCAGCCGCGAGGTAGAGTATTGGGCCGGCGCAGATACCACAGCAGCTCCTTGGATGGAGACCAGATCACCGACCTGGCATTTTTGTGCTAACTTGTCTCCGTTCTCGCCCCAAGCTTCAACGTAGAGCACTTCACTCAAGCTCTGCGTAGCAGCGAGATGCGCTTCCAACTTCCGAAGCGTTCGGGTCTCTGGCGAACTTTTTGCAGCTTTGCCGCCCTTGCCTTTTCTGCCTCCACTGGGCGCTGCCGCCGCTTGGGTTCCTTTTCTCGACTGGATCTCTTGGTGCTTGAGGATCACAATGCGCCCAGCCACGGCAGTGTTCTGGTCGCCGCGGTACTCGGACGGCTTCAAGCACGTCACTACCATGTTCGTGCTTCTGGCCGTACCCATGCGGTCCCAATGTTCTATGCAGCTTGCTTTGATTTACAACTGTGAACTCATAAATGCATTATTGAAAACATTTGGTGGTCTTTATGCTCTGGTGGATCTGGTGGCTTCTTTCCACGTTGGGCCAAAGCCACCAGAACGGCAATCGATGATTCGATATTGATCTAGAACGCTGTTTGTATAGTGTTGTATGAGCTACCAAGTGATAACCACAAGTGTCGAGCCGCCGGTACCGAGCCAAAAGCACCTTCGAAAGGAGCATCTCTGCACACAATTTTGCAAGAATGAAGGAACATGTCACATGTTGCGCTGCACCGAAATCGTCCAAGCAATGCGATGACAGCCGTGCCTCTCCTACAGCCACGCGTCGGAATGTGATAACATCGAGAGAAAGGATCTGGTTGTCAATGCACCTCATACACACGCATATGATGAGCATAGCAATTATATATACCATACACACGGCATGGCATTTCTTACCCACAGGATGAACGCAGTACCAAGAAGCCAAGTAGCTATGCATAAACTGCACGCACGGACATGCGGTATCACTAGGGATATGTTTTGTTTTCTATCTGCGTTCCACTGTCAATTGTTTCATGTGAATTCTTCCCACAGTGGGTCAAATTCGAAGCTCATCGGGACAATGGGCCAGCAGTGGTTTCTTGCACCTTGCGCCAAACCAACTTGTTTCCGGATCACTGCGGATACTGTTGGAAAGCGGTCATCCACCTTGGTCACATGGACATTGAACATTTCGATCTCTTCGGCGTTGGCGTCATTTCTGAGAGCGCTCGCTCGACAACATCACACACAGACAACCGCCTCTTCTCCCAGGTTTTGAGCGCCCACAAAATGTGTGGCCTTTTCACCCAAGGATTGAGAGTAGGACGTGCCTTCAAGAGCACATCAATGGCGTCGTCTGCGTTCATTGCGTGCTTGAAGATCAGCCACGCAGCCAAAGCAGCGCTGCTCCGATTGATGCCACCAAAACAATGAAACAGCAAGCCAGTCGAGAGATTGTCTCCTCGCCCCGAAAGAGAACGACTGATTTGTACACACATACTTTGCCATGCGGCGAAATAGCAGTTGCCCATCTCTTCGCAAAAAGAATCTTCTCCGGGCCACTTTGTTCTGGGATCGTCCAAGTCTATCGTGACGTGTTCCACAGACATTCCAAGCAAGAATGCAGCCCAGCCTTCTTCGGGTTGTCCACGAATTCTTTGCATCTCAGATGTGCACAAACTGATGACAACATGCACTTCTTTCGTGTCCCTCAGACATCGCAGAGCTGCCAGGCTGCCCAGAAAACAAGTTGCAGTCTCCGTGCGGTCGACCGGGTGCACACGAACCATGTCGTTGGGCCATTCTGAAATGTCACCAAAATGATACTCGAAACCATTCACCAGTCGATCAACTTCTGGCCAGTCACTTTCCGGCATTGCGGCGCTGCGACGAAGCTTGGCGGCTGCAGCGGTGCACCATAGCTGCATTTCCGTATCATACGGATCCATGTCTACAATTGATCGATCCAATAGCTTCTTCGCACGTTGCACCAAAGCCTCGGATCGGCAGTACGTCACAGGGCAGAAGCGAGCTAGACTGCGTACGTGTTTGAAAGCCAACCAAGCCGAGCAGCAAAACTCATGGAAACAATGTGGAAACATAATTCTTTCAACGCAGCCTGGACAAAGGACTCCTTTTGACACGCACGACTCTGGTCTCACCGCCGTCACGTAAAAGAAAGACAAAAGTCACCACACATTGTTTCAACCTTTGTCTTGGATGATTTTGAAAACGGCATCATTCAATGCCTCTGCGAGCGTCAGGTAAGAAGGTTGCAATTTTCTGCGTGATGGGAGCACAAAAAGATTCTATATACTCTGTGTCAACAAACGGAGCGGCGTGCAAACCTTTAAAGCCCAGAAAACTCTTTTCTCCAGGACCAGGAATGCATTTCTGAAAGTACGCCGCTAAAATGCGATTCAACGCGACCACGTCCATTACTGCACTGCAATCACCTGTAAGGCTGGCCAACCATCGATGATCCCAATTGGCAAATCGAACAGCATGAGTTTTGCGGAAATTTGCATAGGTAGGTCCATGTTTGGACTCATAATTCGTCGACGGTGGAACTTGCGCGTCATCCATGTAAAAGGTTTGAAAGGCTTCCCAAGACCAGGCCATAATCCACCAACAAGCTTGAAACTGCACTGGTTCCACAAAAGTATTTTTTGTTCTCTTCTGCCGATAACCCTGACCAGCCATTTCCCAAGCTTGCCGCGGCACTGTCTTTGCGCGTGGTTCAGCCGGAGCCGGGGTGCCATCCGAATATTCAACCGCGTTGACACTTGGACGGGTAGAGGCACTTTCAAGCCACCACCAAGAGCAGACCGAATCAGATCTGGAGTCAATCGTGGGATTTCTTCTGCAACCATGGAATGAACGAAGTGATGCGTTGCCTCCATTTTCATTTCCCAAGTTTTCAAAGCCCATAAGATGTGAGGTCGTTCCTGCCAAGGATTCAACGTAGGTCGCGCTTGCAATAACAATCGAATTCCTTCAGAGGCAGTCATATGATGCCGAAATATTAGCCAGGCCACCAAAGCAGCGCTGCTGCGATTGTTTCCGGTCAAGCAGTGGAAAAGCAGTCCAGCAGGAACCTTCTCTTTGCAATTTCTCCGAGACCGGCAGATAAGGACGCACATGCTCCGCCATGCAAACAAATATACATTCGCCATCTTTTGGCACAAGGGACCTTCTCCTGGTGCTGTTGTTTTCGGATCAGCGAGTTGAATTGCAAAGTGGTCGATGCACAAACCACGCAGAAATTGGTCCCAGCCTTCCTGAGGACGGTCAACAAGGTTACGGAGGTCAGGTGGGCCAAAGCTTACCATTATGTGAATGTGATCTTCTAGTGTAGGGCAGCGCAAAGCTGCCGAGCTGCCGACGTAGACTACTTCTGTGGAGCCTTCACCGGTGCCGTACACACAGGCACCGTTTTCACCATTGTCGCCAATGTCCATCGAATTTCTTTCCGATGTCTCATCTTGTGTCCAGCTGCGACCGATGCGTGCCTGCATCTGGACACACCAGTGTCGCGTTTCGTTGTCGAACGGCTCCATGGCATTGAGATGTAGGATCAAATCGAACAAGACAGCTGCGGAACAGAAAGATACACCGGCCTGCGCAGACCGAACTTTTGCTGTTGAGCACTCGGACTCACGCGAGGCCGTCATTGACGTGGAGTGCCTGGCAGCAAAGAAATGAACACAAGCGAGAACAGGAAAGAAATAGTTCTTCCATTTCTAACCAGCATTGCATTTCCAGACACGAAAGTTGCCGCGCGGTTGCTGCATGTTTTTCACAATGACTTCTAGGCTATGTCTCTGCCAAGGCTATCATCTTCCCACATTAGGGCAATGACGGCCAAGAACCACCCGCTACAACTCGTGTCTTTCCACATTGAATCAACAGCAGGTTGCGAGCGAATCAAGCTGGAGACTTGCTTGACGATCACACTCCAGCGGCTGTAGCAACAGGTGGCTCCGTGGGGGAGCCTAACAAACGAGTATGCGGCAAGAATGCTGCAACTTTCTGTGCAACAGGCGCGCAAAAACCTTCTAAATTGCCAAATGAGCGATAATACAAACCATAATACCCCATGACATCGTCATTCTTTTCACTTACCATGAGCTGTCGCAAAAACCCTGCCAGATCATTCGTCAACTGCACGGGATCCAGAACTCTGGTGCAACTTACTGTCAGCGATCGCAAGCGATTTGCGGTTGGGTCACCGAATCTGACAGCAAATTTTTTGCAAAATCGATCTCTTGTCAGAGGATTCTTCGCCTTGTGCGGCAATGGCGGCACCTTGGCGTCATCGCCATAGAAAGCATCGATTACTTCCCAGAGCCAGGATACAATCCACCAACACGCCTGGTACTGCACAGGCGACACAAATACACGTCGCGACTTCTTCTGATGCCGTCCTTTCCCTTCGGCTGCCCAGTCATCTCTTGTTTTTTGCGGGTGCTCCCGAAACGCCTGGCTGCCATCTCGGTTGTGATACCGTGTGCAATAGTCCAAAGACGTCGTGGGTTCATGCGGAAAATGCACGGCCGGGAAAGTCACAGACAATACGGACCAAACTTGGCGATATTCTTGCGTTGATTTGAAAACATGCACCGCACCAGTGTGCAGAGGCTGCCCGGGAAATACAAAACCATCGCAGCCGTTCTGATCGCAAAGCAAGAAGTCGATCCCTTGTCCTCTGGTATCGATCCATCGCTGCACTGCTTGGTAAGCTTCAGGAGCGATGTCTGTGGTGGTTGGGACATTCCAAGTCACAACCTTTCCCTGCACGCGGCAACAGCCATGCGCGCATTTGCTTGCTCCATCGTCGTGGGCCTGCAGCTCGATGATCATGGCAACGTTTTCTATTCCGGCGATGTCTGGCAAAGAGACATCCAGTCGTTTGCAGTCCGAGTACCGAATTGCCCACGGCTTGCAAAGTAATTCTGGCTTCTGGCGGCAGTCCTGCAAGTTCCATCGCAGAAATTCTGTTCGCTCTCGAACTTCTTCATCGACAATAGCCTGCAATCAAACATGTCATACCTTTGAGGAAGTTTATTTTTTTAAGCAACAAAAGTAAAGCGCCTCCTCAAGCGCAGGTTCTTTTGCTTTCGTCTCTGCCTGCTCGCAAACACTTCATTGATGACACCAAGCAAAAACCGAATCAGACACATAATACTTGGATTGATAACAGTCTACATGCAAAACATGCCTTGGTTCAGACAATTTCTACATGCTTTGGAACAAAATGAAGGGCCTGCTCAACGGCCGGCGGCTTCGGCAGCGGCTCTACCGCCTGACAAACAGTGCTCGACACGGGTCCAACAAGTGCAGCATCCGATCTAGGAGCTTTTCAGCGACCAGCGGCTACAAACAAAACGTGCCATTTCTCATCCACTCATGAACTATGATGAGCAACATGAATTTAGTACCTCCTGCACGTCAGATCGTTTCGCAAGTTGCTTCGCCTGTTCACCAGGAGGTCACTGGCATGCAGCTACGAAAAGGATAACCGGACATATAACCTCCGTAACCGCCGGTCTCTTCGCAAGGTTCTTGTCTGCCTACTCATACAAAGGTCACTGCGATCATCCAACAAGTGCAGCACCGGCCTCCAGGCGTTCCTGCGGTAAACTTTGACGCTTCTTTGGCGCCTGTGGCAGTCATAGGCAAGAATCTTCTGGAGAGCCATGGGCGGTGCCAGCCTCAAGTTGTCTTCGGGCTCGCTTCTGCAGTTGGTCACTTTCCTTTAGAGTTGGCCACTCTGCCTGACAGCACGACGAATAAAAATGATTCAAAAAACGAAAATGATGCAAAATCACAGCAGCTCTGCACTCTTCACAGACTTCACATCTCCTGAGCAGGCGCCACTGCCGCAGCTGCGATGGCAGGCACGTTGGGAGCAGGTACCTGCATTGGGCGAAGCAAAAAGCGTCATGCAGCAGACTCAAATGCATCAGTAACCGCCCCAACCTGTGCGTCAGCATGGTGTGTGATGATGGACCTCGCAGCCGTTGCGGCGACATCCTGCAATCAAGCTTGGCAACGGTACAAAGAATCCTGTCATTACTGCTGCTGCACTAAAGCAAACGTCACTGCTTCCTGCATGGGGCTGCCCTGCTCCACAGATCGACACGATGCCTTGCGACAGAAGTCAAGAACATAGACATCGAACTTAAGAACACACAGCAGCAACCACCCCAACCTGTGCGTCAGCATAGTGTGTGATGATAGAACTCGTAGCCGTTGCGGCGACATCCTGCAATCAAGCTTGGCAACGATACAAAGAATCGTGTCATTACTGCTGCTGCACTACAGCAAACGTCACTGCTTCCTGCATGGGGCTGCCCTGCTCGACAGATCGACACAACGCCTTGCGACAGAAGTCAAGAACATAGACATCGAACCAAGCACATAGACATCGAACCAGCCTCAATTGGTCCAAGCTCAACCTGCAGCTTCGATGCCACGTTTTTCAGTTCGATCCATTCGTTATGCTTATGCATCATGTGCTCTGTGAGCATCGACTTCCATTGCATATAGGCCGGCCACAGTTCATATGAACCTTTGCAGAGACTTGTTATCTCGCTCATCTGCTTTTTCGCTACTTTGTGCATTGCGACCTCGAAATCAGTCTTTCTCTGGTTGTAAGCTTCGAGATCAATGAAATACCATCGCTTCCTTGCTCTGTGAAAACACAGATTTCCACTGTGCAAATCGTCATGCCACTCCAAGTCGCTCGAACATCCGTTTTTGCACATGACCATCATTGCCACAAACAATTTCCGAAGCACTCGAGGTGCAGATGAATCTTCGTTCCAGGCCACATTGTAAGCTTGTAAAATGTGCTGCAAGCTGTCGCCAACAAAGTCCACCAAAATGCAGTTCACCAGCATAGTCTCTTGCCAATTGTCTTTTACTTCTTGCTTGCAGATTGCATGCACAACAGGCAAATGGGCGCCGACCGGTGTGTCGCTATACCTTTCATACCCGTCCTTCTCGTTTGGATGAAGGCTTTTCCATGCCTCTTTGTCAACTTCGAAAAACCATTTCACACACAAGTCGTGATCTTTCAACTTGAAGCAATCTCGCCCAGCGCCAGCCCCGATCCACGACATGCAATCCCTGGCAGTGTCACCATTGTCCAGATTGAGCACAATTTCGTATGTTTTGGCCGACTTCTTCTTTCGCGTTCGACTCTCGGCCTTTGTGAAAAATTCGCAAGGCGTCTTCTCTATGCGGAAGGACGAGACCTTCACCATGAGGCAGCTTAAATTCTACTCTGATCACTTCTTTCCACGTTGGTCCAAAGCGATCAGATCAGATTTACAATTTGTACTGGTTACTTCTTTCCACACTGGATCAAAGTAACCAAGGAGGTGGAATTTATTTCATGTGGCGAATTTTAAGATGTCACTGACAAGCTCGTCGAATCTGAGCACTGTTGACTTTGTGGATGGAAATGTCTCAAACTGTTGACATTTGAGCACTGACCATGTGACTACTATGTTCATGACCCAGCGGGATCTATAGAGCCAAGCAACACAGGCATAAGTGCAACGTGCCAAGTCTGGCAAGTGGGTGCAATGCTACAAAACTCGTGGCATGCAAGTAACGAGATTGTTGAACACGCGCACTACCTTTTTGTGTCATCAGAAGCACTGATGTCGGGTGTGCTCAGTTTTCAGGTGATGCGCTAATCCACACTGGATCAAAGCAACCAATGCGGTGGGATATTATTGAACTGACAAGCTCGTCAAATCTTAAACTGCTACTTGGATGGAAATGTCCCACAGTCTTGTCATTTGAGCACTGACCATCTGACTATGAGCCATAACATCGGCCATTTTGGAGTATGTGAACACCACCAGTAAGGAAAGTGCATGCAGTCACAAGAAGTTAGAAACATATCAGCACGAAACAATGATAACTGCCACACGAAACAGTAATTGAACGCCTCCATGAATCGACGAGACCACGGCTCCGCAGACTGACCTGGCGCATGCGTGTCAAAGTACAGTGGCTTTTTGAACCCCTTCATTCACACCTCGCTCAGTACAGAACACCTTTGCTTGTAAACTACCAAATCTCTTCGAACAACGTCATGATACACAGCTAAAAGTACGCCATCTTCACTAATCACTAGCCGGCGCTGCTCGCCATCAGGAAAAACAAATGTTGTCCTCTCATCCTTTTTTGTCACGTGGCGTTGCGCTGTACTCTTAGAATGCTTGTGGTATGATCATTGCACATTGCATCAATCATACCGAGCGGCACGCTTCCTCAGTGCCTGCGGTATGATCTCTGCACGTTGCGTCAATGATACCGTGACTCCAAGTATGATCTGTGCACGTTGCGTCAATCACACCCAGTTGAAAATGCGCCATCCTGACGGAACATGGTTCATTGCAAATTGCGCCAAACCAATGGTATGTATAGCACTCAGAATGCAATACCGATGGCTTTCAACCAAGTTTTCTCTGTCAGACTTAACTGCCGGTCAATGTGGAGCAACTTCTAGTTGGGCCACGCGGACCAAAACAGAACGACAAGAACGACATGATGAAAGTCTGACAAAATCTGTCATGTCTGCACTGCACAACGTTAACAGAATCTGTCATGTCTGCGCTACACAGCGTTGCTCAAGCGCAGTTGGGCCCTGCCTGTCGTAGCGGCCACGAGCAAGACCAGCACCTGGCCGCAAGTGTGTGTGTGTGTGAAATGTAGCAGGCCAACCTTTGAAAGTACTTCAACATGCCAAAATCAAACATGCCGAAGCACGCGGAAAGAAGAAACAGGCCGGAAGGACTGCAGCTTTGCATGCAAATGACCAAACTTAAACATGCCAAAATCAAACATGCCGAAGCACGTAGCAGGCCGACAGAAGCAAGTGCTTAAACATGCCAAAATCAAACATGCCGAAGCACGCGGAAAGAAACAGGCCGGAAGGACCGCAGCTTTGCATGCAAATGATCAAACTTAAACGTGCCAAAATCAAACATGCCGAAGCACGTAGCAGGCCGACAGAAGCAAGAGCTGAAACATGCCAAAATCAAACATGCCGAAGCACGCGGAAAGAAGCAATATGCCGGAAGGACCGCATCTTTGCATGCAAATGACCAAACTTAAACGTGCCAAAATCAAACATGCCGAAGCACGTAGCAGGCCGACAGAAGAAAGTGCTTAAACATGCCAAAATCAAACATGCCGCAGCACGCGGAAAGAAGAAACATGCCGGAAGGACCGCATCATTGCATGCAAATGACTAATTTCACTTGACTGACTAGTTGTAGTTGTGGTTGCATGCATGCTAGAGAAGTTGTCCGCAAAAACAATGTCTGCTTCGGCCGCCTCCACGTTGGGCTAAGGTCACCAAATCAGAATGAATCACACGGCACCGATCGTTTCTTTCCACGTTGGGCTAAAACGACCAGAGCAGCAAGAGATGATCCTATGACCGCATCTTTACCTTGACTGACTAGTTGTAGTTATGTTGTAGTGGTATGCGTGCTACAGTTCTTGTCTGCAACTTCTAGTTAAGCCAAAGCGACCAAAACAGAACGACAAGAACGACATGATGAAAGTCTGCCTGCAAGAAACAGAATCTGTAATAAACAGAATCTGTCATGTCTGCGCAGCACAGTGTTGCTGAAACGCAGTGGCGTTTGTGTGTGTGTGAAGTGATTGTCTGTTAAGTTTGTGTATGTTAAGTTTGTGTGTGTGAAATTATTGTATGTTAAGTTTGTGTGTGTGAAATTATTGTATGTTAAGTTTGTGTGTGAAGTTATTGTCTGCCACGCAAAGTGGCGCGGCGCCCCTGGCGACAAATCCGGACCAGGCACGCCACACAGCACCATGAGTGCCACGCCTGCCACGCAAAACGAAGGTGGATGTGAGTTACTTAAACATGCCAACATCCAACCAGTACCACAAGTGCCACGCCTGCCACGCAAAACGACCGTGGATGTGAGTTTGTGCCACGCCTGCCACGTGAAACGAAAATGAATGTCACCAGGTGCCACGCCTGCCACGCAAAGTGGCGCGGCGCCCCTGGCGACAAATCCGGACCAAGCACGCCACACAGCACCATGAGTGCCACGCCTGCCACGTGAAACGAAGGTGGATGTCACCAAGTGCCACGCCTGCCACGCAAAGTGGCACGGCGCCCCTGGCGACAAATCCGGACCAAGCGCGCCACAAAGTACCATGAGTGCCACGCCTGCCACGCAAAACGACAGTTGAAGTGCCACGCCTGCCACGCAAAACGACGGTGGATGTGAGTTAGTGCCACGCCTGCCACGTGAAACGAAGGTGAATGTCACCAGGTGCCACGCCTGCCACGCAAAGTGGCGCGGCGCCCCTGGCGACAAATCCGGACCAAGCGCGCCACACAGCACCATGAGTGCCACGCCTGCCACGCAAAACGACGGTGGATGTGAGTTAGTGCCACGCCTGCCACGTGAAACGAAGGTGGATGTCACCAAGTGCCACGCCTGCCACGCAAAGTGGCACGGCGCCCCTGGCGACAAATCCGGACCAAGCGCGCCACACAGTACCATGAGTGCCACGCCTGCCACGCAAAACGACGGTGGATGTGAGTTAGTGCCACGCCTGCCACGTGAAACGAAGGTGAATGTCACCAAGTGCCACGCCTGCCACGCAAAGTGGCGCGGCGCCCCTGGCGACAAATCCGGACCAAGCGCGCCACACAGCACCATGAGTGCCACGCCTGCCACGCAAAACGACGGTGGATGTGAGTTAGTGCCACGCCTGCCACGTGAAACGAAGGTGGATGTCACCAAGTGCCACGCCTGCCACGCAAAGTGGCACGGCGCCCCTGGCGACAAATCCGGACCAAGCGCGCCACACAGTACCATGTAAGTTTGTGCCACGCCTGCCACGTGAAACGAAGGTGGATGTCACCAAGTGCCACGCCTGCCACGCAAAGTGGCGCGGCGCCCCTGGCGACAAATCCGGACCAAGCGCGCCACACAGTACCGTGAGTGCCACGCCTGCCACAAAACGACGGCACATGTGAGTTTGTGTGTGTGTGTGCGTGTGTTGTGTGTGTTTTGTTGTTGTGTGAAGTTATTGTCTGTTAAGTTTGTGTGTGTTAAGTTTGTGTGTGTTAAGTTTGTGTGTGTGAAGTTATTGTCTGTTAAGTTTGTGTGTGTTAAGTTTGTGTATGTTAAGTTTGTGTGTGTGAAATTATTGTCTGTTAAGTTTGTGTGTGTGAAGTTATTGTCTGTTAAGTTTGTGTGTGTTAAGTTTGTGTGTGTGAAATTATTGTATGTTAAGTTTGTGTGTGTGAAGTTTGTGTGTGTTAAGTTTGTGTGTGTGAAGTTATTGTCTGTTAAGTTTGTGTGTGTTAAGTTTCTGTGTGTTAAGTTTGTCTGTGTGAAGTTATTGTCTGTTAACTTTGTGTGTGTTAACTTTGTGTATGTTAAGTTTGTGTGTGTGAAATTATTGTATGTTAAGTTTGTGTGTGTGAAGTTATTGTCTGTTAAGTTTGTGTGTGTTAAGTTTGTGTGTGTGAAATTATTGTATGTTAAGTTTGTGTGTGAAGTTTGTGTGTGGTAAGTTTGTGTGTGTGAAGTTATTGTCTGTTAAGTTTGTGTGTGTTAAGTTTGTGTGTGAAATTATTGTATGTTAAGTTTGTGTGTGTTAAGTTTGTGTGTGAAATTATTGTATGTTAAGTTTGTGTGTTTGTGTGTGTTTTGTTACGGAGGCGGCGGGAGGAGGAGGAGGAGAAGCCCGGGATACAGAATCAAAAACAAGAACCCCACACAAAGATGTGGGGAAAAATCCCCATACCAAGCGTCAAGAGCACCATCCAAAATAAACATGTTGCTTTTGCGATCTCCCGTCCTCTCTGCCAAAACTCCATCGACGCAACTGACAGGAACAGTCCAGGAATTCACCAGCATTGCCACGGAGTCCCTTTCCATCGTCATTGCCAAGGAATCCATTCTGTGCCACCTAAACCTGCGAAGCACAGGGGGTTTCCCCAAAAAAGCTGCAATCGCTTTCCAAATAGCTCGCGCTCAGCTCCAATGGCCTCCTTGCTTGAGAGACATGAAGGCGACTCTTCACCAAACACATTCTTGGCCAGCTCGCTTGGTGCAAACATGCTGCAATTCGCGCTGATTTGGCGGAAAGTGTGTTCAGAACGAATCTGAAAATGAAAGCCCCAGGTCTGATCATAGAATGCAGCTCTGCAAACGGCGCGAGGGAAAGAGACAAGTGAACATTTCCGTGTGAAAGTCTTGAAGGTTGTGAAAATCGTGGTTGTATGCAATCCGACGATTCCAAGGTTGTGCACGCACTGCACGCATTGTGCCCTTTGAAGACTCTTGACACAGAGCCTTTAAACATCTTTAAACATATCGACGTTGACAGCAACTTTAAAGGGGCCAGTCTCGGCCGAGCCCTGGGGCACAGTTCTTCCAAGGTCTGGAGCAAATTGGGTATTAGCAGCGACCCACCAACTGCACCATGGCCAAATTGGAAAATGACGCCGTGGCTGTGGCTCCTGTGTCCCTGACCTAGCTCCTTGGGATGAATAGCAACGAAGCGCCACGGCTTCATGGCTGCTCTTTTGGATGCAGCCTCTATGGCACCTCTTTGCAACCAGTGTTGCTGCGAGCTTTGCTATTTTGAAGTCCGGCCCCAGGAATGCAAGGCAAATCTGTTCAGAAACCAACTTGATCAACAGCGCTCCACTTTTGTGAAACATGGTTGAAGTGAGAGCCGCGCCACATGTTGGCGTGTCTCTCAACAACAACACTTGGTGTCTTTGATGTTTGATTCCCTGCCGGGCAAAGTGGGCAAACTGTCCAGACTCGCTGTGGCCGTGTGCAACACAAAACCACAACCAAACCTGAAGTCTGGCAGTCTTCTGAGCAACATCCAAGATGCATTCTGCACAAGTGGTGTAAGTGTACCCCTGGCTCTGAACTTGGAAGTTGGGAGAGCTATCCGTGTCAGAACTGAAGTATGGAGACTTGAGACGCCACGTCTCCATCTGGTGACTCTCTGATAAAAAGGATGCTTGAGACACGTGTGAAACTACGTGTGAAACTGGTTGAATTGGTTCATGATCCGACTGCTGTTTCCAAAGCCCACTCTGACGAGAACTGGCCAACCGCCTCCTCAGATGTGAAGCTGCCTTGGCTGCCAACTCGTGTGAGCAGAGGAATGGGAGCAACTTTGCAATCCTCGGCGTCTCAGATTTTGGTGCAGCGTTCATTGCGGTCACCATTGACGTCTGAGAAGGTGAAATTTCATCCAGGGCAACGTGCGTCTCCTGCCATAAGGAACTGATGGAGTGAGGCGATGTCAAAGCCCGCAGAGTTTTGTGGTGCAAACGTTTGACCTTGAATATCAGGTGAAACATACAACATGTAGCTGGCTACGTTCAATTTCTCTCTGCTCGCTTTCTGAAACAACAAGGCTTGCTTGCGATCAATCGCACCTAAGACTTACCCAACGACCTCAAACTACTTGCAACATCCCTGTCACACCCCTGTCACAAGGTCGTCATTTGGAATCACAACAGTTGCAATGACATCAACAATCGTGACAAACCCCTATAACCTATAGCCATCATCCACTACAGTAAATCATCTAAAAACTGGAATACACTTCAAAGTCTTGTAGGTAGATGTTTTAGCCCTGCAGTGACCAACCACAAAATGTGCTTTTCAACTCTGCTCCAAGGACATCAAAACGGTGATCCCTGTCCTCATGCGCAGTAACGTCTGCCCCTTTGCATCGCAATCGACCAACCAGGATTGTGGCAACCAGCACGAAGTCAAAGTCAGGCCACGGTTCCATGTTGGGTCGAAGCAATGGATCGAAGCAATGAAATACGCAAGACTTGTTTTGAACATGTGTTCAATGCGCATTTTTGCACCTTTTTAGACACATCTTTTTAGTGATTTTTTAGCTTGTAACGATTCCCATTGTTCGGAGCTGACTAAGCATGCTGTCAACCAACCACTGAGCTCTTTCCAGGTAATTCGACAGGCATGATGCCATTGGGGCGTCTGCCATCATTGGCATGATGGCTCTTGATCCACAGCAACGAACACATCCCAAAACATAACTGCCTTGTGAATACGAACGCTTGGCAGCAATCCAAAAGTCAAACTCGCAGCTGAAAATTTGAAGCGCTGCTTGGCTTTGTTTTTGTTAGGGCTGCGGATGGGATGTCAACGTCATGATACTTCATGCGGCAGTTGGGATGCCGGCTCTGCTACACCAGCTGTTGGAGCACAGAACCTGCAGGGAGTCAGATTGAGGTGCCATGCTGCTCTTGGAAGCTTGGGAGGATTGCAAGGGTCGGGAATTTGGGACTCTTGCATTGAAGGGAAGCCGCTCAAAAGTCTTGCAACATCTTTTGCGGTTTTGATTTGTTTGATTTTCCCCACATCTTTGTGTGGGGTTCTTGTTTTTGATTCTGTATCCCGCCTCCTCCTCCGCCCGCCTCCGCCCGCCATCACAACTTTGACACCCACCATCTTCCACACACACAATTTTGTCACACACCATCTTCCGCAACTTTGTCACACACCTCTTCACCATCTTTGTCACACACCGTCTTTCACACACCTCTATGTCTCTTTCACACACAACTTTGCCACCCACCATCTTTGCCACCCACCATCTTTGACACAGCATCTTTCACACACCATCTTTGTCACACACCATCTTTCACACACACCATCTTTCACACACCATCTTTGACACACGATCTTTCACACACCACTTTGTCACACCATCTTTCACACACAACTTTGTCCCACCATCTTTCACACAGCATCTTTAACACAACACTTTGTCACACACAATCTTTCACACACCATTTTGTCACACACCATCTTTCACACACCATCTTTGTCCACACCATCTTGCACACACGCACAACTTTGTCACACCATCTGTCACACACCATCCTTCACACGCCACTTTGTCACACACCATCTTTCACACACAACTTTGTCACACACACCATCTTGTCACACACCATTTTTTCACACACCAGGCGTGGCACTTAGTGACATCCATTAGGGCATTGGGCTGGCTCTGGTGGCGCGCTTGGGCCTGGATTGGTCGCCGGTGACGCCGCAGCACTTTGCGTGGCAGGCGTGGCACTTGGTGACATCCACCTTCGTTTGGCGTGGCAGGCGTGGCGCTTGGTGACATCCATCTTTGCTTTGTGTGGCAGGCGTGGCACTTAGGGCACTGGACTGGCTCTGGTGGCGCGTTTGGGCCCGGCTTAGTCGCCGGTGACCCCGCGGCACTTTGCGTGGCAGGCGTGGCGCTTGGTGACATCTACCTTCGTTTCACGTGGCAGGCGTGGCGCTTGGCGACATCCACTTCGTTTCGCGTGGCATGCATGGCACTTGGTGACATCCATCTTCGTTTCGCGTGGCAGGCGTGGCACTTGGTGACATCCATCTTCGTTTCGCGTCGCAGGCGTGGCACTTGGTGACATCCACATGTGGCAGGCGTGGCACTTGGAGACATCCACCTTCGTTTCACGTGGCAGGCGTGGCGCTTGGTGACATCCACCTTCGTTTTGCGTGGTAGGCGTGGCACTTGGAGACATCTACCTGCGTTTGGCGTGGCAGGCGTGGCGCTTGTTGCACTTGGTGGCGCGCTTGGTCGCCGTTGGTCGCCCGGGCCGTGCCACTTTGAGTGGCAGGCGTGGTACTTCATTGGCCGTTCCTGGTTTTGGAAGTTACAAGTAGTTAGCGGCCTTATGGAACTTACAAATAGTTACAAGTTAGCTTAGAGAACTTAGAGAACTTATTGTATGAACTTGCAAGTTACTTGTAAGTTTTTGTAAGTTCTTCTAAGTTTTTGGGGTTTTGAATTTTTAAATTGTGATCGTTTTGACATGTTTACAGAAACTTGTTAAAACGAAAAACGGTCAATAAAAGCATTAGCAGCCCAATGGCGCCGCTTTCTTTTTGCGGATCATGAGGTCCGCATGTCAAATCACTGCTCAAGAGACAACAAGTCTGCGAACTTTCTTTCTAGTGCAAGCACAAGCATTCATTTCTGAACAGGATTTTTGGCTTTGAAAAAAACCAGCGTGTCAAGGTGTGCTTGCTTTTTTTTGGTGGGGCTTGTGGTGGTAAAAAATAATCAGCACCTTGTTGAAATCACAAACGCAGATTACCAACGTGTAAATTGAATAGGACTGATTTTCACTTTATGTTCTTCATTCCGTTCAGTTTTTTGGAGACATCTGAAAATTAAGAAACTCAAACAATCAACATTTGTGTGGCAAAGCAAAATGACTTGATAATCCCTGTAATGGTTGTTGGTTTCATTTTTAAAATCATGAACTGATTCTTCTGAACTGAAACAGATTCAAATGTGTTAGTGTGGTTGAACTTTCGAAAATATCGTTGCGTGTTTTGCATCTTTATGCACTCTGAAGTGTTTGAATGTATTTTTGTGCACCTTAACATATATGAATGTACCTAAATGTATCTTTATGTATCTTTTGAAACGGGCTCAAAAGATACAAAAAGATACAAAAAGATACATGTATCTTTTTGTATCTTCTTGTATCTTTTGAACCGGTTTCAAAAGATACATAAAGATACATAGAGATACATAAAGATACATAAAGATACAATAAGAACTTTTGAGCAATAACGGTCTATGTAAAGATACCACAAAATACATATAGATACAATTACTTTACGCCGTATGATCCCCACCATGACATTTATACATTTTCTTACTGGCAAATCTTCGGGCATTGTATCTGACATATCTTCTGGCATTCTATCTGGCATATCTTCTGGCATTCTATCTGGCATATCTTCTGGCATTATATCTGACATTTTATCTGGCATTCTACCTGGCATACCTTCTGGCATTCTATCTGGCATATCTTCTGACATTTTATCTGGCATATCTTCTGGCATTCTATCTGGCCGTTGAGGTCCAGCGGTGCACACTGAGCTGGGCAGGTCCGGGGTTGAGGTCCAGCGGTGCACGCTGAGCTGGGAAGGTCCCAGGTTGAGGTCCAGCGGTGCACACTGAGCTGGGCAGGTCCCAGGTTGAGGTCCAGCGGTGCACACTGAGCTGGGCAGGTCCCAGGTTGAGGTCCAGCAGTGCACACTGAGCTGGTTTGGTCCCAGGTTGAGGTCCAGCGGTGCACACTGAGCTGGGCAGGTCCCAGGTTGAGGTCCAGCAGTGCACACTGAGCTGGTTTGGTCCCAGGTTGAGGTCCAGCGGTGCACACTGAGCTGGGAAGCTCCCAGGTTGAGGTCCAGCGGTGCGCACTGAGCTGGGAAGTTGGCGAAGAGCTTGGCGAAGAGTTGGCAAGGCGGAAGTTGAGGTGGAAGTTGATGCAGACATGGTCGAGGAGAGACTGGAGGAGGAGGCGAGGAGGAGGAGAGGCGAGGAGGAGGAAGAGGATGGCGAGGAGGAGGAGGGCATCAACTCTGATAAAATCTAACCACCCTCACCTGGCAGGTGGGGAAAAAGATACGTTAAGGTCAGTTGAAAATCATGCGAGATATATTTAGGTGCATTAAGAAACAAACCATAGATCTCAAAATTGCAGCGTAGTCTGCTCCATCGGAGAAATCCAAAGCGGCAAGCTGTGTTTCCAAGGAACTCAGCAAGAGGTCAAACTGCTGCTTCCTCAAGTCATGGAAGTTGCCCTCGTTCTCACATTGCTCCAAATAAACAGCCAAAGCTTCTAAACGAGGCTTCACATTCGAAGCCATGCCAGTGGCCTGCACCTTCCTGGGCCAACATATAAAAAGAAAACAGACGCTTGAACACAGCAACAGCGGCACGTGAAAGCCGCCCTGTCACAGGATTTTAAGCGACCTAGAAAGCCGCTGCACACAACAAAATGTCTACCGTGCAAGCGGCCCAGTGAGCCGCTTACAATAATACGTATGCGACTTATACGACCTTTACAAAACGTACTAGACGACGGATGGCCCGAGAGCGTAGAGGAGCAGGGTCTTCTCTTGTTAGTATGGAGACACAATTTTACAAACAATATATGAAAGATGTGTTATAGGCAGTCGAGAAGAGGAGTATCAAGACAAAATAGTGAGAAGTGCAAGACAATAGTTTGCATCGCAAACACTTTTACACACAGAAGCTTTTACACACAGACGCTTTTACACACAAAAGCTTTTACACACAGAAGCTTTTACACACAGAAGCTTTTACACACACAAAAGCTTTCACACACAGAAGCTTTTACAGACAGACACTTTCACACACAGACCCTTTTACACACAGGCGCTTGTACACGCAAAAGGTTTTACACACAGAAGCTTTTACACACAGACGCTTTTACACAGACGCTTTTACACACAAAGCTTTTACCCACAGAAGCTTTTACAGACAGGCGCTTGTACACACAGACGCTTTTACACAGATGCTTTTACACACAGACACTTTTACACACAGACACTTTTACACACAGACGCTTTTACAGACAGAAGCTTTTACACACAGATGCTTTTACACAGACGCTTTTACACACAGACACTTTTACACACAGCCACTTTTACACACAGACACTTTTAACAAAGACCCTTTTACACACAGGAGCTTTTACACACAGAAGCGTTTACACGCAGACGCTTTTACACACAAACGCTTTTACATACAGAAGCTTTTACACATAGACGGTTTGACACACAGACACTTTTCACACAGACACTTTTACACACAGACACTTTTAACAAAGACCCTTTTACACACAGGAGCTTTTACACACAGAAGCGTTTACACCTAGACGCTTTTACACACAAAAACTTTTACACACAGAAGCTTTTACACATAGACGCTTTGACACACAGACACTTTTACACACAGACACTTTTAACAAAGACCCTTTTACACACAGGAGCTTTTACACACAGAAGCGTTTACACGCAGACGCTTTTACACACAAAAACTTTTACACACAGACGCTTTTACACACAGAATCTTTTACACACAAACGCTTTTACACACAAGCGCTTTTACACACAATCACTTTTACATACAGACGCTTTTACACACAGACGCTTTTACACACAGGCCGGCCCATGTTCACGCAGTCACAGTGAAGTCATCGTTGTCGCGGCCACCTCAGCAATGCGACGGAGGGGTGAAGTTCGTACCATGTATCTGGTGGACATGTATCTAGACGCCTCAAGTCCCCTACTGTGGAGGACTGCTCAACCGAAAACTTCTCACTGTAACCGCTTGGCAACGCTACCGTCACTTGAAACATGGGTCAAGAAACTAACGTACAAACCAGTTTCTCAAGATTGATCTTGAGCCACACTGCACCACTGAGCATTGGATCCAAAGACCAGCTTGACAGTGCATCACAAGTGGTGTTGAAGATATCTCGACTATTGCCGGTCGTGATCCCAGTCTTAACGAGCATAAAAATATGCATTTCATTAAAAGAGTCAACGACCTTTCAGGCCCCGTGCTCCATTCATCCGCGCGCCTGTAATCACCGTCAAATAGCTGACACCATCAGAGGACATAGGACATTCCTTGAAAAGACATATGACTAATGACTGTGACAGATCACATTCAGTGATGTCCCGGCACAACTATATGGCAGCTTTATTGATCTTCGATGGAGTCTCAGACCGTTCTGTTTGATTCACGCCGATGCACTATGGTGAGACAGGATGCACTATGGTGAAACTGAATGTCTCAAGCAAAGATGCGTGCATCAACAAGTCTCAGACAGTTCTGGTTGCATGCTACTACTGCTTGGACGTGAAAGTTACAAGTTGCAAGATGACAACCAGTCCTCAATTTGACTTGGAAAATCCAGTGTCATGAAAAACAAAGCAGTCACACGTGCCTGAACGGTACTCGCCTCTCTGACAGTCCCGGTTAAGACGGGCCGCACAGTCACGTGTGACACTGTAGGTACCATGATCAAAAGAAATTGCAAATACAATTGCAACTTGAGTTACAACAATGACCAAACTTATTATCGAAGAGCTTGAGCCGGGATCACGACGAATAGCTCCTGATGCCTTCAACAAATGCAACTGCTCACGCAATAGCTCAGGCAAAATCACAGTGAACAACAACTCCGATCGTCTCAGATGAAAAACACATAGCAAATGCAACCAGAAGTGCCTATGCGTATGTGAAACAACCCGACGCAGAAAAAACACATGGAGCCTGAGTCCGCGAAAGATGCAGCACACTCGAACAGCTCTGGTTATGCTACTTATTTACACACACACACAGCAACACACTCGCTTTTACACGCACACGCTTTGACGCACAGACACTTTTACAGAACAGAAACTTTTACACACAGATGGCTTTACACCCAGACGCTTTTACACACAGAGGCTTTCACACACAGAAGATTTTACACAACAGACTCTTTTACACACTGACGGTTTTACACACAGACGCTTTTACACACAGAGGCTTTTACACACAGAAGATTTTACGCACAGAAGCTTTTACACCCAGAGGCTTTTACACACAGAAGATTGCACACACAGAAGCTTTTACACAGAAGCTTTTACACACAGACACCTTTACACACAGAAACTTTTACACACAGACACCTTTACACACAGACACATTTACACACACACACACGCTTTGACACACAGACACTTTTACACAACAGACACTTTTACACACAGACGCCTTTACACACAGACCCTTTTCCCTCATTTCGTGCGAAAGGGTTGCGCGGGACGACTTGGAACTCGCAATTTTACCTCAGTTTTTGACAATCGAACCTCATTTCGTGCGAAGGGTTGCAACGGGAACCCGGAAATCGCAATTTTACCTCAGTTTTGAGCGATTGACACTCATTTCGTGCGAAAGGGTTGCGCGGGACGACTTGAACTCGCAATTTTACCGCAGTTTTTGGCGATCGAACCTCATTTCGTGCGAAAGGGTTGCGTTTCGTGCCGTCTCGTTGGCACTGCCCCGCGCCTTCAAAAGAGAAATAAAAAAGAAGGAGAGGGCAAGAGGGCAAGAGGGCAAGAGGAGAAGATGTGAAGATGTGAGGATGTGAAGATGTGAGGATGTGAAGATGTGAGGATGAGAAGATGTGAAGATGAGCAGATGTGGGAAGATGTGAAGATGAGCAGATGTGAAGATGAGAAGATGTGAAGATGTGAGGATGTGAAGATGAGCAGATGAGAAGATCAGAAGATGTGAAGATGAGAAGATGACAAGATGTGAAGATGAGAAGATGTGAAGATGAGAAGATGTGAAGATGTGAATATGTGAATATGTGAAGATGAGCAGATGAGAAGATGAGAAGATGTGAAGATGAGAAGATGAGAAGACCTGAGGATGAGAAGATGTGAAGATGTGAAGATGAGAAGATGTGAAGAGGAGAAGATGTGAAGATGAGAAGATGTGAAGATGAGAAGATGTGAAGATGAGAAGATGTGAATAGGAGAAGATGTGAGGATGAGAAGATGTGAGGATGAGAAGATGTGAAGATGAGAAGATGTGTTACAGACCCCCACTATTGGAAGAACCCTGCGCTCAGACGCTCTCGGGAATAAGCGGCCCACTCAGCCGCCGACGACAAAAAAACATCGTAAAGCTTGTTTTCCAAGAAGACACAAAAAAACTATGGTTGCCGCTAAGTTTTTCTAAGTTTTCCAAGTTTTTGAACTTCCATTTTTTCGAAACAGCAACGCGCGCGCCAAAAACTTAGAAAAACTTAGAAAACTTATAAGTACATACAGATTACGCAAGTAACTTATAAGTATTTGCAAACTCTCTAAGTAGAACTTACGACTCGAACTTAGCAGACATACAACATCTTACAGAAGGGTTGCAGAAGGGTTACAACCTACCTACAGTTAACTTACAAGTACATACAATTTCCAAAACCAGGAACGGCCAACAAAGTACTTGGTGACATCGATCCACCTTCGTTTTGAGTGGCAGGCGTGGCGCTTGGAGACATTTACCTGCGTTTGGCGTCGCAGGCGCGGCAACTTTGTCATATACCACCTTTCTCACACACAACTTTGTCACACACCATCTTTCTCACATCATCTCAGTCACGCAACTTTGTCACACACCATCTTTCACACACCATCTCACTCACACGACTTTGTGACAAACCATCTTTCACACACCATCGTTCACACACAACTTTGTCACAGACCATCTTTGACACACCATCTTTCACACACCATCTTTGTCACACACCATCTTTCACACACCATCTTTGTCACACACCATCTTTCACACACACCATCTTTCACACACCGCTTTGCCACACATCATCTTTGACACACCATCTTTCACACACCACTTTGTCACACACCATCTTTCACACACAGCTTTGTCACACGCTCTCTTTCACACACACACACCATCTTTCACACACAGCTTTGTCACACACCATCTTTCACACACCACTTTGTCACACACACACATACCGTATTTCACACACCATCTTTGACACACCATCTTTGACACACCATCTTTCACACCATCTTTCACACAGCATCTTTAACACAACACTTTGTCACACACAATCTTTCACACACCATCCTTCACACACCACTTTGTCACACACCATCTTTCACAAAACCATCTTTCACACACAACTTTGTCACCAACCATCTACAACTTTGTCACGCACCATCTACAACTTTGTCACGCACCATCTTTGACACACCACTTTGTCACACACCATCTTTCACACACCACTTTGTCACCCACCATCTTTCACACACAACTTTGTCACACGCTCTCTGTCACACACCATCTGTCACACACACCATCTTTCCCACACACACACACAACTTTGTCACACACACACACACCATCTTTCTTTGTCACACACCATCTTTCACATACAACTTTGTCACACACTCACAACTTTGTTTTACTTCTCGATCCTCCACCACCTCCTTTGTCTTTCCTTCCCTCCCTGTCCCCGCTACAACATTTGGTGCTCATTATTGGAAGAAGTTGCCTTGTGGGGTTATCCGGTCCTTTAATTTTCTGTTCTCTTGTGAGCAAACTGCACAGCTGCGATTTGTCAACTTCAAGGCGCTAGGTCTGGTAGTTACTGCAGTGATGGCATTTCATCAATACGACAAACCAAAGGCACCTTGCGATGGTCGGTACTCAGAGTGGCAGTGCAAGACTTGACATCTTCGGGTGCTTACCTGCTCGCAGCATCAAGGAAAATCAAGCCGCATTCCCTCCTTCATATATCCAAGAAACAGCAAAAACAGGCCAGATCGACGCCATCCAGGCCTTCCAGCTGGTCAATGCGATGCCAGCCTCGTTGGCAGATCCCCGCCCAGGACATCGTGATGTTAAACAAATCATGCGTCGATATCTTAACACTCTTCAACCTCTTGCAAGATGTGAGGCTCGAATGGGAGACTTGATTGGAAACAACGAAGGAAACACAAATTCACCATGTCGATTGCAAACAACATCTGAAAACAACGCATTCACTGGATTCGTCGACTTTACATTTGTTTTAAGTAGAATCAAAACCATGCCTCTTCAATCTTCCTTCTTCCAAAATTGTATTTTTGGGCCTCTTATATCCAACACAGTAATGGGGATGTAACCGGCACCAGGTCCATAACCACCTCAGATGCCAATGCAGTTTCAAACAAGTGAGAGGAATAGGTCGGAACAGATGAACACAGAACTGCAAACCACCATGAATCATGCCAATCATCAGTATTTATTACTGCTGGCCCTGCTGGTTTGTCATTATTCCGTGGTGCATATACACATATATGCACGAATTTTGTACCGACAGCCAAGGCACCATCAACAACTGTCGCTAGCATACCGGTGCTTACAAGCACTGCCTGTCAACTTTTGTTAACCCATGGTTTATTCTAACAAACTGCTGGGTCGTGGAGTCGTGGTTCCCTTTGATGGCTATGCAACCACACAACATTGCGATTTTCTACATCCAAGTGTCACATGGCATCTGTTTCCCGTGGTAATCCGAGTTCAACACAGCATCTTCAGTGTCGCGCAATGAGCTTCAAGGACCTTGTGATGCAAGGGATCCGAAACACCCATATCAGCACAGGTATGTCTATGCAAAGGAGCCAAAACACCCATAGCACAGGTATGTGCAAAGTGCTTGAAGTTTGTAGACTGACATAGAATACAATGATTGCACTGGGCCGGGCCATGCAGGAGGAACATCAACAAATGGCTTTCTTCCTGAAGTTGCAAGAAACGGATTTAGAAGTTATGTTTCGCTGGGATTAGATCCGTTCAATCCGTTCACGACCCAGTGATAAGGAGGTAAAATCGGCTTACTGACCATCAGCCGAAGAATCCACATCAACCGAGCCTCCGAGCTTTCAAAGTGTGCCGCAGCACCAGTGCCTTCCCGCCGGAGGTCTGCCATGCAACGCCAAGCTCTACGATCTCAAGTGGATGGTATGGCAATGTGACATATCGTAAAGAGTTGCATAGGTCCTTCCATCCCAAAATGCTGACCAAAAACCTCTAAGTTTGGCACTGGATGAAAGATTACCATTAGAAGACATCGCAGACCACTTCGACAAGTGACATCTTTTGACATGTTTTGACATACGAGTGTTTCTTGAGTCAATGCAAAAACCCCAGGTCATTGGATGGTTTAATACCGGAGATGCTAAGTATCCGGTACCCCGAACTTAATCCATTTTCATACTCCCATCAGACATCAATTCTTCCTACTCACATCGCTCGGACCTTGGCCACTCCTCAAGGCTCCAGTTCAGCCTCGCAACGCTGGATGTTAGTTTAATATTTGGCGCCAAGATGGTGAACAGTGATGACATCTTGAATCAGCTCATGCACCAGTGTCGGCAAGCGTTGGTAGCCTCTGTTTATCTCGAAGTGATCAGTTGGTGTTTGTTGGAGGAATTGTCTCGGTACATCCAAGAGAGTTGCTGACATCCCCAGGTGACCGGATGCAGGTTGGATTGACAATCGAAATGTTTCAACTCAGGAGTTCAGGGGTCAAAGCTAGTGGTGCCTCCCGTGAATTTCTATCTCTGGCAATGAGATGTGTGGCTTTGGCATTGTCTCAAACTTGGACTCAAAATTTGATGATTGAAACATGTTGCCAAAAACCGATGAAGACACCAAATGGCCATAAATGGTCTTGTTTTTCCCAGGGCGGAGCTAGCCAAACAAAAAATGGAAGTTTGGCAAGCACAGTCCTCAGTCAAGTTCTCGAAATGCTGGTTGACGCGCCCAACAAATAGTCTGAACAAACATCGGGAATCATTAAAGCCAACAATAACCAGATATAACCAGCAACACAAAGATGACACCATACCATGCGCCCAAGCGACGCCCACCGTCGGCTGAAGTAGACCTAGTCCTCCACGCTTTGCGCTTCAGCCTGGGCAAACTATGGATTCATCGGTGGCGACGGTGTTTTGTTGCGACGGTGTCTGACATTCACGGATCGATTGAGCTTGTGAAAAACTGCCTGAAGATCTTTGGTGCAAAGCTTTTGACCAATGGGACTCTGACCATTCTGCGTAAGTCATCACAATCCTGGATCCTGCCTAAAAACAAAAACAAACGAACTCATCAGGACTTCCCAACTTCCATCACGCAACGCAAGTTTGCAGCACACTCGTTGCACAGCATCCTTTTCTCTACTATTATGCTCTGTATCCCGCCTCCCCAGAAATAATCTGAACAAAAATCAGGGATCATTAAACATAACAACAGCCAACAACATAAAGATGACACCATACCATGCGCCCAAGCAACGCTCACTGTCTGCGATTGCATGAAGTACCTCGTTTTCCACGGTTCGCACAGCCTGGGCAAAACAAGCTACGGATTCACCAAAGCTACAAATTGTTTCAGTTTGTGAAAGATCTGGAGATCTTTGATCATGCAAAGCTTTTGACCAATGGGACTCTCACAAACCTGGATCCTGCCTAAAATAAAAAAGAAACGAACTCATCAGGACTTCCCAACTTCCATCACGCAAGTTTGCAGCACACTCGTTGCACAGCATCGTTTTCTCTGCGTTCTACGATATGGTTAAACTGGATGCCCGCAGCGGCTATCCAAAAAGCCAACGCCGAAACCAATTCTGACCACCGCCATGCTCCCTGAGGAGCCTAGCCACGGCCTCATGACGGTTTGCCCTAGCAATCCTTAGTGCTGTGACACCATGGTGTGTTGCTGCCCTTACATCGGCACCGTGCTGTAGCAACAGCCGGGCCACGGCCACATGGCCACCGTCAGCAGCCCACATCAGTGCTGTGACACCATCGTTCATTGCTGCCGCCACATCGGCACCGTGCTGTAGCAACAGCTGGGACACGGCCTCATGACCACGTTGAGCAGCGAACATCAGTGCTGTGAAACCATTGTTCATTGCTGCCGCCACATCGGCACCGTGCTGTAGCAACAGCTGGGCCACGGCCTCATGGCCACCTAGAGCAGCACACATCAGTGCTGTGGAACCACCGTTGTTTACTGCCGCCACATCGGCACCGTGCTGTAGCAACAGCTGGGCCACGGCCTCATGGCCAGCAGCCAACATCAATGCTGTGCCACCATCGTTGCATGCTGCCGCCACATCGGCACCGTGCTGTAGCAGCAGCTGAGTCACGGCCTCATGGCCAGCAGCAGCACACATCAGTGCTGTGAAACCATCGTTGTCTGCCGCCGCCACATCGGCACCGTGCTGTAGCAGCAGCTGAGCCACGGCCCCATGGCCAGCTAGAGCAGCCCACAACAGTGCTGTGGTGCCATCGTTGCTTGCTGCCGCCACATCGGCACTGTGCTGTAGCAACAGCTGGGCCACGGCCTCATGGCCACCCAGAGCAGCACACATCAGGGCTGTGTTGCCATCGTGGCTGGCTGCCCTCGCGTCAGCACCCTTCTCCAAAAGTAGTCTGGCCATGGATGGATTCGATGTCTGCAGCAGCATTCTGTTCAACCAGTCTTCTCTCTCAGTTTCTGCAGCAAAGCTGCTGCAAATCTCTGTCAGCTGCTCAGAACTAACATCTGCTCCTTGAAGGCAGCACGTGGCCGCTGAAGCAAAGTCGCCCCTAGCCATCAGGACCTGAAGCACCGTAGTGGAGAGTAGAGACTTCATGTAGCGATCAAAGTCGCTGAAGGCCTCTGCCAACTCATCGTCATCTTGAACATTGAACCAATGTTCGGCACCCAGTCCCTTTATGTCACCCCTGAAGGATTCGTTGGCCGTTTCTTCCCAAATCTGGTACTTGTCCCTGGCTACTGAGCTTTCAGCATTGGCAGTGGACACGTTCCACAAGGCCTGGCATGTTGTTTCCAGCATCTTCGTGCTCACAGCCTTGTGTCCACCGTTCTCAGGCTGGGACAAGGAACCTTCACTGCAAATCAGTTCAAAGGGACGCTGCAAGTCCTTCAACCGAGAAGCCTCGAAGAGGCACCAGATTTGCGAAAATGGTTTCACTTCTTCATCCAAAACCATCACTGCACCACCAGTGGCTTGCGCCAGTGCTGCGTTGAATGGCCCCTGCTGAGGATTTTCCCCCACCTCCTCCGCCACGTCGTGCTGGTTCAACGCAAAGAGGCATATCCAAAAGACCAAGGCCTCCTTCTCTGAAGTCAGCTTGTCGTAGTTCGCATCTGCCCACAATTCAAGAGCCGTGACAGTGCTTGTGAAGTTGTGTCCCCAAAAATGGGAGACAAAGCAGTGAACAAAGAGGCCGAATGGATTCACCAGTTGTGAAAACGATGAAATTCCGTGTGCTTCGGCAATGGTCTGCTGCTCATCATGTTCACGGGCTCCGCACATGCCTGGCTTCGACATTGGAGTCACCACAAAGGTGTCCAAGGCATAAAGATTGGTATCTTGTCTGAACTTCGTGCCTTTGGCAATGGCATGGGCATTCTCTGCGTTGAAGGATTCACATCGTGCAGAGAGCCATCCAGTTGCGACGAACAAGGCTTCAAGATGTTGAAGCTGGCCCAATGCCATTCCACGCAAGGAGTGCGGGACTGTTCCTGACTCATTGGAAAAATGTGCTGCCAAGCGTTTGGATTCAGATTGGTTCCAACTTTCGAATCAAGTAATTTCTACACTGTTCATCGTTCTACAGATTCCGGTGCGTCAACATGTATCAAACGACCTGGAAATGCCTGCAAAGTCATGCTTCATGGGTACCAACATGACACGTCCAAACATTCCGAACCCCCTTTCACGTCTTCATGCTTTGCGTCGCTGTAGATTCATACTGATTCAGAAATGGATTCTGAAAACAATCGCTGAACAAAATAAAACAATAAATAAGAAGCGTTTAACAGATCGCCGATGGAAAGGTTCTGTTGAATCAAAAAAAGGTCCGATCGAAATTGGTCCAAAATTGAGATGCGTGTCGATATTGTCCATGCATTCTGCGGACATGTTCCACCTAGCAAAAGTTTGACCGTGTTTGAATCAAAGGCTCTGATCAGCTTGGTGCTTCGTTGAGAGGCCACCATTTCAGCGAAGCTTTCTTTGCTCACGCGTTGCCCAGCCATGAGACGAGGATTGGTGCCGTGGTTTTCGGAGCTGCCACTCTGCGAGATGCCGTAGACCCGAGCCGCCTGCTTCAGCTCGTGTGCATCGAGATCACCAGAGCCATCCAAGTCGCAGCGGGTCGCCACGAACTGAGGATCTTGCAGCTTTTCTTTCAGTTCGGCGCTCACAGCCAGCAGCTCCAAATGCCACTTCGCACCTGCAGAGGCATGGCACGAAACTTCAACAGCTCTCTCTGCTTTCTGAGCCTTCTCAACATCCTTCTCTCCTTTGGGGTCTGATGGTTCGCTGTGTTTCGGTACAGCCACCAGCAATGTTGGCAGCCCAGGACGGCGCGGCTCCAACGCATCGTTTTTGCTGCAGCTGCAGCTCATCACCAAAATGGAGTTCCGCGCTTATGGCGGTCACTCAAAACTGCTCGGCCCAAAACAACGTTTCAACATATTTCACCCATGGAAGGGTGTGTTCACATGTGGCAAACGATCAAGTCAAGTTGCAAGGCTTAAAGGGTCAAACAGATGAAACAAACTCACATCAAGCTCACTTCAATAAAGGACAGTTAATGGAATATTGACATATCGGTGCCGCGATGTTTTGTTTAGTCCCAAAAAACTGGGACTTCAAGACAAAATTTTCAACAGAAACTTGGGTATCTCGCTTCTCTGGCAAGGCACCCCCAGCCTTGCAGCGAGCTGCAGCAGTTTCCACTTCCAACTGCCCACAATCCATCAGCCAGGGAAGAGATGCCTTGGAACTTCGGTTCGGGGCTGAACTAAGACTGACATGTCATCAAGGAAAAAACGGATCAAGGTACAGAGAAGGGATTTGCAATGAAGTTGCTGGACAAAACTGAGCTGTGTAGAGAAAACAAAATCTGGAACGCATCAATCAGAAGACTTACATCGCTTCTGGTGGCTCCACTTCGGCAAAGAGGTCCTGGGGTCCTTGCTGAAAGTTTGACATCGCACTGGGATGCCTCAAGTTGCAAGAGACTGAGTTCTACTTATGTTTCACTGGGATTAGATCCGTTCACGACCCAGTCATATCTTGACATTCTTCAACCCCTTGCAAAATATGAGGCTCGAATGGGAGACTTGATTGGAAACAATGACGGTAGCACAAACCCACCGTGTCAGTTGCAAACATCTGGAAACAGCTCATTCACTGGATTCCACGGCAGCTGGTTTTAAGCAGGATCAATCCAACATAACGATAAACCATGTCTCTTCTGGTTTTTTAAGGCTGAATTTTGCTGCGTCGTATCGATTTTAAGAGCATATCACACACAGTACTGAGCATACGACCCACACTATAGGATACGATAGTAATATATAGGTCGACCTATAGCCAAAATGCCGATGCAATGTCAAGAGGAATATCTGCCAGGTCAAATCTTGCAGAAACATGTCATGCAATGCTGGTTTCTACCGATGGTATGTCGAAGCCAAGGCATCAACAATTGCTACAATCACTGCCTGTCAACTTTTGTTAACCCATGGTTGATTCTAACAAACTGGTGGATATTGGTGGATCATGGTTCCAACCACATTGTGATTTTGATTGATTTTCTACATCCACCTGTGACATGGCATCTGTTTCCCGTGGCCAAGGCCTTTCTGACGCGGTTGGAGACCTAGCGCACGGCATTACCCTCTGGTCAATGTCTCAATGTCAGGATGTCAATATCTTTTGGAATTCTGTTGGTGATTCTGACTGGTGATTCTCATTGATTCTCCCATTTCCATCCATTTCCACAGGGATTTCCATGGATTTCCGAAGATTTCCCGGCGCTCGAGCTAGCCAGAGGTTGGCCATGCTGTCTTTCCGGACGGGACGCAAATCAAACAAAGGGCACTGCTCGTTGAATTCAACGGAGACTGTACGCTTAAAGTTATGTGAGTTTACAAATTTATACGAGTTATAACGTGTTTTAACGTGTTTATAAACCCTCTATAACGTCTCTATAACCTGCTTGCAAGTATGTAAAGTTTCATGACTTTTGACAAGTAAGTTATAACTTCAGCTAGCCGGCTACGTGAAGTTGTAAATGTTTAGGTAAAATATAAGTTCTTAACGAACTTATCGGAAGTATCTTATCTATATGTTATCTATATGTTATCTTTTCATAGCTATGTTAACAGACTTAACATAAGTACTTAGGAAAGGTTATCATAAGTTATAGAAAGTTATCAAACAAGTTACTAAGACCACACGGTTGTGACAAAAATTGAATTTGTATGAATTTGTGCTGTATGTTTAGATAGTTGTAGTAATGTTGCTTGGAAAAAGAATTATGCAAAGATGTTTTCTCGGAAAGGTTGTGGTTTCCAGTAAAGCTGCTGCAAGGACCTTTGTTTTTTTCTCAGCAGGATTTCTTTCTTATGACTCAATTTCGAAAAAACGCGGGTCATTTCAATTCCGAGCATGGAGGAAACTATGTTGTTGATATCGTACATATATGTTAAAACAAATTTTACCCATTTGTTCTTCTATTATAAATTATAAACAAGATTAGCTCAATCATATTGGAGTTATAATAGCTTTACTTTTTCTAAATTTTAGCAGCTTTTCGACTTAGTCTTTTGTATTTCTATATTTTGTCATGAATATGGTGTGGTTTAGTGGTTGTTTTGTATAGAATTTCAGTTTTTAAATATGATTGATTTAAAAAAACTATAGATTAAATGAAACCAGCCATGGTTCTGATTGGAATAGCTATAGTGTAGATTGAACGAGCCATAGTTCAGACTAACCAGCTATAGTTCAAACTGGCTATAATGGCAATTTTCCCGTTGGTTTGGCACTGCGCAAGGGGTTAAGAAGGGCGACCTTTTTGCGCCCAAAAAGGGTCCGAAAAACAAAGAAAAAGGTCGCCATTAAAAATCCCAAACCAAGAGGAAAATTACTAGGCTAGAAGATTGAACTAGCTATAGTTCTGAATGAACTAGCTATAGTTCAGACCGAACTAGGTATAGTTCAGACTGGGTATAGTTTAGATCGAACTAGCAAGAGTTCAAACTAACGTAGCTATAGTTCAGCCATAGTCCAGCTGTGGACATGGAATCCGGAGGGGAAAGGTGTCTTGCGTGTGCTGCCTCTGTGGATTTCTTTGGACAGAGTAAAATGAATGATAGGCAAAATTGTCAGTCAAAGAAAACAATCTGACACGAAAGTTTCTGAAACGGATCAAGTCTGGCAAGACACATCCTGAAAAGGATCAAATCTGAAAAGATAGTTCCTGAAAAGGACCCAGTCAGAAAAGACAGTTCCTGAAAGGGATAAAGTCTGAAAAGAGACTTTTTCATAAAGATACGCAAGCATGGAGGACCTTTTTTCAATTTTTTGTTTTATTATTTGACTTGCTTATATAATGCTAAGGAGTAATTAATTATAAATAAAAAAACGTGCTTATTTTTTAAGTATTACTTTTTCCACATTTTTTTGCAATATTGTTTTCACGTTCCAAGTCTTGAGATTAAATTAAATATGGGATGTCTCAAAATAGGAATGCCCCAAGCTCACTTTTTTAGTTAAAAAAGAAGGGCTTGGGGCACTCAGTTATGGCACCCCTATTCTGAGACATTCCCATATGGAATTATGGCTAAACTATGGCTGAATCATGGCAATTTAAAGTTATATTAAAAATGGAACTATGCCGGACTATGGATGAACTATGGCAATTTAAATAGAGATTTTAAATGGAACTATGGCTGAACTATGGCTGAACTGTGGCTGAATTAAAACTGTTTTAATTCAAGGAAAAAACCAGATGAAGCCCACGAACCCGAATGCTCACACGTATGTTAATGGTACAGTATCAAAACACATGGTTATGCAGTGACGCACAATACCTTTCTGCAATAGATTATTTGAACAGTCTTGTACATGTTTCCCTTGTTACCAGTCTGCAGTGTGGAGTGGAAAGTGTAGAGTGTGGAGTGTGGAGTGTGAAGTAAGGAGTGTGGGGTGTAAAGTGAGGAGTGGGGAGTGCAGAATGTGTAAAGTGTAGAATGCGGAGTGTAAAGTGTAGAGCGCGGAGTACGGAGTGTAAAGTGTAGAGTGTGGAGTGTGGAGTGTAGAGTGTAGAGTGTGGAGTGAGGAGTGTAAAGTGCAAAGTGTGGAGTGTAAAGTGTAGAGTGTGGAGTATGGAGTGTAAAGTGTAGAGTGTGGAGTGTAGAGTGTGGAGTGTGGAGTGTAGAGTGTAGAGTGTGGAGTGAGGAGTGTAAAGTGCAAAGTGTGGAGTGTGGAGTGTGGAGTGTAAAGTGAGGAGTGTAAAAGTGTGGAGTGAGGAGTGTGGAATGTAGTGAGGAGTGTAAAGTGTGGAGTGAGGAGTGGAAAGTGTAGAGTGTGGTGTGTAGAGTGTGGAGTGTGGAGTGTAAAGTGTGGAATGTAGAGTGTGGAGTGTGGAGTGTAAAGTGTAGAGTGTGGAGTGTGGAGTGTAAAGTGTGGAGTGTAAAGTGTGGAGTGTAAAGTGGAAATCGTGGAGTGTAAAGTGTAAAGTGTGGAGTGTATAGTGTAGAGTGTAAAGTGTAGAGTGTGGAGTGTGAGTTGTAGCGTGTGGAGTATGGCGTGTTGTTAAAAGTTGTTAGTAGAGTGTAAAGTGTGGAGTGTAAAGTGTGGAGTGAGGAGTGTAAAGTGTGGAGTGTAAAGTTTGGAGTGTGGAGTGGAAAGTGTGGAGTTGAAGTGTGGAGTGTAAAATGTAAAGTGTGGAGTGTAAAGTGTGGAGTGAGGAGTGTAAAGTGTGGAGTGAGGAGAGTTGGAGTGTGGAGGGAAAAGTGTGGAGTTGTGGAGGAGGAGGTAAAGTGTGGGGTATGTGGAGTGTAAAGTGTGGAGTGTGGAGCGTAAATAGAGTGTGGAGTTTGGAGTGGAAAGTGTAGAGTGCGGTGTGTAGAGTGTGGAGTGTGGAGTGTAAAGTGTGGAGTGTAAAGTGTGGAGTGAGGAGTGTAAAGTGTGGAGTGAGGAGTGTAAAGTGTGGAGTGTGGAGTGTAAAGTGTGGAGTGTGGAGTGTTGAGTGGAAAGTGTGGGGTGTGAAGTGTGGAGTGTAAAGTGTGGAGTGAGGAGTGAGGAGTGTAAAGTGTGGGGTGTGGGGTGAGGAGTGTAAAGTGTGTAGTGTGGAGTGTAAAGTGTGGAGTGAGGAGTGTAAAGTGTGGAGTGTGGAGCGTAAAGTGTAGAGTGTGGAGTCTGGAATGGAAAGTGTAGAGTGTGGTGTGTAGAGTGTGGAGTGTGGAGGGTAAGTGAGGAGTGTAAAGTGTGGAGTGTGGAGTGAGGAAAGCGCCACGCCTGCCGCGCAAAACGACATGACAACCTGCTTGGAAACCTTCGAAAAGGAAAGATTTTGCGGCTTCCCCCATAGACACGATGACGCCACAGGAAAAACCAGAGACTCGAGACGAGACGCATGGATGCAGAAAAACGAGCATTTCGTGCGAGACTTCCTCCAATTTTGACATTTTCAACACGTTATCAAACAGCTTGGAATGTCACAAAGTGCCACGCCTGCCACGCAAAACGGCATGACAACCTGCTTGGATAGGAGAGGTTTTCCAGCTTCCCCCATAGACACGACGACGCCACAGGAAAACCAGCGACACACAGACAAGACACGTGGATGCAGAAAAAACAGCATTTCGTGCGAGACTTCCTCCAATTGTGACATTTGCGACACATTATCAAACAGGTTGGAATGTCAAAAAGTGCCACGTCTGCCACGCAAAACAACACGACAACCTGCTTGGAAACATTCGAAAAGGAGAGGTTTTCCAGCTTCCCCCATAGACACGGCGACGCCACAGAAACACAAGCGCCGCGAGACAAGACACGTGGATACAGAAAAACTAGCATTTTGTGCGAGACTTCCGGCAATTTTCACAGTTGCTGACAAGATAAAAAGACAAGTTTTGCAGCTTCCCCCATAGACACGGCGAGGCCACCGGAAAACCAGACACGCGAGAAGAGACAGGTGGGAGCACCAAAACGAACATTTCGTGCGAGACTTCCTCCAAATTTCACACTTTGTAGCTTCAAAATCGACGTTTTCCTACGAGTTTTCCTTAGAACGTGAAAATTTGCAACCTCAAAATCGATGTTTCGTGCGAGGCTTCCGTCAATTTTCAGCACATCGCACAAAATGCCACGCCTGCCACGGAATTTGCACCTTGTCACCACTTGACGCAGCCCTGCCAATGCGATTTACAAAAAACACGCCACAGGACGCGTCGAAAGTGCTGCGCCTGCCACGAAAAATGACGCTGGACACGTCCAAAGTGCTGCGCCTGCCACGAAAACTGCAACACATCTTCTGAAAACGTCACAAAAGTATTGCGCCTGCCACGCAAAACGACTTTCGACACGTTCCAGAACACGTCTGAATGTCACAAAGTGCCACGCCTGCCACGCGAAACGAAGCAACGACACGTCTGAAACCTCCAAAAATGGCCACCTCTGCAAAACTTCCCATAGGCACGGCCATACGGACCTCGTACGAACGGTTGCGAACGGTTGCGAACGGTTGCGGACGCGGACGCAACGTCGAGCGAACACACTCTCAACCCCCAGACCCCCAGAGTGAAACGGGAACCCTTGCTACGCATTCGGGAATGATGGATAAACTATAGCTACGTTAGATTGAGCTATAGCTAGTCCTGCTTGAACTATTGCTAGTTCGATCTGAATTATAGCCAGTTTGAACTATAGCTAGTTCAGTCTGAACTATGGCTCTTTCAATTACACAGAACCATAGCTGGTTTCATTTAAATTATTTGTCTTTTCAAGTATATGTAGAAACTAAATATCTAAACAATCACTAAACCACACCAAATTCAGGGAAAAAACAAGATGAAGCCCACGAACCCGAATGCTCACACGTATGTTAATGATACAGATGTCAAAACACATGGTTATGCAGTCACGCACAATACCTTTCTGCAATAGTTTATTTGAACAGTCTTGTGCATGTTTCCCCTGTTGCCAGTCTGCAGTGTGGAGTGGGAAGTGTAGAGTGTGGAGTGTGGAGTGTGAAGTAAGGAGTGTGGAGTGTAAGGTGTGGAGTGGGGAGTGTAGGGTGTGTGAAGTGTAGAATGCGGAGTGTAAAGTGTAGAGTGTGGTGGAAAGTGTAGAGTGTGGAGTGTAGAGTCTGGAGTGTAAAGTGTGGAGTGTGGAGTGTAAAGTGTGGAGTGAGGAGTGTAAAGTGTGGAGTGAGGAGTGTAAAGTGTGGAGTGTGGAGTGTAAAGTAAGGAGTGTGGAGTGTAAAGTGTGGAGTGTGCAGTGAGGAGTGTGAAGTGTGGAGTGTGGAGTGTAAAGTGTGGAGTGTGGCGCTTTTTAAGGTGTATAGAGTGTGGAGTGAGGAGTGTAAAGTGTAAAGTGTGGAGTGTGGAGTGTAAAGTGTGGAGTGTAGAGTGTGGAGTGTAAAGTGTAAAGTGTAGAGTGTGGAGTGTAAAGTGTGGAGGGAGGAGTGAGGAGTGTATAAAGTGTGGCCTGTAGCGTGTGGAGGTGTAAAGTGGGGCGGATGGTTGTGTAACGTGGGAGTCTGACGGGTAAAGTGTGGAGTGTAAAGTGTGGAATGAGGAGTGTAAAGTCTGGAGTGTAGAGTGTGGAGTGTGGAGTGTAAAGTGTAGAGTGTGGAGTGTAAAGTGTGGAGTGTAAAGTGTGGAGTGAGGAGTGTAAAGTGGAAATCGTGGAGTGTAAAGTGTAAAGTGTGGAGTGTAGAGTGTATAGTGTGGAGTGTAAAGTGTAGAGTGTGGAGTGTTAAAGTGTGGAGTGTAAAGTGTGGAGTGAGGAGTGTAAAGTGTGGAGTGTGGAGTGTAAAGTGTGGAGTGTGGAGTAATGAGTGGAAAGTGTGGAGTGTGAAGTGTGGAGTGTAAAGTGTGGAGTGAGGAGTGTAAAGTGTGGAGTGTGGAGCGAGGAGTGTAAAGTGTGGAGTGTAAAGTGTGGAGTGTGGGGTGAGGAGTGTAAAGTGTGGAGTGTGGAGTGCGGAGTGTTAAAGTGTGGTTGGAGTGTGGGAGGTTAAAAGGTGGAGGTGGAAAGTGTGGCGTGCGGAGTTGTCCAGTGGCACGCGTGGAATGAAGTGTAAGGTGGAGTGTTAGAGTGTTATAGGGTAGAGTGTAAAGTGATAGGTGTGGAGTGGGGAGTGTGGAGTGTAAAGTGTGGAGTGTAAAGTGTGGAGTGTGGAGTGTAAAAAGTAAGGACGGTGGAGTTTTACCGTGTTTTGAGTGTGGAGTGAGAGTGTAAAGTGTGGAGTGTAAAGTGTGGAGTGTGGAGTGAGGAGTGTAAAGTGTGGAGTGTGGAGTGTAAAGTGGGGAGCGTGAAGTGTAAGGTGTGGAGTGTGGAGCGTAAAGTGTAGAGTGTGGAGTCTGGAGTGGAAAGTGTAGAGTGTGGTGTGTAGAGTGTGGAGTGTGGAGTGCAATGAGGAGTGTAAAGCGTGGAGTGTGGAGTGAGGAGTTTAAAGTATAAAGTGTGGAGTGTGGAGTGCACAGTAAAGTGTGGAGTGTGGAGTGCGGAGTGTGGAGTGGAAAGTGTAGAGTGCGGAGTGCGAAGTGTAAAGTGGGGAGTGTGGAGTGTAGTGTGGGGAGTGAGGAGTGTAAAGTGTAAAGTGTGGAGTGCGGAGTGTAAAGTGTAGAGTGTGGAGTGTGGAGTGGAAAGTGGAGAGTGTGGTGTGAAGAGTGTGGAGTGTGGAGCGTAAAGTGTAAAGTGTGGAGCGTAGAGTGTAAAGTGTAGAGTGTGGAGTGTGGAGTGAGGAGTGTAAAGTGTAGAGTGTGGAGTGTGGAGTGTAGAGTGTGGAGTATGGAGTGTAAAGTGTAGAGTGTAAAGTGTGGAGTGTAAAGTGTGGAGTGAGGAGTGTAAAGTGTGGAGTGTGGAGTGAGGAGTGTGGAGTGGAAAGTGTGGAGTGTGAAGTGTGGAGTGCAAAGGAAGAAGTGTGTAGTGTAAAGTGTGGAGTGTGGAGTGTAAAGTGCAGTGTAAAGTGTGGAGTGTAAAGTGTAGAGTGTGGAGTCTAAAGTGTAAATTGTGGAGTGTAAAGTGTAGAGTGTGGAGTTTGGAGCTTCCCCCATAGACACGGCGAGGCCACAGGAAAACCAGCGACTCGAGACCAGACACGTGGGTGCAGGAAAAACGAGCATTTCGTGCGAGACTTCCTCCAATTTTGACATTTTCGACACGTTATCAAACACGTTGGAATGTCACAAAGTGCCACGCCTGCCACGCAAAACGACATGACAAGCTGCTTGGAAACCTTCGAAAAGGAGAGGTTTTGCGGCTTCCCCCATAGACACGGCGAAGCCACAGGAAAACCAGAGACTCGAGACAAGACACGTGGATGCAGAAAAATCAGCATTTCGTACGAGACTTCCTCCAATTTTCATAGTTTGAAACATGCCGCAAGAACATGTTTTCCAGTTTCCCCCATAGACACGGCGAGGCCACAGGGAAACCAGAGACTCGAGACGAGACACGTGGGAGCACCAAAACGAGCATTTCGTGCGAGACTTCCTCCAATTTTCACACTTTGTAGCTTCAAAATCGACGTTTTCCGACGAGTTTTCCTTAGAACCTGAAAATTTGCAACCTCAAAATCGATGTTTCGTGCGAGGCCTCCGTCAATTTTCAGCACATCGCACAAAATGCCACGCCTGCCACGGAATTTGCACCTTGTCGCCACGTGACGCAGCCCTGCCAATGCGATTTGCAAAAAAACACGCAACACGACACGTCTAAAGTGCTGCGCCTGCCACGAAAAATGACGATGGACACGTCCAAAGTGCTGCGCCTGCCACGAAAACTGCAACACATCTTCTGACAACGTCACAAAAGTATTGCGCCTGCCACGCAAAACGACTTTCGACACGTTCCAGAACACGTCTGAATGTCACGAAGTGCCACGCCTGCCACGCGAAACGAAGCAACGACACGTCTGAAACCTCCAAAAATGACCACCTCTGCAAAACTTCCCATAGGCACGGCCATACGGAGTTCGTACGAACGGTTGCGGACGGTTGCGGACGGTTGCGAACGGTTGCGACCGTGAACGCAACGTCGAGCGAACACACCCTCAACCCCCAGACCCCCAGAGTGAAACGGGAACCCTTGCTACGCATTCGGGAATAAACTAAATCGAAAAGACCTTACAAATTTGAAAAAGTCAAGCTGTTATAACTTCAATATGATTGAGCTAATAATGTTTAAATATGAATAAAGGAGAAATTGAGTGAACAAAAAAAACACACACACACATATATATATATATAACGTACATGTACGATATCAACAACATAGTTTCCTCCATGTTTGAAATTGAAATGGTCCTTGCTTTTTCGAAATTAAGTCTTAGAAAGAAATCCAGCCCAGAAGAAAGAAAGTCCCCTGCAGCAGCTTTGGCACAGCTTCGAGAAAAAAAGCGATCCAATGCCGCCTAAAGGATCCTATCTGGAGAAAGTTTACTCACTATACGGTGAGCAAGCAAATGGTGCATCGCAACCTTCCACGCAGTAGACAAAAAAGGAACGCAGCTCCGGTTTCCAGAGTTACTTGAAAGGAAAAGAACATCATGTCAAATGCGATTCCTGAAACAGGAAGAATCTGAAAAGATTTAACATGAAATGTGAAAGTTCCTGAAAAGGACAATTTCTGAACAAGAATCACATCAAATATGATCGTTCCTGAAAAGGAAAAAATCGGAAAAACAAATCACATCAAATGTGAAAGTTCCTGAAAAGGAAAATTACTGAAAAGAAACCGCATCAAATATGATGGTTCCTGAAAAGGACAAATCTGAAAATATTTCATCACATCAAATGTGAAAGTTCCTGAATTGGAACATTTCTGAAAAGAAATCACATCATATATGATAGTTCTTGCCAAAGGAAAGAAGTTCTTGAGATATGCCACGTGGCCTGACAGCTACAGCCACACACTACAGTTCCTTGGGTTTATT
This sequence comes from Cladocopium goreaui, assembly GCA_947184155.2. Classification (NCBI taxonomy): domain Eukaryota; class Dinophyceae; order Suessiales; family Symbiodiniaceae; genus Cladocopium; species Cladocopium goreaui. Next base: position 242,087 of record CAMXCT020006638.1, on the reverse strand, counting down.
GTTTTAACATTTTTGAACTGCAGATTTCTGACTTTTTTCATTTCGTGCTTTGCGGCTTGAGACATGTCATGTCGATATGTCGATATGTCGATGTGATTCGATGTGGTGACAGCCACTGTTCGGAATCTCAGGCGCCTGGTCGGCATTCTTTTCACCGCAATCTTCTCGCCGTTCTGCGATGGATACGGAAAGGAACAGTGCGACTTGAACTCCAGAGTTCATCATAGTTCATCATACTTCATCAAGAATCCAATAGCTAAGCCCAGACATTCACATGCCCTGCTATGGTCATATTCATTAAAGTTGGTGAAGATACTGGGAAACTTCGAGAATACTCTGCATGATGCTTTCAACCCTGACATGCCGGACAGTCATTGGGGATCATCATCCCATTTTACTTGAAAAAACTCATCTGTTTGCAGCCACCACCTACTATGCCTACCAATTAATCTTGGTGATATAGCATGATTCTCATCATTTTAGATGGTTAAATAGTTAAATGCCATTAAATCCCAAGTTATGCCAGTCCTTCTTCTGCGTCAAGTCGACTCGTCCATGGTTGCGAACTGCTTCCTGGAAGCATGGCTGATTGCAATATCTAATATGATTTGGCTTCCCAATGAAAAATCCGAGTTACACTTCAAAATTTTCAAACATTACTTAAACAAGACTTCAACAACTAAACTTTCATCAATTTCATGTTTAATCTGGTCACCTCATGGCAACATATGGCAACATTCCAAAGTACCACGACCAGAACCTACCAGGACCGGACCTGCAGGGTTTGCCCCACATACTCGCTGGGGTCCCAAGGCTGTGCCCCGTGGCTTCCTGCGACGACGGCTATGAAAGTAGGACAAACATGAAAAAAAACAACGTGGTAAACAAAGATCTTCCAAGATGTTTCAAGATGTTTCAACTGACATAAAAAGATGTCTGAATTTCAGGTCATCTTTCAGATGAATTTCAGACGAAGTCTCCTGCACGTCTCTTATGACCTCACCAAGTCGGGAAAACATGGGAAACGGAGATCGATGTCACCGCTGCAGTTCTCTAAGCCACATGGCTGTGGATCTCCTGGCCACCAAATCCCATATTTTGTTCCACTCAGAACTGCCAAAAAAAAACGGTTGACCCTTTGGTAAAGGTGGTCTCGAAAATCCGCCATTTAGTTTGATCTTCCCTTTAAAACCTTCATTTGGTGGGATTTTTCAGCCCACCTTTGATTTTCCCATTTTTGGAGCCATTTTTTTCACTGAGGCCATGACCGGTCGGTAAGCTTTGGTGAGGCTTTGAGATCCAGGGGCAGTCTTCTCAGACTTAGTGGTTTCACGGTTTCGCCAAAAAAACATCTAAACCAAAGAACCCCCATGAAACATGTGAAACATTGTGAAGGAGTTCATAAATCATCAGCCATTCAGCTGTCTGGAAATAGGAGATACCTTCTAAATAGCAATCTAGGGAAAAAATGTATTATATAACCATCAGATTTGGTTTTTTACATGTTTTAACCGTAATTTTCCAGACAAATTCATGTGGAAAGTGCTGGTTGAAACCCGGTTTCACCGAGTTCCAAACAGGTCTCGGTGGCCGGGGGCCGGTGCAGTCGTGGCTTTCCCCCGTGGTGCTTTTCTTCCTTGGCAGTGGATAGCCTGGAGATCCATGGAAGATCTCTGACATCTGCAAAAATCAATCCAAATATGTTGATATCTGTAATTTCTCTCCAGATCTTATCAAAATTCATCAATGAAACATCAGGATATCATGGATAGCATCAATATATCATGGATATCATGGATATCATGGGTACTTGATGTGGGTAACATCCATGAAATTCACCACCTGATGTTTTTCATGAGGATGTTGACATGCCATGGGTGGCCTCCGGGAAACATTCCGAGGAATGATGGCAGCTTCGTCTCGGCCTTGGTTCGACAAAGCCATGACCATTGACCCATTGGCCCATTGGCCCATTGGGGGCACAAGAGTTGCAGAGGTCCTCCCATCCCAAAATGCTGACGAAAAACCTCTAAGCTTGGCGCAGGACCAAAGATTACAATTACAGAAGAGACATCGCAGACCACTTCGACAAGTGACATCTTTTGACATGTTTTGACTTGTTTTGACATGTTTTGTTTCTTGAGTCAATGCAAAACCCCCAGGTCATTGGATGGTGAACAGTGATGACATGTTGAATCAGTTCATGCATCAGTGTGGGTAAGGTGTTGGTAGCCTCTGCTTGTCTCCGAGTGATCTGTTGGTGGTGGAACTGTCTCGGTACATCCATCAGTTGTCGCTGTTCCTCTTGTTCCTCCCGCAGAGATCCCAAGAGAGTTGCTGACATCCCCAGGTGACCCGATGCCGGTTGGATTGACGATCGGCATGTTTCAATTCATGACTTCATGGGTCAAAGCTAATGGTGCTTCCTGTGAATGTCCATCTCTGGCCATGAGATGTGTGGCTTTGGCTTTGTCTCAAACTTGGACTCTAAATTTGATGATTGAAAAAATGTAGTCAAAAACCGATGAAGACACCAAATGGCCATAACAAGGTGTTCCACGGCCCAGTTTTCGTCCAACAACCCCATGTTCCAAACCGACCGCAGCCTATTCCACGGCTGGGCACGCAACTCACCTGGAAGGTGAACTGTGGGTCCAAGGAGCTCAAGTTGAAGTTGAGAGTTTCCGGACCGGACATGTCTTGTTTTTCCCAGGGCGGAGCTACCAAAAAAACATGGAAGTTTGACAAGCACAGTTCAGAGTCAAGTTCTTGAAATGCTGGTTGAAGCGCCCAACAAATAGTCTGAACAAAAATCGGGAATCATTAAAGCCAACAATAACCAGATATAACCAGCAACACAAAAATGTCACCATACCATGCGCCCAAGCAACGCTCACTGTCTGCGATTGCGTGACCTACTCCTCCACGCTTTGCGCAGCCTGGGCAAAACAAACTATGGATTCATCGGTTGCGACGGTGTTTTGTTGCTGAGACGGTGTCAGTCTGACATTCACGGATCGATTGAGCTTGTGAAAAACTGAAAATCTTTGGTGCAAAGCTTTTGACCTATGGGACTCTGACCATTCTGCGCAAATCATCACAAACCTGGATTCTGTCTAAAAACAAAAACAAATGAACTCATCAGGACTCTCAACAGTTTCCATCACTCGTTGCACTTTTCTCTACGATATTGATAAATTGGATGCCCGCAGCGGCTATCCAAAAAGCCAACGCCGAAACCAATTCTGATCACCACCATGCTCCCTGAGGAGCCTAGCCACAGCCTCATGACGGTTTGCCCTAGCAAACATCAGTGCTGTCCTGCCATCGTTGCTTGCTGCCGCCACATCGGCACCATGCTGTAGCAACAGCTGGGCCACAGCCACATGACCACCTACAGCAGCCAACATCAATGCTGTGGTGCCTTCGTTGCTTGCTGCCGCCACATCGGCACCATGCTGTAGCAACAGCTGGGCCACGGCCTCATGGCCACATTGAGCAGCCCTTATCAATGCTGTGTCACCATCGTTGCTTGCCGCCGCCACATCGGCACCGTGCTGTGGCAACAGCTGGGCCACGGCCTCATGGCCACCTAGAGCAGTCGACATCAGGGCTGTGGAACCATCGTGCCTTGCTGCCGCCACATCGGCACCATGCTGTAGCAACAGCTGGGCCACGGCCTCATGACCATCTTGAGCAGCAATGATCAGTGCTGTGGCACCATCGTTCATTGCTGCCGCCACATCGGCACCGTGCTGTAGCAACAGCTGGGCCACGGCCTCATGGCCACCTAGAGCAGCCAACATCAATGCTGTGTCACCATTGTTGCTTGCTGCCGCCACATCGGCACCGTGCTGTAGCAGCAGCTGGGCCACGGCCTCATGGCCACCGTGAGCAGCCAACATCAGTGCTGTGCCACCATCATTGCCGGCTGCCGCCACATCGGCACCGTGCTGTAGCAACAGCTGGGCCACGGCCTCATGGCCACCTTGAGCAGCCACCATCAGTGCTGTGGCACCATTGTTGCTTGCCGCCGCCACATCGGCACCGTGCTGTAGCAACAGCTGGGCCACGGCCTCATGGCCACCTTGAGCAGCCAACATCAGTGCTGTGGCACCATCGTGCATGGCTGCCGCCACATCGGCACCGTGCTGTAGCAGCACCTTGGCCACGGCCTCATGGCCACCTACAGCAGCACGCATCAGTGCTGTGAAACCATCATCGTCTGCTTCCGCCACATCGGCACCGTGCTGCAGCAACAGCTGGGCCACGGCCACATGGCCACCTAGAGCAGCAGACATCAGTGCTGTGGCATCATCGTTGCTTGCTGCCGCCACATCGGCACCGTGCTGTAGCAACAGCTGGGCCACGGCCTCATGGCCACCTACAGCAGCAAACATCAATGCTGTGACACCATCGTGCCTGGCTTCCGTCGCATCGGCACCCTTCTCCAAAAGCAGCTTGGCCATGGATGGATTCGATGCCTGCAGCAGCATGCTGTTCAACCAGGCTCCTCTCTCAGTTTCTGCAGCAAAGCTGCTGCAAATCTCTGTCAGCTGCTCAGAACCAACATCTGCTCCTTGAAGGCAGCACGTGGCCGCCGAAGCAAAGTCGCCCCTAGCCATCAGGAGCTGAAGCACCGTAGTGGAGAGTAGAGACTTCATGTAGCGATCAAAGTCGCTGAAGAACTCTGCCAACTGATCGGCCCCATGTTGATCTATAACACCATTGAACCAACGTTCGGCACCCACTCCCTTTATGGCACCCCTGAAGGATTCGTTGGCAGTTTCCTGCCAAATCTGGTATCTGTCCTTGGCTACTGAGCTTTCAGCCTTGGCAGCGGACACGTTCCACAAGGCCTGGCATGTTGTTTCCAGCATCTTCGTGCTCACAGCCTTGTGTCCACCGTTCTCAGGCTGGGACAAGGAACCCTCACTGCAAATCAGTTCAAAGGGACGCTGCAAGTCCTTCAACCGAGAAGCCTCGAAGAGGCACCAGATACGGGAGAACGGCTTCACTTCTTCATCCAAAACCATCACTGCACCACCAGTGGCTTGCGCCAGTGCTGCGTTGAATGGCCCCTGCTGAGGATTTTCCCCCACCTCCTCCGCCACGTCGTGCTGGTTCAACGCAAAGAGGCATATCCAGTAGACCAAGGCCTCCTTCTCCGAGGTCAGCTTGTCGTAGTTCGCATCTGCCCACAAATCAAGAGCCGTGACAGTGCTGGTCCAGTTGTGTCCCCAAAAATGGGAGACAAAGCAGTGAACAAACAGGCCGAATGGATTCACCAGTTGTGAAAAAGATGAAATTCCGTGTGCTTCGGCAATGGTCTGCTGCTCATCATGTTCACGGGCTCCGCACATGCCTGGCTTCGACATTGGAGTCACCACAAAGGTGTCCAAGGCATAAAGATTGGTATCTTGTCTGAACTTCGTGCCTTTGGCAATGGCATGGGCATTCTCTGCGTTGAAGGATTCACATCGCGCAGATAGCCACCCAGTTGTGATGAATAAGGCTTCAAGATGTTGAAGCTGGCCCAATGCCATTCCACGCAAGGAGTGCGGGACTGCTCCTGACTCAGCGAAGATGTGCTGCCAAGTGTTTCGATTCAGATTGGTTACTGGTTCCAACTTTCGAATCAAGTAATTTCTACATTGTTCATCGTTCTACAGATTCCGGTGCGTCAACATGTATCAAACGACCTGGAAATGCCTGCAAAGTCATGCTTCATGGGTACCAACATGTCCAAACATGCCGAACCCCCATTCATGTCTTCATTCATGCTGATTCAGAAATGGATCCAGAAAACAACCGCTGAACAACATTTAAAATATAAAAAAGAAGCGTTTAACAAATCGCCGATCGAAATTGTGCCAAAATTGAGATGCAATGAAATGCATGTCAATGCATTCTGCGGACATGTTCCACCTAGCAAAACTTTGACCGTGTTTGAATCAAAGGCTCTGATCAGCTTGGTGCTTCCTTGAGAGGCCACCATTTCAGCGAAGCTTTCTTTGCTGACGCGTTGCCCAGCCATGAGACGAGGATTGATGCCGTCGTGGTTTTCGGAGCTGCCACTCTGCGAGATGCCATAGACCTTGGCCGCCTGCTTCAGCTCGTGTGCATCGAGATCACCAGAGCCATCCAAGTCGCAGCGGGTCGCCACGAACTGAGGATCTTGCAGCTTTTCTTTCAGTTCGGCACTCACAGCCAGCAGCTCCAAATGCCACTTCGCACCTGCAGAGGCATGGCACGAAACTTCAACATCGTCAACTCTCTCTGCTTTCTGAGCATTCTCTTGAGCCTTCTCTTCTTTGCGGTCTGATGGTTCGCTGTGTTTTGGCACAGCCACCAACAATGTTGGCAGCCCAGGACGGCCCGGCTCCAACGCAGCGTTTTTGCTGCAGCTGCAGCCCATCACCGAAATCGAGTTCCGCGCCTATGGCGGTCACTAAATATTGCTCAGCCCAGAACAACATTTTTCAACATATTTCACTCATGGAAGGGTGTTTTCACATGTGGCCAACGGTCAGGTCTAGTTGCAAAGCTTCAAGAAAGGACGGTGAATGGAATGTTGACATATCGGTGCCGCGATGTTTTGTTTAGTCCCAAAAAACTGGGACTTCAAGACAAATATGTCAACAGAAACTTGGAGCTTCGAGTGTTCCAATGGAGCTGTGTGGAGAAAACAAAATCTGGAACGAAACAGACTTTCATCGCTTCTGCTGCAAAGAGGTCCTGGGGTCCTTGCTGAAAGTTTGACATTGCACTGGGATGCCTCAAGTTGCAAGAGGCTGGGATGCCTCACTACGATTAGATCCGTTCAATCCGTTCACGACCCAGTCATATCTTGACATTCTTCAACCCCTTGCAAAATATGAGGCTCGAATGGGAGGCTCGAATAAGAAGGTAAAATCGGCTTACTGACCATCAGCTGCAGTCAATCCACATCAACCGAGCCTCCGAGCTTTCAAAGTGCGCAGCACCAATGCCTCCCTGCGGTCTGCCGCCCGAATGCTCAACGCCAAGCTCTACGATCTCAAGTGGGTGGTATGGCAATGTGACATACCGGAGAGAGTTGCATAGGTCCTTCCATCCCAAAATGCTGACCAGAAAACCTTGAGTTTGGTGCAGGACCAAAGATTACAATTATAGAAGAGACATCGCAGACCACTTCGACAAGTGACATGTTTTGACTCATTGACATATATGATTATGGGTGTTTCTTGAATCAATACAAAACCCCCAAGTCATTGGATGTTTAGTACCGGAGATGATGACTGTCCGGTACTCCGAACTTCATCCATTTTCATATTCCCATCAGACATCAATTCTTCCTACTCACATCGCTCCGACCTTGGCCACTCCTCAAGGCTCCAGTTCAGCCTCGCAACGCCGGATGTTGGAAACATGTTTGGGGAGTGTGGTTTGAGATTTGGAGCCTGGTGAACAGTGATGACATCTTGAATCAGCTCATGCACCAGTGTCACTAAGTGTAGCCTCTGCTTGTCTCCGAGTGATCAGTTGGTGGTGGAATTGTCTCGGTACATCCATGTTTGTCGCTAGAGTTGCTGACATCCTCGGGTGCCCTGGTGCCGGTTGGATTGATGATCCAAATGGTTCAACTCATGACTTCATGGGTCAAAGCTGATGTTTCCTCAGAATGTCCATCTCTGGCAATGAGATGCGTGGCTTTGGCTTTGTCTGAAACTTGGACTCTAAATTTGATGATTGAAAAATGTGGTCAAAAACCGGTGAAGACACCAAATGGCCATAACATGCGGGTGCTCCACGGCCCAGATTTCGACCAACAAACCCATGTTCCAAACCGACTGCAGCCTATTCCACGGCTGGGCACGCAACTCACCTGGAAGGTGAACTGTAGGTCCAAAGAGCTCAAGTTGAGGTTGAGAATTTCCGGACCGGACATGTCTTGTTTTTCCCAGGGCGGAGCTAACAAAAAAAATGGAAGTTTGACAAGCACAGTCCTGAGTCAAGTTCTCGAAATGCTGGTTGACACGCACAACAAATAGTCTGAACAAACATCGGGAATCATTAAAAGCCAACAATAACCCCCAAGTCATTAGATGGTTTAGTACCGGAGATGCTAAGTATCCGGTACCCTGAACTTAAACCATTTTCAAATTCCTATCAGGTATCCCTTCTTCCTACTCACATTGCTCCGACCTTGGCCACTCCTCAAGGCTCCGGTTCAGCCTCGCAACGCCGGATGTTGGAAACATGTTTGGGGAGTGCGGTTTAAGATTTGGCGCCTGGTGAACAGTGATGACGTCTTGAATCAGCTCATGCATCAGTGTGACTAAGTGTAGCCTCTGCTTGTCTCCGAGTGATCAGTTGGTGTTGGTGAAGAGATGCCTTGGAGCTTCGGTTCGGGGCTGAGCTAAGACTGACATGTCAAGGAAAAAACGGATCTCAAGTTCTCAAGGTACAGAGAAGGCATTTGCAACGAAATTGTTGGACAAAACTGAGCTGTGAGAACACGAAATGCAGAGCGAAACAACCAGAAAACCTACATCGCTTCTTCTGGCTCCACTTCTAAGTCCTGGGGTCCTTGCTGAAAGTTTGACATCGCGCTGGGATGCCTCAAGTTGCAAGACACTGAGTTTTAGTTAGGTTTCGCTGGGATTAAATCCGTTCACGACCCAGTCATATCTTGACATTCTTCAACCCTTTGCAAAATATGAGGCTCGAATGGGAGACTTGATTGGAAACAATGACGGTAGCACAAACTCACCGTGTCGGTTGCAAACATCATCTAGAAACAGCTCATTCACTGGATTCCACGACTTTAAGCTTGTTTTAAGCAGGATCAATCCAGCATAACAATACACCATGTCTCTTCTGTTCTTCCAAGGCTGAATGTTGGCGCGTCGCATGGATTTTAAGAGCATATCAATTAGTAATATATAGGTCGACCTAAAGATCCTATCGCCAAAATACCAATGCAATGTCAAGAGGAGATCTTCCAGGTCAAATTTTGCAGAAACATGTCATGCAATGCTGGTTTCTAACAAACTGCTGGATATTGGTGGATCATGGTTCCAACCACATTGTGATTTTGATTGATTTTCTACATCCACCTGTGACATGGCATCTGTTTCCGCAATCTGAGTTCGACACGTCTTCCAAGGCCGATGTCTACCCAAGGCCGCGGTTGGATACCTGGCGCACGGCATTACCCTCTGGTCAATGTCTCAATGTCAGGATGTCAATATCTGTTGGAATTCTGCTGGTGATTCTGACTGGTGATTCTCATTGATTCTCCCATTTCCATCCATTTCCACAGGGATTTCGATGGATTTCCGAAGATTTCCCGGCGCTCGCCAGAGGTTGGCCATGCTGTCTTTCCGGACGCAAATCAAACAAAGGGCACTGCTCGTTGAATTCAACGGAGACTGTACGCTCAAAGTTATGTGAGTTTACAAATTTATATGAGTTATAACGTGCTTATAAACCCTCTATAACGTTTCTATAATCAGCTTGCAAGTATGTAAAGTTTCATAACTTTTGACAAGTAAGTTATAATTTCAGCTAGCCGGCTACGTGAAGTTGTAAATATTTAGGTAAAATGTAAGTTCTTAACGAACTTATCGGAAGTATCTTATCTATATTTATCTTTTCATAACTATGTTAACAGACTTAACATAAGTACTTAGGAAAAGTTATCATAAGTTATAGAAAGTTATCAAAAAAGTTACTAAGACCACACGGTTGTGACAAAAATTGAATTTGTGCTGTATGTTTAGATAGCTGTAGTAATGTTGCTTGGAAAAATAATTTTGCAAAGATGCTTCCTCGGAAAGGTTATGGTTTCCAGTAAAGCTGCTGCAAGGGGCATTGTTTTTTTCTCAGCTGGATTTCTTTCTTATGACTCAATTTCGAAAAAGCGAGGGTCATTTCAATTCCAAACATGGAGGAAACTATGTTGTTGATATCGTACATATATGTTAAAGATGTTTTTCTCATTTTTCCCTCTATTATAAATTATAAACAAGATTAGCTCAATCATATTGAAGTTATAATAGCTTTACTTTTTCTAAAGTTTAGCAGTTTTTCGACTTAGTCTTTTGTATTTCTATATTTTGTCATGAATATGGTGTGGTTTAGTGGTTGTTTTGTATAGAATTTCAGTTTTTAAATATGATAGATTTACAAAACTATAGATTAAATGAAACCAGCTATGGTTCTGATTGTAACAGCTATAGTGTAGATTGAACGAGCCATAGTTCAGACTAACCAGCTATAGTTCAAACTGGCTATAATGGTAATTTTCCCGTTGGTTTGGCACCGCGCAAGGGGTTAAGAAGGGCGACCTTTTTGCGCCCAAAAAGGGTCCCAAAAAGAAAGAAAAAGGTCGCCATTAAAAATCCCAAACCAAAAGGACAATTACTAGGCTAGAATTCAGATTGAACTAGCTATAGTTCTAAATGAACTAGCTATAGTTCGGACTGAACTAGCTATAGTTCAGACTGGTTATAGTTCAGATCGAACTAGCAAGAGTTCAAGCTGAACTAGCTATAGTTCAAACTAAAGTAGCTATAGTTCAGCCATAGTCCAGCTGTGGACATGGAATCCGGAGGGGGAAAAAGGCGTCTTGCGTGTGCTGCCTCTGTGGATTTGTTTGGACAGAGTAAAATGAATGATAGGCAAGAATACAGAAATAACAAATCTGACACGAAAGTTCCTGAAACGGATCAAGTCTGGCAAGGCACATCCTGAAAGGGACCAAGTCTGAAAAGACAGTTCCTGAAAAGGATCCAGTCGCTAAAGGCAGTTCCTGAAAGGGATAAAGTCTGAAAAGACACTTTTTCATAAAGATACACAAACATGTACGAACTTTTTTCAATTTTTGTTTTATTACTTGACCTGCTTATATAATGCCAAGGAGTAATTAATTACAAATTAAAAAACGTGCTGATTTTTTAAGTATTACTTTTTGCACATTTGTTGCAATATTGTTTTCAAGTTCCAAGTCTTGAGATTAAATTAAATATGGGATGTCGCAAAATAGGAGTGCCCCAAGCACACTTTTATTAGTTAAAAAAGAAGGGCTTGGGGCACTCAGTTATGGCACCTCTATTCTGAGACATTCCCATATGGAATTATGGCAAAACTATGGCTGAATCATGGCAATTTAAAGTTATATTAAAATTGGAACTATGGCTGGACTATGGATGAACTATGGCAATTCAAGTTTAAATTAGAAAAATGAAACTATTGCTGAACTATGGCAATTTAAATTAAATTTCAAAATGGAACTATGGCTGAACTAGGGCTGAACTATGGCTATTTAGACTTAAATTTAAAATGGAACTATGGCTGAACTATGGCTGAACTATAGCTAAACTATGGCTGAACTATGGCTGAACTATTGCAAGTTGAATTGAAAATGGAACTATGGCTGAACTATGGCTGAATTCTTGCAATTTAAATTTCGATTAATTCAAGGAAAAATGATGGATAAACTATAGCTACGTTAGATTAAACTATAGCTAGTCCTGCTTGAACTATTGCTAGTTCGATCTAAACTATAACCAGTCTGAACTATAGCTAGTTCAGTCTGAACTATGGCTCTTTCAATCTACACAGAACCATAGCTGGTTTCATTTAAATTATTTGTCTTTTCAAGTATATGTAGAAACTAAATATATAAAAAAGCACTAAACCACACCAAATTCAGGGGCGGAATTAAAAAAAACAACTAAATCGAACAGATCTTACAATTTTGAAAAAAGTCAAGCTGTTATAGCTTCAATATGATTGAGCTAATATTGTTCAAATATGAATATAGGAAAAATTGAGTGAACAACAACATAAACAATAATATATATATATAACGTACATGTACGATATCAACAACATAGTTTCCTCCATGTTTGAAATTGAAATGGTCCTTGCTTTTTCGAAATTATAAGTAATTAGAAAGAAATCCAGCTCAGAAAAAAGAAAGTCCCCTGCAGCAGCTTTGGCACAGCTTCGAGAAAAAACAACGATCCAATGCCGCCTAAAGGATCCTATCTGGAGAAAGTTTACTCACTATATGGTGAGCAAGCACATGTTGCATCGCAACCTTCCACGCAGTAGACCAAAAAGGAACGCAGCTCCGGTTTCCAGAGTTACTTGAAAGGAAAAGAAAATCATGTCAAATGCGATTCTTGCTGAAACGGAACAAATCTGAAAAGATTTAACATGAAATGTGAAAGTTCTTGAAAAGGACAATTTCTGAACAAGAATCACATCAAATATGATCGTTCCTGAAAAGGAAAAAATCGGAACAGATTTCACATCAAATGTGAAAGTTCCTGAAGAGGAAAATTACTGAAAAGAAATCGCATCAAATATGATGGTTCCTGAAAAGGACAAATCTGAAAACATTTCATCACATCAAATGTGAAAGTTCCTGAATTGGAACATTTCTAAAAAAAACATATATGATAGTTCTTGGCAAAGGAAAGAAGTCCTTGGGACATGCCATGTCGATATGTCGATATGTCGATGTGATTCGATGTGGTGACAGCCACTATTCGGAATCTCAGGCGCCTGGTTGGCATTCTTTTCACCGCAATCTTCTCGCCGTTCTGCGATACGGAAAGGAACGCGATTGGAACTCCAGAGTTCACCATAGTTCATCAAGAATCCAAGAGCTAAGCCCAGACATTCACGTGCCCTGCTACGGTCATACTGGTCATACTCAGTATGTCTCATTCTTTACTGGCCCAAGTTGGTGAAGATACTGGGAAACTTCGAGAATACTCTGCATGATGCTTTCAACCCTGAAAAACAGGACAGTCATTGGGGATCATCATCCCATTTTACTTGAAAAAACTTATCTGTTTGCAACCACCACCTACTATGCCTACTAATTAATTTTGGTGATATACCATTATTATCATCATTTTAGATGGTTAAATGCCATTAAATCCCAAGTTATGCCAGTCCTTCTTCTGCATCAAGCCGACTCGCCCATGGTTGCAAACTGCTTCCTGGAAGCATGGCCTATTGCAACATCTATGTTTTGGCTTCCCAATCCGAGTTACACTAGTTACACTTCAATCATTAAACAAGACTTCAACAACTAAACTTTCATCAATGTCATGTTTAATCTGGTCACCTCATGGCAACATATGGCAACATTCCAAAGTACCACGACCAGAACCTACCAGGACCGGACCTGCAGGGTTTGCCCCACATACTCGCTGGGATCCGTGGTAAACAAAGATCTTCCAAGATGTTCCAAGATGTTTCAACTGACACAAAAAGATGTCTGAATTTCAGGTCATCTTTTTCAGATGAATTTCAGACGAAGTCTCCTGCAGCACGTCTCTTATGACCTCACCAAGTCGGGAAAACATGGGAAACGGAGATCGATGTCACCGTTCTCTAAGCCACATGGCTGTGGATCTCCTGGCACCACCGATATACCATGGATATACCCCCAAAATGTTATATTTTGTTCATGTACTCAGAACTGCAAAAAAAAACCCTTTGGTAAACATGGTCTCGAAAATCGGCCATTTAGTTTGATCAATCTTCCCTTTAAAACCTTCATTTATCATTATATCATCATTTGGTGGGATGTTCAAGCTCACCATTGATTTCCTCATTTTGCCCTTTTTTTCACTCTGAGGCCATGACCGGTCGGTAAGCTTTGGTGAGGCTTTGAGATCCAGGGGCAGTCTTCTCAGACTTAGTGGTTTCACGGTTTCACGGTTTCGCCAAAAAACCATCCAAATCAAAGAACCCCCATCAAACATGTGAAACATTGTGAAACAGTTCATAAATCATCGACCGTTCAGCTGTGTCTGGAAATAGGGGATGCCTTCTAAATAGCGATCTATTAGGGAAAAAAAATATTGGCCATCAGATTTGGGTTTTTACATGTTTTAATCGTAATTTCCCAGACAAATTCATGTGGAAAGTGCTGGTTGAAACCTGGTTTGACCACTGAGTTCCAAACAGGTCTGGGTGGTGACCGGTGCTTTTCTTCCCTGGCAGTGGATATCCTGGAGATCCATGGAAGATCTCTGACATCCAAAAATCTCGGAATCCAAATAGGTTGAATATCTGTAATTTCTCTCCAGATCTTATCAAATTTCATCAATGAAACATCAGGATATCATCAATATATATCATGGATATTCAGTGATACTCGATGTGCGTAACATCCATGAAATTCACAACCTGATGTTTTTCAGGATGACATGCCATGGGTGGCCTCCGGGAAACATTCCGAGGAATGATGGCAGCTTCGTCTCGGCCTTGGTTTGACAAAGCCATGACCATTGACCCATTGGGGGCACAAACAGCACAACACGAAGAAAATGGAACATCGAAACAACATGTTTGACAGATCAACTAAGTCCCAACTGATACTTTGGCCGTTCGAGTCCAAATTTCGATCATTTCTAGCCAAAAGAAATGGCTGCGCTTTTCCACGGATATGACTGCAAGTTCTTGCAGCAAAAAACAAATGGGATGAGCAAACAGCCGAACAAAACACAATGGGTATGTCCAAAAATGGGGCCCAAAATCCACCGCAATCATCATAATTATGTCATATTTCCCCTTCATTTTTTAAAGAAGGTATAGTATGTCCCATTTTGAGACACGCCCGAGTTTTCTGCACTGAAACTCTGCCAAACTTTTTGCACCATGAAGGCGCCGGTCTTCATCACCTGGTCGCAATGTGTTCCATGTGTGTCCATGCTACAAAGAACAAGACATGCATCAATTCCATCAACATGTGCAACGCCATGCATCGCTATGTTGCATTGTTTCCACTCAAAATACTTCAACGCTTCCTGAGATCTGTTGAGATTTGCGTTCAGCACTGGATCTTCCTCGTTTGTATTGAAAAACACTGGGTTTCAGTCAGCAGCTTGTTTTCGACATCTTTGCGTTCGAGAATGGTTGAAAAAGATGTTTGCGGACAAAACGGAGCTGTGAGAAAACAAACTCTGCAACGAAACAGTCAGAAAACCTACATCGCTTCTGCTGGCTCCACTTCTGCAAAGAGGTCCTGGGGTCCCTGCTGAAAGTTTGACATCGCACTCTGATGCCTGAAGTTGCAAGAGACTGAGTTATACGTCTAATATGTTTCACTACGATTAGATTCGTTCAATCAGTTTTCACGACCCAGTGATAAGGAGGTAAAATCTGCTTACTGACCATCAGCCGAACACTCCACATCAACCGAGCCTCCGAGCTTTCAAAGTGTGCCGCAGCACCAATGCCTCCCCTGCGGTCTGCCGCCCGAATGCTCAACGCCAAGCTCTACGATCTTAAGTGGATGGTATGGCAATGTGACATACCGGAGAGAGTTGCATAGGTCCTTCATGGTCCTTCCATCCCAAAATGCTGACCAGAAAACCTTGAGTTTAGTGCAGGACAAAAGATTACTATAGAAGAGACATCGCAGACCACTTCGACAAGTGGCATGCTTTGACATGTTTTGACATGTTTTGACATACGAGTGTTTCTTGAGTCAATGCAAAACCCCCAAATCATTGGATGATTTCGTACCGGAGATGATGACTATCCGGTACCCCGAACTGAATCCATTTTCATACCATCAGACATCAATTCTTCCTACTCACATCGCTCCGACCTTGGCCACTCCTCAAGGCTCCAGTTCAGCCTCGCAACGCCGGTTGTTGGAAACATGTTTGGGGAGTGTGGTTTTCAGATTTGGAGCCTGGTGAACAGTGATGACACCTTGAATCAGCTCATGCATCAGTGTGACTAAGTGTAGCCTCTGCTTGTCTCCGAGTGATCAGTTGGTGGTGGAACTGTCCCGGTACATCCATCAGTTGTCGCTGTTCCAAGAGAGTTGCTGACATCTCCAGGTGACACTGGTGCCGGTTGGATTGATGATCAAATTGTTTCAACTCACGAGGATCACGGGTCAAAGCTAGTGAAGCTAGTGGTGCTTCCCGTGAATGTCCATCTCTGGCCATGAGATGTGTGATTTTGGCATGGTCTCAACCTTGGGCTCCCCTTGAAATTTGATGATTGAAAAATGTGGTCAAAAACCGATGAAGACACCAAATGGCCATAACATGCAGGTGTTCCACGGCCCAGTTCTAGATCATCAACCCCATGTTCCAAACCGACTGCCTATTCCACGGCTGGGCACGCAACTCACCTGGTGAACTGTGTGCGGGTCCAAAGAGCTCAAGTTGAAGCTGAAAATTTCCGGAAAACCGGACATGTCTTGTTTTTCCCAGGGCGGAGCTAACAAAAAAAACATGGAAGTTTGACAAGCGCAGTTCAGAGTCAAGTTCTCGAAATGCAGGTTGACGCGCCCAGCAAATAGTCTGAACAAACATCGGGAATCATTAAAGCCAACAATAACCAGATATAACCAGCAACACAAAGATGACACCATAACGCCCAAGCCACGCCCACCGTCTGCGATTGCGTGACCTAGTCCTCCACGCTTTGCGCTTCAGCCTGGGCAAAACAATTTGTTGCTGAGGATTCATCGGTTGCGACGGTGTTTTGTTGCGACGGAGTCTGACATTCACGGATCGATTGAGCTTGTGAAAAACTGCCTGAAGATCTTTGGTCATGCAAAGCTTTTGACCTATGGGACTCTGACCATTCTGCGCAAGTCATCACAATCCTGGATCCTGTCTAAAACAAACGAACTCATCAGGACTTCCCAACAGCTTCCATCACGCAAGTTTGCAGCACACTCGTTGCACAGCATCGTTTTCTCTGTGGTCTACGATATGGCTAAACTCGATGCCCGCAGCGGCTATCCAAAAAGCCAACGCCGAAACCAATTCTGATCGCCACCATGCTCCCTGAGGAGCCTAGCCACAGCCTCATGACGGTTTGCCCTAGCAAACATCACTGCTGTGGCGCCATTGTTTGCTGCTGCCTTCACATCGGCACCATGCTGTAGCAGCAGCTGGGCCACGGCGACATGGCCACCTTGGGCAGCACATATCAGTGCTGTGAAACCATCGTTGCTTGCTGCCGCCACATCGGCACCGTGCTGTAGCAACAGCCGGGCCACGGCCTCATGGCCATTATCAGCAGCCAACATCAATGCTGTCCTGCCATCGTTGCTTGCTGCCGCCACATCGGCACCGTGCTGTAGCAACAGCCGGGCCACGGCCTCATGGCCATTATCAGCAGCCAACATCAATGCTGTCCTGCCATCGTTGCTTGCTGCCGCCACATCGGCACCGTGCTGTAGCAACAGCCGGGCCACGGCCTCATGGCCATTATCAGCAGCCAACATCAATGCTGTCCTGCCATCGTTGCTTGCTGCCGCCACATCGGCACCATGCTGTAGCAACAGCTGGACCACGGCCTCATGGCCATCTTGAGCAGCAAACATCAATGCTGTGGTGCCTTCGTTGCTTGCTGCCGCCGCATCGGCACCGTGCTGTAGCAACAGCTGGGCCACGGCCTCATGGCCACGTGCAGCAGCCCACATCAGTGCTGTGAAACCATTGTTGCCTGCTGCCGCCACATCGGCACCGTGCTGTAGCAACAGCTGGGCCACGGCCTCATGGCCATTATCAGCAGCAAACATCAATGCTGTGTCACCATCGTTGCTTGCTGCCGCCACATCGGCACCATGCTGTAGCAACAGCTGGACAACGGCCTCATGGCCATCTTGAGCAGCAAACATCAATGCTGTGAAACCATCGTGCGTTGCTGCCGCCACATCGGCACCGTGCTGTAGCAACAGCCGGGCCACGGCCTCATGGCCATTATCAGCGGCCAACATCAATGCTGTCCTGCCATCGTTGCTTGCTGCCGCCACATCGGCACCATGCTGTAGCAACAGCTGGACCACGGCCTCATGGCCATCTTGAGCAGCAAACATCAATGCTGTGAAACCATCGTGCGTTGCTGCCGCCACATCGGCACCGTGCTGTAGCAGCAGCTGGGCCACGGCCACATGGCCACCTACAGCAGCCCACATCAATGCTGTGGCACCATCGTCCTGTGCTGCCCTCACATCGGCACCGTGCTGTAGCAACAGCTGGGCCACGGTCTCATGGCCACCTTGAGCAGCAAACATCAATGCTGTCCTGCCATCGTTCCTTGCTGCCGCCACATCGGCACCGTGCTGTAGCAACAGCTGGGCCACGGCCTCATGGCCATTGTCAGCAGCCAACATCAATGCTGTGTCACCATTGTTCTTTGCTGCCGCCACAACAGCGCCGTGCTGTAGCAACAGCTGGGCCACGGCCTCATGGCCATCTTGAGCAGCAAACATCAATGCTGTGCCACCATTGTTCTTTGCTGCCGCCACAACAGCACCGTGCTGTAGCAACAGCTGGGCCACGGCCTCATGGCCACCTTCAGCAGCCGACATCAGTGCTGTGGCGCCATTGTTGCTTGCTGCCGCCACATCGGCACCGTTCTGTAGCAGCAGCTGGGCCACGGCCTCATGACCACCTAGAGCAGCCCACATCAATGCTGCAGCGCCATCGTTTCTAGCTGCCGCCACATCGGCACCGTGCTGTAGCAGCAGCTGGGCCACGGCCTCATGACCACCTAGAGCAGCCCACATCAATGCTGTGGCGCCATCGTTTCTAGCTGCCGCCACATCGGCACCGTGCTGTAGCAGCACCTTGGCAACGGCTTCATGGCCACCTTCAGCAGCCGACATCAGTGCTGTGGCGCCATTGTTGCTTGCTGCCGCCACATCGGCACCGTTCTGTAGCAGCAGCTGGGCCACGGCCTCATGACCACCTAGAGCAGCACACATCAGTGCTGTGGCGCCATCGTTCCTTGCTGCCGCCACATCGGCACCGTGCTGTAGCAACAGCTGGGCCACGGCCTCATGGCCACCTACAGCAGCAAACATCAGTGCTGTGACACCAACGTCCGTTGCTGCCGCCACATCGGCACCGTGCTGCAGAAACAGCTGGGCCACGGCCTCATGGCCACCTTGAGCAGCACACATCAGTGCTGTGAAACCATTGTTTGTTGCTGCCGCCACATCCGCACCGTGCTGTAGCAGCAGCTGGGCCATGGCCTCATTCATGGCCACCTCGAGCAGCACACATCAATGCTGTGAAACCATCGTCCATTGCTGCCGCCACATCGGCACCGTGCGTTAGCAGCTGCTCGACCACGGCCTCATGACCACCATGAGCAGCACACATCAGTGCTGTGGTGCCATTGTCGCGTTCAGCCTCTACATCAGCACCCTTCTCCAAAAGCAGCTGGGCGATGGATGGATTCGATGCCTGCAGCAGCATGCTGTTTAACCACGCTCTTCTCTCAGTTGCTGCTGCAAAACTGCTGCAAATCTCTGCCAGCTGCTCAGAACTAACATCTGCTCCTTGAAGGCAGCACGTGGCCGCCGAAGCAAAGTCGCCCCTAGCCATCAGGACCTGAAGCACCGTAGTGGAGAGTAGAGACTTCATGTAGCGATCAAAGTCGCCGAAGACCTTTGCCAACGCATCGGCCCCATTCTGATCTATGAAACTTTTGAACCAAAGTTCCGCACCCAATCCCTTCATCTCACATCTGATGGATTCATCGGCCGTTTCTCCCCAAATCTGGTATTTGTCCTTGGCTACTGAGCTTTGAGCCTTGGCAGTGGACACGTTCCACAAGGCCTGGCATGTGGTTTCGAGCATCTTTGTGCTCACAGCCTTCTGTCCACCATTCTCTGGCTGGGACAAGGAACCCTCACTGCAAATGAGTTCAAAGGGACGCTGCAAGTCCTTCAACCGAGAAGCCTCGAAGAGGCACCAGATGCGAGAAAATGGCTTTACTTCTTCATCCAAAACCATCACTGCACCACCAGTGGCTTGCGCCAGTGCTGCGTTGAATGGCCCCTGCTGAGGATTTTCCCCCACCTCCTCCGCCACGTCGTGCTGGTTCAACGCAAAGAGGCATATCCAGTAGACCAGGGCCTTCTTCTCTGAAGTCATCTTGTCGTAGTTCGAACCTGCCCACAAGTCAAGAGCCGTGACAGTGCTGGTGAAGTTGTGCCCCCAAAAATGGGAGACAAAGCAGTGAACAAAGAGGCCGAATGGATTCACCAGCTGTGAAAAAGATGAAATTCCGTGTGCTTCGGCAATGGTCTGCTGCTCATCATGTTCACGGGCTCCGCACATGCCTGGCTTCGACATTGGAGTCACCACAAAGGTGTCCAAGGCATAAAGATTGGTATCTTGTCTGAACTTCCTGCCTTTGGCAATGGCACGGGCATTCTCTGCGTTGAAGGATTCACATCGTGCAGAGAGCCATCCACTTGTGATGAACAAGGCTTCAAGATGTTGAAGCTGGCCCAATGCCATTCCACGCAAGGAGTGCGGGACTGTTCCTGACTCAGCGAAGATGTGCTGCCAAGCGTTTGGATTCAGATTGGTTTCAACTTTCGAACCAAGTAATTTCTACACTGTTCAGATTCCGGTGCGTCAACATGTATCAAACGACCTGGAAATGCCTGCAAAGTCATGCTTCATGGGTACCAACATGTCCAAACATTCCGAACCCCCATTCATGTCTTCATTCATGCTGATTCAGAAATGGATCCAGAAAACAACCGCTGAACAACATTTAAAATATAAAAAAGAAGCGTTTAACAAATCGCCGATCGAAATTGGGCCAAAATTGAGATGCAATGAAATGCATGTCAGTGCATTCTGCGGACATGTTCCACCTAGCAAAACTTTGACCGTGTTTGAATCAAAGGCTCTGATCAGCTTGGTGCTTCCTTGAGAGGCCACCATTTCAGCGAAGCTTTCTTTGCTGATGCGTTGCCCAGCCATGAGACGAGGATTGGTGCCGTCGTGCTTTTCGGAGCTGCCACTCTGCGAGATGCCATAGACCCGAGCCGCCTGCTTCAGCTCGTGTGCATCGAGATCACCAGAGCCATCCAAGTCGCAGCGGGTCGCCACGAACTGAGGATCTTGCAGCTTTTCTTTCAGCTCGGCACTCACAGCCAGCAGCTCCAAATGCCACTTCGCACCTGCAGAGGCATGGCACGAAACTTCAACATCGTCAACCCTCTCTGCTTTCTGAGCCTTCTGAGCCTTCTCAGCATCCTTCTCTCCTTTGGGGTCTGATGCTTCGCTGTGTTTCGGTACAGCCACCAGCAATGTTGGCAGCCCAGGACGGCGCGGCTCCAACGCATCGTTTTTGCTGCAGCTGCAGCCCATCACCAAAATGGAGTTCCGCGCTTATGGCGGTCACTCAAAACTGCTTAGCCCAAAACAACGTTTCAACATATTTCACCCATGGAAGGGTGTGTTCACATGTGGCAAACGATCAAGTCAAGTTGCAAGGCTTAAAGGGTCAAACAGATGAAACAAACTCACATCAAGCTCACTTCAATAAAGGACAGTTAATGGAATATTGACATATCGGTGCCGCGATGTGTTGTTTAGTCCCAAAAAACTGGGACTTCAAGACAAAAATTTCAACAGAAACTTGGGTATCTCGCTTCTCTGGCAAGGCACCCCCAGTCTTGCAGCGAGCTGCAGCAGTTTCCACTTCCAACTGCCCACAATCCATCAGCCAGGGAAGAGATGCCTTGGAACTTCGGTTGGGGGGCTGAACTAAGACTGACATGTCATCAAGGAAAAAACGGATCTCAAGGTACAGAGAAGGGATTTGCAATGAAGTTGCTGGACAAAACTGAGCTGTGTAGAGAAAACAAAATCTGGAACGCATCAATCAGAAGACTTACATCGCTTCTGGTGGCTCCACTTCGGCAAAGAGGTCCTGGGGTCCTTGCTGAAAGTTTGACATCGCACTGGGATGCCTCAAGTTGCAAGAGACTGAGTTCTACTTATGTTTCACTGGGATAAGATCCGTTCACGACCCAGTCATATCTTGACATTCTTCAAGCCCTTGCAAAATATGAGGCTCGAATGGGAGACTTGATTGGAAACAATGACGGTAGCACAAACCCACCATGTCAGTTGCAAACATCTGGAAACAGCTCATTCACTGGATTCCACGGCAGCTGGTTTTAAGCAGGATCAATCCAACATAACGATAAACCATGTCTCTTCTGTTTTTTTAAGGCTGAATTTTGCTGCGTCGTATGGATTTTAAGAGCATATCACACACAGTACTGAGCATACGACCCACACTATAGGATACGATAGTAATATATAGGTCGACCTATAGCCAAAATGCCGATGCAATGTCAAGAGGAATATCTGCCAGGTCAAATCTTGCAGAAACATGTCATGCAATGCTGGTTTCTACCGATGGTATGTCGAAGCCAAGGCATCAACAATTGTTACAATCACTGCCCGTCAACTTTTGTTAACCCATGGTTTATTCTACCAAACTGGCGGGTCATGGTTCCAACCACATTGTGATTTTGATTGATTTTCTACATCCACCTGTGACATGGCATCTGTTTCCCGTGGCAACCTGAGTTCGAAACAACGTCTTCCAAGGCCGATGTCTACCCAAGGCCGCGGTTGGATACCTGGCGCACCGCATTACCCTCTGGTAGTGTCATTATGTTAATATCTGTTGGAATTCTGTTGGAATTTCTGTTCGTGGTTCTCATTGATTCTCCCATTTCCATCCATTTCCACAGGGATTTCAATGGATTTTCGAAGATTTTCCGGCGCTCGAGCTAGCCAAAGGTTGGCCATGCTGTCTTTCCGGACGGGACGCAAATCAAACAAAGGGCACTGCTCGTTGAATTCGGAGACTGTGCGCTTAAAGTGTGAGTTTACAAATTTATATGAGTTATAACTTATAACGTGTTTATAAACCCTCTATAACGTCTCTATAACCTGCTTGCAAGTATGTAAAGTTTCATGACTTTTGACAAGTAAGTTATAACTTCAGCTAGCCGGCTACGTGAAGTTGTAAATGTTTAGGTAAAATTTATAAATTCTTAACGAACTTATCGGAAGTGTCTTACCTATATGTTATCTTTTCATAACTATGTTAACAGACTTAACATAAGTACTTAGGAAAGGTTATCAAAAGTTATAGAAAGTTATCAAAAAAGTTACTAAGACCACACGGTTTGTGACAAAAATTGAATTTGTGCTGTATGTTTAAAGATAGCTGTAGTAATGTCGCTTGGAAAAAGAATTTTGCAAAGA
Organism: Cladocopium goreaui; assembly: GCA_947184155.2. NCBI lineage: Eukaryota > Dinophyceae > Suessiales > Symbiodiniaceae > Cladocopium > Cladocopium goreaui. The sequence continues at coordinate 219,000 of CAMXCT020006638.1, read as the reverse complement.
TGCTTTCTCGGAAAGGTTGTGGTTTCCAGTAAAGCTGCTGCAAGGGGCATTGGTTTTTTCTCAGCTGGATTTCTTTCTTATGACTCAAATTCGAAAAAGCGAGGGTCATTTCAATTCCAAACATGGAGGAAACTATGTTGTTGATATCGTACATATGTTAAAGATGTTTTTCCCAATTTTCCTTCTATTAAAAATTATAGACAAAATTAGCTCAATGTAGATTGAACGAGCCATAGTTCAGACTAACCAGCTGTAGTTCAAACTGGCTATAATGGTAATTTTCCCGTTGGTTTGGCACCGCGAAAGGGGTTAAGAAGGGCGACCTTTTTGCGCCCAAAAAGGGTCCCAAAAACAAAGAAAAAGGTCGCCATTAAAAATCCCAAACCAAGAGGACAATTACCAGGCTAGAATTCAGATTGAACTAGCTATAGTTCTAAATGAACTAGCTATAGTTCGGACTGAACTAGCTATAGTTCAGACTAGCTATAGTTTAGATCGAACTAGCAAGAGTTCAAGCTGAACTAGCTATAGTTCAAACTAACGTAGCTATAGTTCAGCCATAGTCCAGCTGTGGACATGGAATCCGGAGGGGAAAGGCGTCTTGCGTGTGCTGCCTCTGTGGATTTGTTTGGGCAGAGTAAAATGAATGTTAGGCAAGAATACAGTCAAAAGAAACAAATCTGACACGAAAGTTTCTGAAACGGATCAAGTCTGGCAAGGCACATCCTGAAAAGGATCAAATCTGAAAAGACAGTTCCTGAAAAGGATCCAGTCGCTAAAGGCAGTTCCTGAAAGGGATAAAGTCTGAAAAGACACTTGTTCATAAAAATATACAAACATGGAGGAACTTTTTTAAATTATTCGTTTTATTATTTAACTTGCTTATATAATGCTAAGGAGTAATTAATTATAAACAAAAAAACATGCTTATTTCTTAAGCATTATTTTTTTGCACATTGTTTGCAATATTGTGTCGAAGTCTTGAGATTAAATTAAATATGGGAATGTCTCAAAATAGGAGTGCCCCAAGCTCACTTTTTTAGCCAAAAAAGAAGGGCTTGGAACTATGGCTGGACTATGGATGAACTATGCAATTTAAACTTATTAGAAAAATGAAACTATTGCTGAACTATGGAAATTTAAATTAAAACTTAAAATGGAACTATGGCTGAATACTCTGCATGATGGGGAAACTTCGAGAATACTCTGCATGATGCTTTCAACCCCCCTGAAAAACAGGACAGTCATTGGGGATCATCATCCCATTTTACTTGACAGATCTGTTGGCAACCACCTACTATACCTACTAATTAATCTTGGTGATATAGCATTATTGTCATCATTTTAGATGGTTAAATGCCATTAAATCCCAAGTTATGCCAGTCCTTCTTCTGCATCAAGTCGACTCGCCCATGGTTGCGAACTGCTTCTTGGAAGCATGGCCTATTGCGACATCTATGTTTTGCCTTCCCAATCCGAGTTACACTAGTTACACTTCAAACATTAAACAAGGCTTCAACAACTAAACTTTCATCAAATTCATTAATCTGGTCACCTCATGGCAACATATGGCAACATTCCAAAGTACCACGACCAGAACCTACCAAGACCGGACCTGCAGGGTTTGCCCCACATACTCTCTGGAGTCCCAGGGCTGTGCCCCGTGGCTTCCTGCGACGACGGCTATGAAAGTAGAACACACGTGAAAAAACAACAACGTGGTAAACAAAGATCTTCCAAGATGTTCCAAGATGTTTCAACTGACACAAAAAGATGTCTGAATTTCAGGTCATCTTTTTCAGATGAATTTCAGACGAAGTCTCCTGCACGTCTCTTATGACCTCACCAAGTCGGGAAAACATGGGAAACGGAGATCGATGTCACCGCTGCAGTTCTCTAAGCCACATGGCTGTGGATCTCCTGGCCACCAAATCCCATATTTCGTTCTACTCAGAACTGACAAAAAAAAACGATTGACCCTTTGGTAAAGATGGTCTCGAAAACCCGCCATTTAGTTTGATCTTCCCTTTAAAACCTTCATTTGCTGGGATGTTCCAGCTCACCACCTTTGATTTCCCCATTTTTGGAACCATTTTTTCACTGAGGCCATGACCGGTCGGTAAGCTTTGGTGAGGCTTTGAGATCCAGGGGCAGTCTTCTCAGACTTAGTGACTTCTCAGTTTCACCGCCAAAAAACCATCCAAATCAAAGAACCCCCCATGAAACATGTGAAACATTGTGAAACATTGTGAAACATTGTGAAACATTGTGAAACAGTTCATAAATCATCAACCATTCAGCTGTCTGGAAATAGGAGATACCTTCTAAATAGCGATCTATTAGGGGAAAAAACATGATTGACCATCAGATTTGGATTTCTTTCATGTTTTAACCGTAATTTTCCAGACACATTCATGTGGAAAGTGCTGGTTGAAACCTGGTTTCACCGAGTTCCAAACAGGTCTCGGTGGCCGGGGGCCGGTGCTGTCGTGGCTTTCCCCGTGGTGCCGGTGCTTTTCTTCCCTGGCAGTGGATATCCTGGAGATCGAAGTTTCCATCTCTGACATCTGCAAAAGTCAATCCAAATATGTTGATTTCTGTAATTTCTCTCCAGATCTTATCAAAATTCATCAATATATCACGGATATCATGGATACTTGATGTGGGTAACATCCATGAAATTCAAAACCTCATCTGATGTTTTTCATCAGGATGTTGACATGCCATGGGTGGCCTCCGGGAAACATTCCGCTGAATGATGGCAGCTTCGTCATGCTCGGCCTTGGTTCGACAAAGCCATGACCATTGATCCATTGGGGGCACAAACAGCACAAAACGAAGAAAATGGAACATCGAAACAACATCTTTGACAGACCTTCAACAACTAAGTCCCCACTGATATTTTGACCGTTCGAGTCCATATTTCGATCATGTCTAAGAGTCAAAAGAAATGGCTGCGGTTTTCCACGGATACTGCAAGTTCTTGCAACAAAAAAACGAATGGGATGAGCAAACAGCTGCCGAACAAAACACAATGGCTATGTCCAAAAATGGGGTATGCCCAAAATCCACCGCAATCATCATAATGTCGTATTTCTCCTTCATTTTTTAAAAACGGTATGCCCCATTTTGAGACACGCCCGAATTTTCTGCACTGAAACTCTGCCAAACTTTTTGCACCACTGAAGGCGCCGGTCTTCATCACCTGGTCGCAATGTGTCCCATGTGTGTCCATGCTACAAAGAACAAGACATGCATCAATTCCATCAACATGTGCAACGCCATGCAACGCCATGCAACGCCATGCAACGCCATGCAACGCCATTGTGCATTGTTTCCACTCAAAACACTTCCTGGGATCTATTGAGATTTGCGTTCAGCACTGGATCTTCGTCGTTTGTATTGAAAAACACTGAGTTTCAATCAGCAGCTTGTTTTCGACATCTTTGCGCTCGAGAATGGTTGAAAAAGATGTTTGCGGACAAATCAGAGCTGTGCGGAGAACACGAAATCTGGAACGAAACAGTCAGAAGACATACATCGTTTCTGCTCCGCTTCTGCAAAGAGGTCCTAGGGTCCTTGCTGAAAGTTTAACATCGCACTGGGATGCCTCAAGTTGCAAGAGACTGACTTATACGTGTATGTTATACGTTTCTGATCGTTTCTGTTTCACTGAGATTAAATCCGTTCACGACCCAGTGATATCTTGACATTCTTCAACCCCTAAATATGAGGCTCGAATGGGAGACTTGATTGGAAACAATGACGGTAGTACAAATTCACCATGTCGGTTGCAAACATCATCTGGAAACAGCTCATTCACTGGATTCCACGGCAGCTTGTTTTAAGCAGGACCAGGATCAATCTATAACGATAAACCAGGTTTCTTCTGTTCTTCCAAGGCTGAATTTTTGCACGTCGCATTGGTTTTAAGAACATATCACACAGTACTGAGCATGTGACCCACACGGTAGGATACTATAGTATATAGGTCGACCTATAGATCCTATAGCTAACTAAAATGCCAAATGCAATGTCAAGAGGAATATCTTCCAGGTCAAATCTTGCAGCATGTCATGCAATGCTGGTTTCTATCGATGGTAGGTCAAAGTCAAGGCATCATCAATTGTTACAATCACTGCATGTCAACTTTTGCAGACCCATGGTTTATTCAAACAAACTGGCGGGTCACGGTTCCAACCACATTGTGATTTTGATGGATTTTCTACATCCACCTGTCACATGCCATCTGCTTCCAATCACAATGTTGGCACTGGGCCGGGCCATGCAAGGGGATCATCATCTGACTTTCTTCCTGAAGTTGCAAGAAACGGAGTTAGAAGTTATGTTTCACTGGGATTAGATCCGTTCAATCCGTTCACGACCCAATGATAAGAAGGTAAAGTCCGCTTACTGACCATCAGCTGCAGTCAATCCACATCAACCGAGCCTCCGATTCTGCAAATCTGCCGCAGCACCAATGCCTCCCCGCGGTCTGCCGCCCGAATGCCCAATGCCAAGCTCTACGATCTCAAGTCGGTGGTATGGCAATGTGACATGCCGTAAAGAGATGCATCTGCATAGGTCCTCCCATCCTAAAATGCTGACGAAAAACTTCTAAGTTTGGCACTGGACCAAAGATTACAATTACAGAAGAGGCATCGCAGACCACTTCGACAAGTGAAATCTTTTGACATATTTTGACATACGAGTGTTTCTTGAGTCAATGCAAAAATCCCAGGTCATTGGATGGTTTAGTACCAGAGATGCTAAGTGCCCGGTACTCCGAACTTCATCCATTTTCAAATTCCCATCAAACATCAATTCTTCCTACTCACATCGCGCCGACCTTGGCCACACCTGAAGGCTCCAGTTCAGCCTCGCAACGCCGGATGTTGGTAGCCTCTGTTTTTCTCGAAGTGATCTGTTGGTGTTTGGTGGTGGAATTGTCCCGGTGCATCCATGTTTGTCGCTAGAGTTGCTGACATCCTCGGGTGCCCTGGTGCCGGTTGGATTGATGATCAAAATATATGTTTCAACTCATGAGTTCACGGGTCAAAACAAGTGATGGTCCCAGTGAATGCCCATCTCTGGCCATGAGATGTGTGGCTTTGGCTTTGTCTGAAACTTGGACTCTAAATTTGATGATGGAAAAATGTGGTCAAAAACCGATGAAGACACCAAATGGCCATAACATGCAGGTGCTCCACGGCCCAGTTCTAGATCATCAACCCCATGTTCCAAACCGACTGCCTATTCCACGGCTGGGCACGCAACTCACCTGGAAGGTGAACTGTGGGCGGGCTCACGGAGCTCAAGTTGAAGTTTGAAAAAATTTGAAAATTTCCGGACCGGACATGTCTTGTTTCTCCTAGGGCGGAGCTAACAAAACAAAACATGGAAGTTTGACAAGCACAGTCCTGAGTCAAGTTCTTGAAATGCTGGTTGAAGCGCCCAACAAATAGTCTGAACAAACATCGGGAATCATTAAAGCCAACAATAACCAGATATAACCAGCAACACAAAGATGACAGCATAACGCCCAAGCGACGCCCACCAAATGCGATTGCGTGACCTAGTCTTCCACGCTTTGCGCTTCAGCCTGGGCAAAACAAGGTACGAATGTCAGTCGACATTCACGGATCGATTGAGTTTGTGAAAAACTGAAGATCTTTGATCATGGAAAGCTTTTGACCTCGCAAGTCATCACAATCCTGGATCCTGTCTAAAACAAACGAACTCATCAGGACTTCCCAACTTCCATCACGCAAGTTGGCAGCACACTCGTTGCACAGCATCCTTTTCTCTGCGCTCTACGATAAATTGGATGCCCGCAGCGGCTATCCAAAAAGCCAACGCCGAAACCAATTCTGATCACCGCCATGCTCCCTGAGGAGCCTAGCCACAGCCTCATGACGATTTGCCCTAGCAAACATCAGTGCTGTGGCACCATCGTTCCTTGCTGCCGCCACATCGGCACCGTGCTGTAGCAACAGCTGGGCCACGGCCTCATGGCCACCGTGAGCAGCCAACATCAATGCTGTGCCACCATCGTTCCTTGCTGCCGCCACATCGGCACCGTGCTGTAGCAACAGCTGGGCCACGGCCTCATGGCCACCTCCAGCAGCAAACATCAGTGCTGTGGTTCCACGGTTGCTTGCTGCCGCCACATCGGCACCGTGCTGTAGCAACATCCGGGCCACGGCCTCGTGACCACCTAGAGCAGCAGACACCAGTGCTGTGCCACCATTGTTGCTTGCTGCCGCCACATCGGCACCGTGCTGTAGCAGCACCTTGGCAACGGCCTCATGGCCACCTAGAGCAGCACACATCAATGCTGTGTCACCATCGTGCCTTGCTGCCGCCACATCGGCACCGTGCTGTAGCAACAGCTGGGACACGGCCTCATGGCCTCCTGCAGCGGCCAACATCAGTGCTGTGGCACCATCGTTCCTTGCTGCCGCCACATCGGCACCGTGCTGTAGCAACAGCTGGGTCACGGCCTCATGGCCACCTTTAGCAGCCAACATCAATGCTGTGCCACCATCGTTCATTGCTGCCGCCACATCGGCACCGTGCTGTAGCAACAGCTGGGCCACGGCCTCATGGCCAGCTAGAGCAGCCAATATCAGTGCTGTAAAACCATCGTTTCTTGCTGCCGCCACATCGGCACCGTGCTGTAGCAACAGCCGGGCCACGGCCTCATGGCCACCTGCAGCAGCCAACATCAATGCTGTGCCACCATCGTCTTCTGCTGCCGCCACATCGGCACCGTGCTGTAGCAACAGCCGAGCCACGGCCTCATGGCCACCGCGAGCAGCCAACATCAGTGCTGTGACATCGTCGTCTGCTGCCCTCGCGTTAGCACCCTTCTCCAAAAGCAGCTTGGCGATGGATGGATTCGATGCTTGCAGCAGCATGCTGTTCAACCAGCCTTCTCTCTCAGTTGCTGCTGCAAAACTGCTGCAAATCTTTGTGAGCTGCTCAGAACTAACATCTGCTCCTTGAAGGCAGCACGTGGCCGCCGAAGCAAAGTCGCCCCTAGCCATCAGGACCTTCAGCACCGTAGTGGAGAGTAGAGACTTCATGTAGCGATCAAAGTCTCTGAAGACATCTGCCAACGCATCGGCCCCATTTTGCTCTATGAAACCATTGAAGTAGCCTTCAGCACCGAATCCCTTTATGGCACCCCTGATGGATTCGTCAGCCGTTTCTCCCCAAATCTGGTACTTGTCCTTGGCTACTGAGCTTTCAGCCTTGGCAGTGGACACGTTCCACAAGGCCTGGCATGTGGTTTCGAGCATCTTCGTGCTCACAGCCTTGTGTCCACCGTTCTCAGGCTGGGACAAGGAACCCTCACTGCAAATCAGTTCAAAGGGACGCTGCAAGTCCTTCAACCGAGAAGCCTCGAAGAGGCACCAGATGCGAGAGAATGGTTTCACTGTTGTTGTTGTTGTTGGGCATTTGTAACGCTGCCACAGCCTGGGCCCACCGAGGTGAGTGGCTGGAGGCAGCTTTCGGGCGCCATAGGCGCTGGGGGCCACCCCCACTCCTGGAGGGTAGCTTGAGACAAAGCTCGCAATCCTGTACAATACAACTTCCAGCGTGGGTGGAAGACAAAAACCTTGGCAGCAAAATGCTGCCTCAAGAGTCGCCAGCCAATCGTAGAGAACGATGTGGTGACCACATGCTCGCCAAACCATACTTCCGCCACAGCAGAAGTTGCCTCTCTTCAAGGCGTGGGTACATTAACGGATGGTCTAGCACCATCTGCACTCAATTCGGTGACGGGCCCTCGCCCATCACGCATTGAAGCGAACCACTGGTAGCCAGTGAAAGATGTGCTCAACCGAGGCAAAGAGGCAGCTGCGGTAGACGGCCTGAAGAAGAGCAGCCGTCAAGTGCACGCAGCGTGCCATGCCATGGAAGCGCCTCATCATCCAATAGCACGAACCGAGCTCACCTGCCTCACACAAGCTGGGCCAAGCGCTCAGCTCCACAAAACTCCCGCCGTATGGCGAGTTGCGGCTGCCACGTCTGCAGCAGCCGCCAACCAAAACTGTAGCAGCCCTTGTCTGCAATATCCTGGGTCACATCATCTTTGGCGAGGCGCCAAAGTAAACACCACAGGCCTGGAGGTTCCAGGTTCGCGCTGAGCGCCATGACATAGTCGGGGGGGTGGCTAAAGCACCCCCCGACCAGGGAGGTATTTATCATCCGGAATCGTGCAACCGGATATCGGGTTAATTCCCGCGCAGCCATGCCAGGTCATAGCTGCGCCCCCCTCCCGGGGAGAATGGTTTCACTTCTTCATCCAAAACCATCACTGCACCACCAGTGGCTTGCGCCAGTGCTGCGTTGAATGGCCCCTGCTGAGGATTTTCCCCCACCTCCTCCGCCACATCGTGCTGGTTCAACGCAAAGAGGCATATCCAAAAGACCAAGGCCTCCTTCTCCGAGGTCAGCTTGTCGTAGTTCGAATCTGCCCACAAATCAAGAGCCGTGACAGTGCTTGTGAACTTGTGTCCCCAAAAATGGGAGACAAAGCAGTGAACAAACAGGCCGAATGGATTCACCAGTTGTGAAAACGATGAAATTCCGCGTGCTTCGGCAATGGTCTGCTGCTCATCATGTTCACGGGCTCCACACATGTCCGGCTTCGACATTGGAGTCACCACAAAGGTGTCCAAGGCATAAAGATTGGTATCTTGTCTGAACTTCGTGCGATTGGCAATGGCATGGGCATTCTCTGCGTTGAAGGATTCACATCGTGCAGAGAGCCATCCACTTGTGATGAACAAGTCTTCAAGATGTTGAAGCTGGCCCAATGCCATTCCACGCAAAGAGTGCGGGACTGCTCCTGACTCAGCGAAGATGTGCTGCCAAGTGTTTGGATTCAGATTGGTTACTGGTTCCAGCTTTCGAACCAAGTAATTTCTGGTGCGTCAACATGTATCAAACGACCTTCATGGGTACCAACATGTCCAAACATTCCAAACCCCCATTCATGTCTTCATGCTTTGCGTCGCTGTAGATTCATGCTGATTCAGAAATGGATCCAGAAAACAACCGCTGAGCAAAATTTAAAAAAATAAAAAAGAAGCGTTTAACAAATCGCCGATCAAAATTGGTCCAAAATTGAGATGCATGTCAATGCATTCTGCGGACATGTTCCACCTAGCAAAACTTTGATCGTGTTTGAATCAAAGGTTCTGATCAGCTTGGTGCTTCCTTGAGAGGCCACCATTTCAGCGAAGCTTTCTTTGCTGACGCGTTGCCCAGCCATGAGACGAGGATTGGTGCCGTCGTGGTTTTCGGAGCTGCTACTCTGCGAGATGCCATAGACCCGAGCCGCCTGCTTCAGCTCGCGTGCATCGAGATCACCAGAGCCATCCAAGTCGCAGCGGGTCGCCACGAACTGAGAATCTTGCAGCTTTTCTTTCAGCTCGGCACTCACAGCCAGCAGCTCCAAATGCCACTTCGCACCTGCAGAGGCATGGCACGAAACTTCAACAGCCCTCTCTGCCTTCTGAGCCTTCTCAACGTCCTTCTCTCCTTTGGGGTCTGATGCTTCGCTGTGTTTCGGCACAGCACCCAACAATCTTGGCAGCCCAGGACGGCGCGGCTCCAACGCAGCGTTTTTGCTGCAGCTGCAGCCCATCACCAAAATGGAGTTCCGCTCTTATGGCGGTCACTAAAAACTGCTTAGCCCAAAACAACATTTCAACATATTTCACTCATGGAAGGGTGTTTTCACACAAGATCAAGTCAAGTTGCAAGGTTTAGACGGTCAAACAGATGAAACAAACGCACATCAAGCTCACTTCAAGGAAGCGGTTCAATAAAGGACGGTGAATGGAATATTGACATATCGATGCCGCGATGTTTTATTTAGTCCCAAAAACTGGGACTTCAAGATGCAGATTTCAACAGAAACTTGGGTCTCTCCCTTCTCTGGCAAGGCACCCCAGCCTTGCAGCGAGCTGCAGCAGTTTCCACTTCCTGCCCACCATCAGCCGGGGAAGAAATGCCTTGGAGCTTCGGTTGGGGGGCTGAACTGCTGAACCAAGACTGACATGTCAAGGAAAAAACGGATCAAGGTACAGAGAAGGGATTTGCAATGAAGTTGCTGGACAAAACTGAGCTGTGTAGAGAAACCAAAATCTGGAACGCATCAATCAGAAGACTTACATCGCTTCTGCTGGCTCCACTTCTGCAAAGAGGTCCTGGGGTCCTTGCTGAAAGTTTGCCATCGCACTGGGATGCCTCAAGTTGCAAGAGACCGAGTTCTACTTATGTTTCACTGGGACTAAAAAATAATCCGTTCACGACCCAATATCTTGACATTCTTCAACCCCTTTCAAAATATGAGGCTCGAATGGGAGACTTGATTGGAAACAATGACGGTAGCACAAACTCACTATGTCGGTTGCAAACATCATCTGGAAACAGCTCATTCACTGGATTCTACGGCTTTAAGCAGGATCAATCCAACATAAGGATAAACCATGTCTCTTCTGTTCTTCCAAGGCTGAATCTTTGTGCGTCGCATTGGTTTTAAGAACATATCACACAGTACTGAGCATGTGACCCACACTATAGGATACTATAGTAAATAGGTCGACATATAGCCAAAATGCCAATGCAATGTCAAGAGGAACATCTTCCAGGTCAAATCTTGCAGAAACATGTCATGCAATCAATGCTTTCTACCGATGCTATGTCAAAGTCAAGGCATCAGCAATTGTTACAATCACTGCCTGTCAACTTTTGCGGACCCATGGTTTATTCTAACAAACTGCTGGATATTGGTGGATCATGGTTCCAACCACATTGTGATTTTGATTGATTTTCTACATCCACCTGTGACATGGCATCTGTTTCCGCAATCTGAGTTCGAAGCAACGTCTTCCAAGGCCGATGTCTACCCAAGGCCGCGGTTGGATACCTGGCGCACGGCATTGCCCTCACTGTCTCAATGTCAGTATATCTGTTGGAATTCTCATTGATTCTCCCATTTCCCATTTCCCCAGGGATTTCCATGGATTTCCGAAGATTTCCCGGCGCTCGCCAGGGGTTGGCCATGCTGTCTTTCCGGGCGCAAATCAAACAAAGGGCACTGCTCGTTGAATTCAACGGAGACTGTGCGCTCAAAGTGTGAGTTTACAAATTTATATGAGTTATAACGTGTTTTAACGTGTTTATAAACCCTCTATAACGTCTCTATAACCTGCTTGCAAGCATGAAAAGTTTCATGACTTTTGACAAGTAAATTATAACTTCAGCTAGCCGGCTACGTGAAGTTGTAAATGTTTAGGTAAAATGTAAGTTCTTAACGAACTTATCGGAAGTATCTTATTTTTTATGTTATCTTTTCATAACTATGTTAACAGACTTAACATAAGTACTTAGGAAAGGTTATCATAATTTATAGAAAGTTATCAAAAAAGTTACTAAGACCACACGGTTGCGACAAAAATTGAATTTGTGCTGTATTTTTAGATAACTGTAGTAATGTTGCTTGGAAAAAGAATTTTGCAAAGATGCTTTCTCGGAAAGATTATGGTTTTCAGTAAAGCTGCTGCAAGGGGCATTGTTTTTTTCTCAGCTGGATTTCTTTCTTATGAGTCAATTTCGAAAAAACGAGGGTCATTTCAATTCCAAACATGGAGGAAACTATGTTGTTGATATCGTACATATATGTTAAAGATGTTTTTCCCAATTTTCCTTCTATTATAAATTATAGACAAGATTAGCTCAATCATATTGAAGTTACAATATCATTACTTTTTCTAAATTGTAGCAGCTTTTCCCGTTGGTTTGGCACCGCGAAAGGGGTTAAGAAGGGCGACTTTTTTGCGCCCAAAAAGGGTCCCAAAAACAAAGAAAAAGGTCGCCATTAAAAATCCCAAACCAAGAGGACAATTACTAGGTTACTAGGCTAGAATTCAGATTGAACTAGCTATAGTTCTAAATGAACTAGCTATAGTTCGGACTGAACTAGCTATAGTTCAGACTGGTTATAATTTAGATCGAACTAGCAAGAGTTCAAGCTGAACTAGCTATAGTTCAAACTAACGTAGCTATAGTTCAGCCATAGTCCAGCTGTGGACATGGAATCCGGAGGGGAAAGGCGTCTTGCGTGTGCTGCCTCTGTGGATTTGTTTGGGCAGAGTAAAATGAATGTTAGGCAAGAATACAGAAAAACAAAATTTTCAGTCACAAAAAACAAATGTGACACGAAAGTTTCTGAAACGGATCAAGTCTGGCAAGACACATCCTGAAAAGGATCAAATCTGAAAAGATAGTTCCTGAAAAGGACCCAGTCAGAAAAGACAGTTCCTGAAAGGGATAAAGTCTGAAAAGACACTTTTTCATAAAGATACACAAGCATGGAGGACCTTTTTTAAATTTTTTGTTTTATTATTTGACTTGCTTATATAATGCTAAGGAGTAATTAATTATAAACATTTCTTAAGTATTATTTTTTTGCACATTGTTTGCAATATTGTGTCCAAGTCTTGAGATTAAATTAAATATGGGAATGTCTCAAAATAGGAGTGCCCCAAGCTCACTTTTTTAGCCAAAAAAGAAGGGCTTGGAACTATGGCTGGACTATGGATGAACTATGCAATTTAAACTTAAATTAGAAAAATGAAACTATTGCTGAACTATGGCAATTTAAATCAAAACTTAAAATGGAACTATGGCTGAATACTCTGCATGATGGGGAAACTTCGAGAATACTCTGCATGATGCTTTCAACCCTGAAAAACAGGACAGTCATTGGGGATCATCATCCCATTTTATTTGATAGTTCTGTTTGCAACCACCTACTATACCTACTAATTAATCTTGGTGATGTACCATTATTATCATCATTTTAGATGGTTAAATGCCATTAAACCCCAGGTTATGTCAGCCAGTCCTTCTTCTGCATCAAGTTGACTTGCCCATGGTTGCGAACTGCTTCCTGGAAGCATGGCCTATTGCAACATCTATGTTTTGCCTTCCCAATCCGAGTTACACTAGTTACACTTCAAACATTAAACAAGACTTCAACAACTAAACTTTCCATCAATTTCATTAATCTGTCATGGCAACATATGGCAACATTCCAAAGATTCCAAAGTACCACGACCAGAACCTACCAGGACCGGACCTGCAGGGTTTGCCCCACTCGCTGGGGTCCCAGGGCTGTGCCGCGTGGCTTCCTGCGACGACGGCTATGAAAGTAGGACAAACGGGAAAAAAACAACGTGGTAAACAAAGATCTTCCAAGATGTTCCAAGATGTTTCAACTGGCACAAAAAGATGTCTGAATTTCAGGTCATCTTTTTCAGAATTTCAGACGAAGTCTCCTGCAGCACGTCTCTTATGACCTCACCAAGTCGGGAAAACATGGGAAACGAAGATCGATGTCACCGTTCTCTAAGCCACATGGCTGTGGATCTCCTGGCAGCACCGATATACCATGGATATACCACCAAAATGTTATATTTTGTTCATGTACTCAGAACTGCAAAAAAAACCCTTTGGTAAACATGGTCTCGAAAATCGGCCATTTAGTTTGATCAATCTTCCCTTTAAAACCTTCATTTATCATTAAATTATATCATCATTTGGTGGGATGTTCCAGCTCACCTTTGATTTTCCCATTTTGGGAGCCATTTTTTCACTGAGGCCATCACCGGTCGGTAAGCTTTGGTGAGGCTTTGAGATCCAGGGGCAGCCTTCTCAGACTTAGTGGTTTCACGGTTTCGCCAAAAAACCATCCAAATCAAAGAACCCCCATGAAACATGTGAAACATTCCGAAACAGTTCATCAATCATCAACCATTCAGCTGTCTGGAAACTGGGGATACCTTCTAAATAGCAATCTAGGGACAAAAATGTATTATATAACCATCAGATTTGGGTTTTTACATGTTTTAATCGTAATTTTCCAGACAAATTCATGTGGAAAGTGCTGGTTGAAACCCGGTTTCACCGAGTTCCAAACAGGTCTCGGTGGCCGGGGGCCGGTGCAGTCGTGGCTTTCCCCGTGGTGCCGGTGCTTTTCCCTGGCAGTGGATATCCTGGAGATCGAAGTTTCCATCTCTGACATCTGCAAAAGTCAATCCAAATATGTTGATTTCTGTAATTTCTCTCCAGATCTTATCAAAATTCATCAATATATCACGGATATCATGGATACTTGATGTGGGTAACATCCATGAAATTCACCACCTGATGTGTTTCAGGATGACATGCCATGGGTGGCCTCCGGGAAACATTCCGCTGAGGAATGATGGTAGCTTCGTCATGCTCGGCCTTGGTTCGACAAAGCCATGGGTACCATTGACCCATTGGGGGCACAAACAGCACAACACGAAGAAAATGGAACAAAGAAACAACATGTTTGACAGACCTTCAACAACTAAGTCCCAACTGATATTTTGGCCGTTCAAGTCCAAATTTTGATCATTTCTAGCCAAAAGAAATGGCTGCGGTTTTCCACGGATACTGCAAGTTCTTGCAACAAAAAACGCATGGGATGAGCAAACAGCTGCCGAACAAAACACAATGGCTATGTCCAAAAATGGTGCATGCCCAAATCCACCGCAATCATCGTAATTAAGTCATATTTCCCTTCATTTTTAAAAAAGGTTTTCCCCATTTTGAGACACGCCCGAGTTGTCTGCACTGAAACTCTGCCAAACTTTTTGCACCATTGAAGGCGCCGGTCTTCATCACCTGGTCGCAATGTGTTCCATGTGTGTCCATGATACAAAGAACAAGACATGCATCAATGGCATCAACATGTGCAACGCCATGCAACGCCATTGTGCATTGTTTCCACTCAAAACACTTCCTGGGATCTGTTAAGATTTGCGTTCAGCACTGGATCTTCGTCGTTTGTATTGAAAAAAATGAGTTTCAGTCAGCAATTTGTTTTCGACATCTTTGCGCTCGAGAATGGTTGAAAAAGATGTTTGCGGACAAAACGGAGCTGTGAGAACACGAAATGCAGAGCGAAACAACCAGAAAACCTACATCGCTTCTGCTGGCTCCACTTCTGCAAAGAGGTCCTGGGGTCCTTGCTGAAAGTTTCACATCGCACTCTGATGCCTGAAGTTGCAAGAGACTGAGTTTACACGTAATGCCAAGTGAAGATTAATAAACCGCCCCGATTAAAAAACCACTAGTGCTGAAATCCATTTTTTATCCAACATTTTTTATTTCCAATTCTATTTATTTCCAATTATTTTTACTTTTTTTTAAATCATCATTGTTATACTTAAGGTTTAAGTTGATCATTGAAAATTCAAAAAACAACTATTCCCCAAATGATCGATTTCTAATAAACAAAATCTAAAAAATCATCAGTTTGGATAGCTCCCAAAAGGGTGCCCCCCATGAGCCCATGTCCCCCATTCATAATAACCAGGGTTTGCCCCTGATTCCCTGATTAATCAACCACCTTTCTGATCCATGAGATTTTAACAAATCCAATGGAACTCTATTAAGATCTAATTGACGTAAGCCATATCCAAAGTTCTATGATTGAAAAAGTGGTTCATTATTAAGGGGGGCTCCACAAGGTCAATCCGGTGTTGGCATTATATGTTTCACTACGATTAGATCCGTTCAATCCGCGCACAACCCAATGATAAGAAGGTAAAATCGGCTTGCTAACCATCAACCGAGCCTCCGAGCTTGCAAATTTGCCGCAGCACCAATGCCTCCCCGCCGCCTGCCGCCCGAATGCTCAACGCCAAGCTCTTCGATCTCAAGTGGATGGTATGGCAATGAGTTGCATAGGTCCTTCCATCCCAAAATTCGGACAAAAAACCTCCCAAAATGCTGACCGAAAACCTCTAAGTTTGGTGCTGGACAAAAGATTACAATTATAGAAGAGACATCGCAGACCACTTCGACAAGTGACATGCTTTGACTCATTGACATGAGTGTGAGTGTTTCTTGAATCAATGCAAAACCCCAAGTCATTAGATGGTTTAGTACTGGAGATGCAAAGTATCTGGTACTCCGAACTTCGTTGATTTTCATATTCCCATCAGACATCAACTGTTCCTAATCATATCGCTCCGACCTTGGCTCCAGTTCAGCCTCGCAACGCTGGATGTTAGTTTACGATTTGGCGCCAAGATGGTCCTTGCTGAAAGTTTGACATCGCACTGGGATGCCTGAAGTTGCAAGAGACTGAGTTCTATTTATGTTTCACTGGGATTAAATCCGTTCACGACCCAGTGATAAGGAGGTAAAATCGACGTACTGACTATCAACCAAACAATCCACATCAACCGAGCCTCCGATTTTGCAAATCTGCCGCAGCACCAATGCCTCCCCGCGGTCTGCCGCCCGAATGCTCATGCAACGCCAAGCTCTACGATCTCAAGCGGATGGTATGGCGATGCAACATGCTGTAAAGGGTTGCATAGGTCCTTCCATCCCAAAATGCTGACCAAAAAACTTTGATTTTGGTGCTGGACAAAAGATCACAGTTAGAAGGCGTCACTGACCACTTCGACAAGTGACATCTTTTGACATGTTTTGACATACGAGTGTTTCTTGAGTCAATGCAAAACCCCCAGGTCATTGGATGGTGAACAGTTGATGACATCTTGAATCAGCTCATCATCAGTGTGACTAAGTGTAGCCTCTGCTTGTCTCCGAGTGATCTGTTTGTTGGTGGAATTGTCTCGGTACATCCATCAGTTGTCGATGTTCCTCTGACTCCTCCCGAAAAGATCCCAAGAGCGTTGCTCACATCCCCAGGTGACCCGATGCCGGTTGGATTGACGATCGAAATGATTCAACTCATGACTTCATGGGTCAAAGCTAATGGTGCTTTCCGTGAATGTCCATCTCTGGCAATGAGATGTGTGATTTTGGCATGGTCTCAACCTTGGACTCCCCTTGAGATTTGATGATTGAACCCAGAGCCATCAAGTTATAACATCCCAATATAGTAGAAGGCCGCAAAGTACTGTAATGTCACCAGAAATGAGGGTTCTGACAATCATCCGAAAGAGTTTGGGGCATATCACAAGTGCTGGCTGTTAAACTTGAGGAGCTAGCCAAAAAGGAACTTGGATTTTGACAAGCGAAGTTCTGAGTCAAGTTCTCGAAATTCTGCTCAATCATCTGAAATGCTTTGTATCCCGCCTCCCCAGAAATAATCTGAACAAAAATCAGGGATCATTAAAAATAACAACAGCCAAAAACATCAAGATGACACCATACCATGCGCCCAAGCAACGCTCACTGTCTGCGATTGCATGAAGTACCTCGTTTACCACGGCTCGCGCAGCCTGGGCAAAGCAAGCTACGGATTCACCAAAGCTTCCGCAAATTGATTCAGTTTGTGGAAGATCTGGAGATCTTTGATCATGCAAAGCTTTTGAGCAATGGGACTCTCACTGCACAAATCATCACAAACCTGGATTCTGCCTAAAAACAAAAACAACGAACTCATCAGGACTTCCCAACTTCCATCACGCAAGTTTGCAGCACACTCGTTGCACAGCATCGTTTTCTCTGCGTTCTACGATATGGATAAACTGGATGCCCGCAGCGGCTATCCAAAAAGCCAACGCCGAAACCAATGCTGATCACCACCATGCTCCCTGAGGAGCCTAGCCACAGCCTCATGACTGTTTGCCCTAGCAATCCTTAGTGCTGTGAAACCACGGTGTGTTGCTGCCCTTACATCGGCACCGTGCTGTAGCAGCAGCTGGGCCACGGCCTCATGGCCATTCTCAGCAGCCAACATCAATGCCGTGCCACCATCGTGCCTTGCGGCCCCCACATCAGCACCATGCTGTAGCAGGAGCATGGACACGGCCTCGTGGCCACCTAGAGCAGCCAACATCAATGCTATGGAACCATCGTTGCTTGCTGCCGCGACATCGGCACCGTGCTGTAGCAACAGCTGGGCCACGGCCTCATGGCCACCTTTAGCAGCCAACATCAATGCTGTGCCACCATCGTTCTTTGCTGCCGCCACATCAGCACCATGCTGTAGCAGCACCTTGGCAACGGCCTCATGGCCACCTTGGGCAGCACACATCAATGCTGTGAAACCATCGTTCATTGCTGCCGCCACATCTGCACCGTGCTGTAGCAACAGCTGGGCCATGGCCTCATGACCTCGAGCAGCACACATCAGTGCTGTGAAACCATCGTTGGTTGCTGCCGCCACATCGGCACCGTGCTGTAGCAACAGCTGGGCCACGGCCTCATGGCCACCTACAGCAGCACACATCAGTGCTGTGAAACCATCGTTGCTCGCTGCCGCCACATCGGCACCGTGCTGTAGCAACAGCCGGGCCACGGCCTCATGGCCAATGTCAGCAGCCAACATCAATGCTGTCCTGCCACGGTTGTCTGCTGCCGCCACATCGGCACCGTGCTGTAGCAACAGCGGGCACGGCCTCATGGCCACCGCAGCCAACATCACCGTGCCATGTTGAATGCTGCCGCCACATCTGCACCGTGCTGTAGCAACAGCGGGCCACGGCCTCATGGCCAATGTCAGCAGCCAACATCAATGCTGTCCTGCCACGGTTGTCTGCTGCCGCCACATCGGCACCGTGCTGTAGCAACAGCCGGGCCACGGCCTCATGGCCATGAGCAGCACACATCAATGCTGTGCCATTGTCATTGCTGCCGCCACATCCGCACCGTGCTGTAGCACAGCTGGGCCATGGCCTCATGGCCACCTCGAGCAGTGCCTGCCACGGTTGTCTGCTGCCGCCACATCGGCACCGTGCTGTAGCAACAGCTGGGCGACGGCCTCATGGCCACCTTGGGCAGCCAACATCAGTGCCGTGGAACCATAGTTGAATGCTGCCGCCACATCTGCACCGTGCTGTAGCAACAGCTGGGCCACGGCCTCATGGCCACCTTGGGCAGCCAACATCAGTGCTGTGAAACCATCGTCCATTGCTGCCGCCACATCGGCACCGTGCTGTAGCAACAGCTGGGCCACGGCCTCATGGCCACCTTGAGCAGCACACATCAATGCTGTGAAACCATTGTTCATTGCTGCCGCCACATCCGCACCGTGCTGTAGCAGCAGCTGGGCCATGGCCTCATGGCCACCTCGAGCAGCACACATCAATGCTGTGAAACCATCGTCCATTGCTGCCGCCACATCGGCACCGTGCGTTAGCAGCTGCTCGACCACGGCCTCATGACCACCATGAGCAGCACACATCAGTGCTGTGGTGCCATTGTCGCGTTCAGCCTCTACATCAGCACCCTTCTCCAAAAGCAGCTGGGCGATGGATGGATTCGATGCCTGCAGCAGCATGCTGTTTAACCACGCTCTTCTCTCAGTTGCTGCTGCAAAACTGCTGCAAATCTCTGCCAGCTGCTCAGAACTAACATCTGCTCCTTGAAGGCAGCACGTGGCCGCCGAAGCAAAGTCGCCCCTAGCCATCAGGACCTGAAGCACCGTAGTGGAGAGTAGAGACTTCATGTAGCGATCAAAGTCGCCGAAGACCTTTGCCAACGCATCGGCCCCATTCTGATCTATGAAACTTTTGAACCAAAGTTCCGCACCCAATCCCTTCATCTCACATCTGATGGATTCATCGGCCGTTTCTCCCCAAATCTGGTATTTGTCCTTGGCTACTGAGCTTTGAGCCTTGGCAGTGGACACGTTCCACAAGGCCTGGCATGTGGTTTCGAGCATCTTTGTGCTCACAGCCTTCTGTCCACCATTCTCTGGCTGGGACAAGGAACCCTCACTGCAAATGAGTTCAAAGGGACGCTGCAAGTCCTTCAACCGAGAAGCCTCGAAGAGGCACCAGATGCGAGAAAATGGCTTTACTTCTTCATCCAAAACCATCACTGCACCACCAGTGGCTTGCGCCAGTGCTGCGTTGAATGGCCCCTGCTGAGGATTTTCCCCCACCTCCTCCGCCACGTCGTGCTGGTTCAACGCAAAGAGGCATATCCAAAAGACCAAGGCCTTCTTCTCTGAAGTCATCTTGTCGTAGTTCGAACCTGCCCACAAGTCAAGAGCCGTGACAGTGCTGGTGAAGTTGTGCCCCCAAAAATGGGAGACAAAGCAGTGAACAAAGAGGCCGAATGGATTCACCAGCTGTGAAAAAGATGAAATTCCGCGTGCTTCGGCAATGGTCTGCTGCTCATCATGCTCACGGGCTCCGCACATGCCTGGCTTCGACATTGGAGTCACCACAAAGGTATCCAAGGCATAAAGATTGGTATCTTGTCTGAACTTCGTACGATTGGCAATGGCATGGGCATTCTCTGCGTTGAAGGATTCACATCGTGCAGAGAGCCATCCGGTTCTGACGAACAAGGCTTCAAGATGTTGAAGCTGGCCCAATGCCATTCCACGCAAAGAGTGCGGGACTGCTCCTGACTCAGCGAAGATGTGGTGCCAAGTGTTTGGATTCAGATTGGTTCCAACTTTCGAACTAAGTAATTTCTACACTGTTCATCGTTCTACAGATTCCGGTGCGTCAACATGTATCAAACGACCTGGAAATGCCTGCAAAGTCACGCTTCACAGTTCCCAAGATGTCCAATCATTCCGAAACCTCATTCATGTCTTCATGCTTTGCGTTGCTGTAGATTCATGCTGATTCGGAAATGGATCCAGAAAACAATCGCTGAACAAAATTTAAAAAATAGAAAAGAAGCGTTTCACAAATCGCCGATCGAAATTGGGCCAAAGTGAGATGCATGTCGATATTGTCAATGCATTCTGCGGACATGTTCCACCTAGCAAAACTTTGATCGTGTTTGAATCAAAGGCTCTGATCAGCTTGGTGCTTCCTTGAGAGGCCACCATTTCAGCGAAGCTTTCTTTGCTGACGCGTTGCCCAGCCATGAGACGAGGATTGGTGCCGTGGTTTTCGGAGCTGCTCTGCGAGATGCCATAGACCCGAGCCGCCTGCTTCAGCTCGTGTGCATCGAGATCACCAGAGCCATCCAAGTCGCAGCGGGTCGCCACGAACTGAGGATCTTGCAGCTTTTGTTTCAGTTCGGCACTCACAGCCAGCAGCTCCAAATGCCACTTCGCACCTGCAGAGGCATGGCACGAAACTTCAACATCGTCAACTCTCTCTGCCTTCTGAGCCTTCTCAACATCCTTCTTTCCTTTGGGGTCTGATGGTTCGCTGAGTTTCGGCACAGCACCCAACAATGTTGGCAGCCCAGGACGGCCCGGCTCCAACGCATCGTTTTTGCTGCAGCTGCAGCCCATCACCAAAATGGAGTTCCGCGCTTATGGCGGTCACTAAAAACTGCTTAGCCGAAAACAACGTTCAACATGTTTCAAGGTCAAGTTGCAAGGTTTAAACTTTCAAACAGATGAAGCAAACTCACATCAAGCTCACTTCAAGGAAGCGGTTCAAAAAAGGACGGTTAATGGAATACCGACTTATCGGTGCCGCGATGTTTTGTTTAGTCCCAAAAAGCAGGGACTTCAAGACGCAGATTTCAACAGAAACTTGGGTCTCTCACTTCTCTGGCAAGGCATCCCCAGCCTTGCAGCGAACTGCAGCAGTTTCCACTTCCAACTGCCCACAATCCATCAGCCAGGGAAGAGATGCCTTGGAACTTCGGTTCGGGGCTGAACTAAGACTGACATGTCATCAAGGAAAAAACGGATCTCAAGGTACAGAGAAGGGATTTGCAATGAAGTTGCTGGACAAAACTGAGCTGTGTAGAGAAAACGAAATCTGGAACGAAACAGTCAGAAGACTTACATCGCTTCTGCTGGCTCCACTTCTGCAAAGAGGTCCTGGGGTCCCTGCTGAAAGTTTGACATCTCACTGGGATGCCTGAAGTTGCAAGAGACCGAGTTCTACTTATGTTTCACTGGGATTAGATCCGTTCACGACCCAGTCATGTCTTGACATTCTTCAACCCCTTGCAAAATATGAGGCTCGAATGGGAGACTTGATTGGAAACAATGACGGTAGCACATACTCAAAAAAGCCGGTTGCACGCATCATCTGGAAACAGATCATTCACGGGATTCCACGGCAGCTTGTTTTAAGCAGGATCAATCCAAAACGATAAACCATGTCTCTTCTGCTCTTCCAAGGCTGAATTTTTGTGCGTCGCGTTGGTTTTAAGAACATATCACACAGTACTGAGCATGTGAACCACACTATAGGATACTATAGTAATATATAGGTCGACCTATAGCCAAAATGCCAATGCAATGTCAAGAGGAATACCTGCCAGGTCAAATCTTGCAGAAACATGTCATGCAATGCTGGTTTCTACCGATGGTATGTCAAAGTCAAGGCATCAACAATTGTTACAATCACTGCCTGTCAACTTTTGTTAATCCATGTTTTATTCTAACAAACTGCTGGGTCGTGGTTCCCTTTGATGGCTTTGCAACCACACAACATTGCGATTTTCTACATCCGCCTGTCACATGGCATCTGTTTTCCGTGGCAATCTGAGTTCAGCACCGCGTCTTCACTGTCGCGCAATGAGCTTCAAGGACCTCATGATGCAAGGGATCCGAAACACCCATAGCACAGGTATGTGCAAAGGACTTGTGAAGTAAATAGACATAGAATACAATGATTGCGCTGGGCCGGGCCATGCAGGAGGAACGTCATTGGACTTTTTTCCTGCAGTTGCAAGAGACCGAGTTATATGTGCATATTTCACTGCGGTTAGATCCGTTCAATCCGTACACGACCCAGTGATAAGGAGGTAAAAAGTCCGCTTACTAACCATCAACCAAACAATCCACATCAACCGAGCCTCCGAGCTTTCAAAGTGCGCAGCACCAACGCCTCCCCGCGGTCTGCCACCCGAATGCTCAACGCCAAGCTCTACGATCTCAAGTGGATGGTATGGCAATGTGACGTGCTGTAAAGAGTTGCATAGGTCCTTCCATCCCAAAATGTTGACGAAAAACCTCTGAGTTTGGCGCAGGACCAAAGATTACAGTTATGGAAGAGACATCGCAGACCACTTCGACAAGTGACATCTTTTGACATGCTTGACATACGAGTGTTTCTTGAGTCAATGCAAAACCCCCAGGTCATTGGATGGTTTAGTACCAGAGATGCTAAGTATCCGGTACTCCGAACTTAGTCATTTTCAAATTCCCATCAGACATCAATTCTTCCTACTCACATCGCTCCGACCTTGGCAACTCCTCAAGGCTCCAGTTCAGCCTCGCAACGCCGGTTGTTGGAAACATATTTGGGGAGTGTGGTTTAAGATTTTGAGCCAAGATGGTGAACAGTGATGACATCTCCTTCTTACGCTCTGGTAAACTAACGTAGCTATAGAAAATCACCATGATGACATCTTGAATCAATTCATTCATCAGTGCGGGTAAGTGTAGCCTCTGCTTGTCTCCGAGTGATCAGTTGGTGTTGGTGGAATTGTCTCGGTACATCCAGCAGTTGTCGATGTTCCTTTTGCTCCTACCGCAAAGATCCCAAGAGAGTTGCTGACATCCCCAGGTGGCCCGATGCCGGTTGGATTGATGATCGGCATGTTTCAACTGATGACTTCATGGGTCAAAGCTGATGTTTCAACTCAGAATGTCCATTTCTGGCCATGAGATGCGTGATTTTGGCAGGGTCTCAACCTTGGGCTCCCCCTTGAAATTTGACGATTGAACAGAGAGCCATCAAGTTATAACATCCCAACATAGCGGAAGGCCGCAAAGTACTGTTTTTTCTCGAAGTGATCAGTTGGTGTTTGGTGGTGGAGTTGTCGAGGTTCCTTTGGTTCCTCCCGCAAAGATCCCAAGAGCGTTGCTCACATCCCCAGGTGACCGGATGCCAGTTGGATTGACGATCGAAGTGTTTCAACTGATGACTTCATGGGTCAAAAATGATTTCCTCTGAATGTTCATTTCTGGCCATGAGATGTGTGATTTTAGCATGGTCTCAACCTTGGGCTCCCCTTGAAATTTGATGATGGAAAAATGTGGTCAAAAACCGATGAAGACACCAAATGGCCATAACAAGGTGTTCCACGGCCCAGTTTTCGACCAACAACCCCATGTTCCAAACCGACTGCCTATTCCACGGCTAGGCAGCCCGCAACTCACCTGGAAGGAGCTCAAGCTGAAGCTGAAAATCCGGAAAACCGGACATGTCTTGTGATTCCCAGGGCGGAGCTAACAAAAAACAAGATGAAGCCCACGAACCCGAATGCTCACACGTATGTTAATGGCACAGATGTCAAAACACATGGATATGCAGTGACGCACAACACTTTTCTGCAATAGTTTATTTGAACAGTCTTGTTCATATTTCCCCTGTTACCAGTCTGCAGTGTGGAGTGGAAAGTGTAGAGTGTGGAGTGTAAAGTGTGGAGTGTGGAGTGTAGCGTGTGGAGTGTCGAGTGTAGAGTGTGGAGTGATGAGTGTAAAGTGCAAAGTGTGGAGTGTGAAGTGTAAAGTGAGGAGTGTGGAGTGTGGAGTGAGGAGTGTGGAGTTTGTAAATTGTAGAGTGTGGAGTGTAGAGTGTAAAGTGTAGAGTGTAAAGTGTAGAGTGTGGAGTGTGGAGTGTAAAGTGTAGAGTGTCGAGTGTGGAGTGAGGAGTGTAAAGCGTAAAGTGTGGAGTGTGGAGTGTAAAGTTTACAGTGTGGAGTTTGGAGTCTAAAGTGTGGAGTGGGGAGTGTGGAGTGTGGAGTGGAAAGTGTAGAGTGTGAAGTGTGGAGTGTAAAGTGTAGAGTGTGGAGTGTGGAGTGAGGACTGTTAAGTGTGGAGTGAGGAGTGTAAAGTGTAGAGTGTGGAGTGCGGGGAAAGTGTAGAATGTGAAGTGTGGAGTGTGGAGTGTAAAGTGAGGAGTGTGGAGTGTGTAAAGTGTAGAGTGTGGAGTGTAAAGTGTGGAGTGTAAAGCGTGGAGTGTGGAGTGCGGAGTGTGGAGTGGAAAGTGTGGAGTGTAAAGTGAGGAAGGTGGAGTGTAGAGTGTGGAGTGAGGAGTGTAAAGTGTAAAGTGTGGAGTGTGGAGTGTAAAGTGAGGAGTGTGGCGTGTAGTGTGGAGTAAGGAATGTAAAGTGTGGAGTGTAAAGTGTAAAGTGAGGAGTGTGGAGTGGAAAGTGTAGAGTGTGGAGTGCAAAGTGAGGAGTGTGGAGTCTAGAGTGTGGAGTGAGGAGTGTGGAGTGTAAAGTGTGGAGTGTAAAGTGTAAAGTGTGGAGTGTGGAGTGTAAAGTGTAGAGTGTGGAGTGGAAAGTGTAGAGTGTGGAGTGTAGAGTGTGGAGTGTAAAATGTAAAGTGTGGAGTGTAAAGTGTGGAGTGTGGAGTGGAAAGTGTGGAGTGTGAAGTGTGGAGTGTAAAGTGAGGAGTGTGGAGTGTAAAGTGTGGAGTGTGGAGTGTAAAGTGTAAAGTGTAAAGTGTAAAGTGTGGAGTGTGGAGTGTAAAGTGTGGAGTGTGGAGTGGAAAGTGTAGAGTGTGGAGTGTGGAGTGTAAAGTGAGGAGTGTGGAGTGTAGAGTGTGGAGTGTAAAATGTAAAGTGTGGATTGTAGAGTGCAAAGTGTGGAGTGTAGAGTGTACACTGTAGAGAGTAAAGTGTAGAGTGTGGAGTGTAGAGTGTAAAGTGTAGAGTGAGGAGTGAGGAGTGCAAAGTGTGGAGTTCGGAGTCTAAAGTGTGGAGTGGGGAGTGTGGAGTGTGGAGTGGAAAGTGTAGAGTGTGAAGTGTGGAGTGTAAAGTGAGGACTGTGGATTGTAAAGTGTGGAGTGTGGAGTGATGAGTGTAGAGTGTAAAGTGTGGAGTGTGGAGTGTAAAGTGTGGAGTGTGGAGTATGGAGTGGAAAGTGTAGAGTGTGGAGTGTGGAGTGTAAAGTGAGGAGTGTGGAGTATAGAGTGTGGAGTGAGGAGTGAGGAGTGTGGAGTGTGTAAAGTGTAGAGTGTGGAGTGTGGAGTGTAAGTGTATAGTTCAGAGTGTAAAGTGTAGAGTGTGGGGTGTAGAGAGTAAAGTGTAGAGTGTAGAGTGTAAAGTGTAGAGTGAGGAATGTGGAGTGTAAAGTGTGGAGTGTGGAGTGTAAAGTCGCAAGAGAGGAGTGAGGAGTGTAAAGTGCAAAGTGTAAAGTGTGGAGCGTAAAGTGTAGAGTGTGGAGTGTGGAGTCTAAAGTGTAAATTGTGGAATTGTGGAGTGTGGAGTGTGGAGTGTAGAGTGTGGAGTGCGAAGCTTCCCCCATAGACACGGCGACGCCACAGGAAAACCAGAGACTCGAGACGAGACACGTGGGTGCAGAAAAACGAGCATTTCGTGCGAGACTTCCTCCAATTTTGACATTTTCGACACGTTATCAAACAGGTTGGAATGTCACAAAGTGCCACGCCTGCCACGCAAAACGGCATGACAACCTGCTTGGAGAAAGGAGAGGTTTTGCAGCTTCCCCCATAGACACGGCGACGCCACAGGAAAACCAGAGACTCGAGACAAAACACATGGATGCAGAAAAACGAGCATTTCGTGCGAGACTTCCTCCAATTTTGACATTTTCGACACGTTATCAAACAGCTTGGAATGTCACAAAGTGCCACGCCTGCCACGCAAAAGGACATGACAACCTGCTTGGACACATTCGAATAGGAGAGGTTTTCCAGCTTCCCCTATAGACATTGCGACGCCACAGGAAAACTAGAGACTCGAGACGAGACGCGTGGGAGCACCAAAACGAGCATTTCGTACGAGACTTCCGGCAATTTTCACAGTTGGCAACATGACAAAAGGACAAGTTTTGCAGCTTCCCCCATAGACACGGCGAGGCCACGGGAAAACCAGAGACGCGAGACGAGACAGGTGGGAGCACCAAAACGAGCATTTCGTGCGAGACTTCCTCCAATTTTCACACTTTGCAGCTTCAAAATCAACGTTTTCCTACGAGTTTTCCTTAGAACCTGAAAATTTGCAACCTCAAAATCGATGTTTCGTGCGAGGCTTCCGTCAATTTTCAGCGCATCGCACAAAATGCCACGCCTGCCACGGAATTTGCACCTTGTCGCCACTTGACGCAGCCCTGCCAATGCGATTTACAAAAAACACGCAACAGGACACGTCTAAAGTGCTGCGCCTGCCACGAAAAATGACGATGGACACGTCCAAAGTGCTGCGCCTGCCACGAAAACTGCAACACATCTTCTGAAAACGTCACAAAAGTATTGCGCCTGCCACGCAAAACGACTTTCGCCACGTTGCAGAACACGTCTGAATGTCACGAAGTGCCACGCCTGCCACGCGAAACGAAGCAACGACACGTCTGAAAACTCCAAAAATGACCACCTCTGCAGAACTTCCCATAGGCACGGCCATATGGACCTACTGCGGACGGTTGCGAACGGTTGCGAACGGTTGCGAACGGTTGCGGACGGTTCGGCAACGTCGAGCGAACACACCCTCAACCCCCAGACCCCCAGAGTGAAACGGGAACCCTTGCTACGCATTCGGGAAAAACATGGAAGTTTGACAAGCACAGTCCTGAGTCAAGTTCTCGAAATGCCGGTTGACGCGCCCAATAAATAGTCTGAACAAAAATTGGGAGTCTATTTCTCAGCGAGGCGGAGCTAGCCAAAAAGGAACTTGCATTTTGACAGGCAAAGTTCTGAGTCAAGTTCTCGAAATTCTGCTTAATCAACTGAAATGCTCTGTAACCCGCCTCCCCAGAAATAATCTGAACAAACATCAGGGATCATTAAAAATAACAAGCAACAACACAAAGATGACACCATAACGCCCAAGCGACGCCCACCGTCTGCGGCTGAGGTATACCTAGTCCTCCACGCTTTGCGCTTCAGCCTGGGCAAAACAATTTGTTGCTGAGGATTCATCGGTTGCGACGGTGTTTTGTTGCGACGGTGTCTGACATTCACGGATCGATTGAGTTTGTGAAAAACTGAAGATCTTTGATCATGGAAAGCTTTTGACCTCGCAAGTCATCACAATCCTGGATCCTGCCTAAAACAAACGAACTCATCAGGACTTCCCAACAGTTTCCATCACGCAAGTTTGCAGCACACTCGTTGCACAGCATCCTTTTCTCTACGATATGGATAAACTGGATGCCCGCAGCGGCTATCCAAAAAGCCAACGCCGAAACCAATTCTAATCACCACCATGCTTCCTGAGGAGCCTAACCACGGCCTGATGATTGTTTGCCCTAGCAATCCTTAGTGCTGTGGCGCCATTATTTGCTGCTGCCTTCACATTGGCACCGTGCTGTAGCAGCAGCTGGGCCACGGCCTCATGGCCATTCTCAGCAGCCAACATCAATGCTGTGCCACCATTGTTGCCTGCTGCCGCCACATCGGCACCGTGCTGTAGCAACAGCTGGGCCACGGCCTCATGACCACCATGAGCAGCACACATCAATGCTGTGCCACCATCGTTGCCTGCTGCCGCCACATCGGCACCGTGCTGTAGCAACAGCTGGGCCACGGCCTCATGACCACCTTGAGCAGCCAACATCAATGCTGTGCCACCATCGTTGCCTGCTGCCGCCACATCGGCACCGTGCTGTAGCAACAGCTGGGCCACGGCCTCATGGCCACCTAGAGCAGCACACATCAATGCTGTGCCACCATCGTTGCCTGCTGCCGCCACATCGGCACCGTGCTGTAGCAACAGCTGGGCCACGGCCTCATGACCACCTTGAGCAGCCAACATCAATGCTGTGCCACCATCGTTGCCTGCTGCCGCCACATCGGCACCGTGCTGTAGCAACAGCTGGGCCACGGCCTCATGGCCACCTAGAGCAGCACACATCAATGCTGTGGAACCATCGTTACTTGCTGTCGCCACATCGGCACCGTGCTGTAGCAACAGCTGGACCATGGCCTCATGGCCACCTAGAGCAGCAAACATCAATGCTGTGCCCACCACCGTTCTTTGCTGCCGCCACATCAGCACCATGCTGTAGCAGCAGCTGGGCCACGGCCTCATGGCCACCTTGAGCAGCCAACATCAATGCTGTAAAACCATTGTTCTTTGCTGCCGCCACATCGGCACCGTGCTGTAGCAGCAGCTGGGCCACGGCCTCATGGCCACCTTGAGCAGCCAACATCAATGCTGTAAAACCATTGTTCTTTGCTGCCGCCACATCGGCACCGTGCTGTAGCAGCAGCTGGGCCACGGCCTCATGGCCACCTTGAGCAGCCAACATCAATGCTGTAAAACCATTGTTCTTTGCTGCCGCCACATCGGCACCGTGCTGTAGCAGCAGCTGGGCCACGGCCTCATGGCCACCTTGAGCAGCCAACATCAATGCTGTAAAACCATTGTTCTTTGCTGCCGCCACATCGGCACCGTGCTGTAGCAGCAGCTGGGCCACCGCCTCATGGCCATTCTCAGCAGCCCACATCAGTGCTGTGAAACCGTCGTTGCTTGCTGCCGCCACATCGGCACCGTGCTGTAGCAACAGCTGGACCACGGCCTCATGGCCACCTAGAGCAGCCGACATCAGTGCTGTGGAGCCATCGTTGCTTGCTGCTGCCACATCGGCACCGTGCTGTAGCAACAGCTGGGCCACGGCCTCATGACCACCATGAGCAGCCGACATCAGTGCTGTGGGGCCATTGTTGCTTGCTGCCGCCACATCGGCACCGTGCTGTAGCAGCAGCTGGGACACGGCCTCATGGCCTCCTCCAGCAGCCCACATCAATGCTGTGAAACCATCGTTGCTTGCTGCCGCCACATTGGCACCGTGCTGTAGCAGCAGCTGGGCAACGGCCGCATGGCCACCTTGAGCAGCCAACACCAGCGCTGTGGAGCCATCGTTGCTTGCCGCCACATCGGCACCGTGCTGTAGCAACAGCTGGGCCACGGCCTCATGGCCACCTTGAGCAGCCGCCATCAGTGCTGTGCCACCATCGTTGCTTGCTGCTGCCACATCGGCACCGTGCTGTAGCAACAGCTGGGCCATGGCCTCATGGCCACCTTCAGCAGCCGCCATCAGTGCTGTGACGCCATCGTTGAATGCTGCCGCCACATCGGCACCGTGCTGTAGCAACAGCTGGGCCACGGCCTCATGACCACCTTGAGCAGCCAACATCAATGCTGTGCCACCATCGTTGCCTGCTGCCGCCACATCGGCACCGTGCTGTAGCAACAGCTGGGCCATGGCCTCATGGCCACCTTCAGCAGCCGCCATCAGTGCTGTGGTGCCATCGTTGAATGCTGCCGCCACATCGGCACCGTGCTGTAGCAACAGCTGGGCCACGGCCTCATGGCCATCTTTAGCAGCAAACATCAATGCTGTGACACCATCGTTGCCTGCTGCCGCCACATCGGCACCGTGCTGTAGCAACAGCTGGGCCACGGCCTCATGGCCTCTTACAGCAGCCAACATCAGTGCTGTGAAACCATCGTTGCTTGCTGCCGCCACATCGGCACCGTGCTGTAGCAGCAGCTGGGCCATGGCCCCATGGCCACCTTGAGCAGCCAACATCAGTGCTGTGAAACCATTGTCCATTGCTGCCGCCACATCAGCACCATGCTGTAGCAGCAGCTGGGCCATGGATGCATTCGATGCCTGCAGCAGCATACTGTTCAACCATGATCTTCTCTCAGTTTCTGCAGCAAAACTGCCGCAAATCTCTGCCAGCTGCTCAGAACTAACATCTGCTCCTTGAAGGCAGCACGTGGCCGCCGCAGCAAAGTCGCCCCTAGCCATCAGGACCTTAAGCACGGTAGTGGAGAGTAGAGACTTCATGTAGCGATCAAACTTTCCGAAGAACGCTGCCAACGCATCGGCCCCAAACTGATCTTGGTATAATTTGAACCAACGTTCGGCACCAAATCCCTTTATCTTAATCCTGATGGATTCGTCAGCCGTTTCTTGCCAAATCTGATATTTGTCCGCAGCTATTGAGCTTTGAGCCTTGGCAGTGGACACGTTCCACAAGGCCTGGCATGTGGTTTCGAGCATCTTCGTGCTCACAGCCTTGTGTCCACCGTTCTCTGGCTGAGACAAGGAACCCTCACTGCAAATCAGTTCAAAGGGACGCTGCAAGTCCTTCAACCGAGAAGCCTCGAAGAGGCACCAGATTCGCGAAAATGGCTTCACTTCTTCATCCAAAACCATCACTGCACCACCAGTGGCTTGCGCCAGTGCTGCGTTGAATGGCCCCTGCTGAGGATTTTCCCCCACCTCCTCCGCCACGTCGTGCTGGTTCAACGCAAAGAGGCATATCCAAAAGACCAAGGCCTCCTTCTCCGAGGTCAGCTTGTCGTAGTTCGAATCTGCCCACAAATCAAGAGCCGTGACAGTGCTTGTGAACTTGTGTCCCCAAAAATGGGAGACAAAGCAGTGAACAAACAGGCTGAATGGATTCACCAGTTGTGAAAAGGATGAAATTCCGCGTGCTTCGGCAATGGTCTGCTGCTCATCATGTTCACGGGCTCCGCACATGCCTGGCTTCGACATTGGAGTCACCACAAAGGTGTCCAAGGCATAAAGATTGGTATCTTGTCTGAACTTCCTGCCTTTGGCAATGGAACGGGCATTCTTTGCGTTGAAGGATTCACATCGCGCAGAGAGCCATCCAGCTCTGACGAACAAGGCTTCAAGATGTTGAAGCTGGCCCAATGCCATTCCACGCAAGGAGTGCGGGACTGCTCCTCTCCTGACTCAGCGGAAAAAATGTGCTGCCAAGTGCTTGGATTCAGATTTGTTTCAAATTCTGGACCAAGTAATTTGTGCAACGTTCATCGTTCTACAGATTCCATCAGATTCCGGTGCGTCAACATGTATCAAACGACCTGGAAATGCTTGCAAAGTCACGCTTCACAGTTCCCAAGATGTCCAATCATTCCGAAACCTCATTCATGTCTTCATGTTTTGTGTTTTTTTTTCAAAAAAAAAGAAGCGTTTAACAAATCGCCGATCGAAATTGGGCCAAAGTGAGATGCATGTCGATATTGTCAATGCATTCTGCGGACATGTTCCACCTAGCAAAACTTTGACCTGTGTTTGAATCAAAGGCTCTGATCAGCTTGGTGCTTCGTTGAGACGCCACCATTTCAGCGAAGCTCTCTTTGCTGACGCGTTGCCCAGCCATGAGACGAGGATTGATGCCGCCGTGGTTTTCGGAGCTGCTCTGCGAGATGCCATAGACCCGAGCCGCCTGCTTCAGCTCGTGTGCATCGAGATCACCAGAGCCATCCAAGTCGCAGCGGGTCGCCACGAACTGAGGATCTTGCAGCTTTTGTTTCAGCTCGGCGCTCACAGCCAACAGCTCCAAATGCCACTTCGCACCTGCAGAGGCATGGCACGAGACTTCAACATCGTCAACTCTCTCTGCCTTCTGAGCCGTCTCCTGAGCCTTCTCAACGTCTTTCTCTCCTTTGGGGTCTGATGGTTCGCTGTGTTTCGGCACAGCACCCAACAATGTTGGCAGCCCAGGACGGCGCGGCTCCAACGCATCGTTTTTGCTGCAGCTGCAGCCCATCACCGAAATCGAGTTCCGCGCTTATGGCGGTCACTCAAAACTGCTTAGCCCAAAACAACATTTCAACATCTTTCACTCATGGAAGGCTGTTTCCACATGTGGCAAACGGTCAAGTCAAGTTGCAAGGCTTAAATGGTCAAACAGATGAAACAAACTCACAGCAAGCTCACTTCAAGGAAGCGGTTCAATGAAGGACGGTGAATGGAATATTGACATATCGATGCCGCGATGTTTTGTTTAGTCCCAAAAAAATGGGACTTCAAGACGCAGATTTCAACAGAAACTTGGGTCTCTCACTTCTCTGGCAAGGCATCCCCGCCTTGCAGAGAGCTGCATCCACCAGTTTCCACTTCCAACGCCCACCATCCATCAGCCGGGGAAGAGATGCCTTGGAGCTTCGGTTGGGGGGCTGAACTAAGACTGACATGTCACCAAGGAAAGATCGGATCTCAAGGTACAGAGAAGGCATTTGCAACGAACTTGTTGGACAAAACTGAACTGTGCGGAGAAAACAGGAAATCTGGAACGAAACAGTCAGACAACTTACATCTCTTCTGCTGGCTCCACTTCTGCAAAGAGGTCCTGGGGTCCTTGCTGAAAGTTTGACATCGCACTGGGATGCCTCAAGTTGCAAGAGACTGAGTTTTAGTTAGGTTTCACTGGGACTGAAAAATAATCCGTTCACGACCCAGTCATATCTTGACATTCTTCAAGCCCTTGCATATGATGCTCGAATGGGAGACTTGATTGGAAACAATGACGGTAGCACAAACTCACCGTGTCGGTTGCAAACATCATCTGGAAACAGCTCATTCACTGGATTCCACGACTTTAAGCTTGTTTTAAGCAGGATCAATCCAAAATAACGATAAACCATGTCTCTTCTGTTCTTCCAAGGCTGAATTTTTGTGCGTCGCATTGGTTTTAAGAACATATCACACAGTACTGAGCATGTGACCCACACTGTAGGATACTATAGTAAATAGGTCGACCTATAGCCAAAATGCCAATGCAATGTCAGTCAAATATCTTCCAGGTCAAATCTTGCAGAAGCATGTCATGCAATGCTAGTCAAGGCATCAGAAATTGTTACAATCACTGCCTGTCAACTTTTGCGAACCCATGGTTTATCCGCGTAAACTGGTGGATATTGGTGGATCATGGTTCCAACCACATTGTGATTTTGATTGATTTTCTACATCCACCTGTGACATGGCATCTGTTTCCCGTGGCAATCTGAGTTCGAAACAACGTCTTCCAAGGCCGATGTCTACCCAATGCCTGACGCGGTTGGATACCTGGCGCACGGCATTACCCTCTGGTAGTGTCAGGATGTCAATATCTGTTGGAATTCTGTTGGAATTTTGTTGGAATTCTGTTGGTGATTCTCATTGATGCTCCCATTTCCCCAGGGATTTCGATGGATTTCCGAAGATTTCCCGGCGCCCGCCAGAGGCTGGCCATGCTGTCTTTCCGGACGCAAATAAAACAAAGGGCACTGCTCGTTGAATTCAACGGAGACTGTGCGCTTAAAATCATGCGAGTTTACCAATTTATGAGTTGTAACGTGCTTATAAACCCTCTATAACGTCTCTATAACCTGCTTGCGAGTATGTAAAGTTTCATGACTTTTGACAAGTAAGTTATAACTTCAGCTAGCCGGCTACGTGAAGTTGTAAATGTTTAGGTAAAATATAAGTTCTTAATGAACTTATCGGAAGTATCTTATCTATATGTTATCTTTTCATAACTATGCTAACAGACTTAAGATAAGTACTTAAGAAAGGTTATCAAAAGTTATAGAAAGTTATCAAAAAAGTTACTAAAACCACACGGTTGTGACAAAAACTGAATTTGTGCTGTATGTTTAAAGATAGCTGTAGTAATGTTGCTTGGAAAAAGAATTTTGCAAAGATGCTTTCTCGGAAAGGTTGTGGTTTCCAGTAAAGCTGCTGCAAGGGACTCAGTTTTTTTTTCTCAGCTGGTTTCTTTCTTATGACTCAAATTCGAAAAAGCGAGGGTCATGTCAATTCCAAACATAGAGGAAACTATGTTGTTGATATCGTGCATATATGTTAAAGATGTTTTTCCCAATTTTCCTTCTATTATAAATTATAGACAAGATTAGCTCAATGTAGATTGAACGAGCCATAGTTCAGACTAAGCAGCTGTAGTTCAAACTGGCTATAATGGTAATTTTCCCGTTGGTTTGGCACCGCGAAAGGGGTTAAGAAGGGCGACCTTTTTGCGCCCAAAAAGGGTCCCAAAAACAAAGAAAAAAGTCGCCATTAAAAATCCCAAACCAAGAGGACAATTACTAGGCTAGAATTCAGATTGAACTAGCTATAGTTCTAAATGAACTAGCTATAGTTCGGACTGAACTAGCTATAGTTCAGACTGGTTATAGTTTAGATCGAACTAGCAAGAGTTCAAGCTGAACTAGCTATAGTTCAAACTAACGTAGCTATAGTTCAGCCATAGTCCAGCTGTGGACATGGAATCCGGAGGGGAAAGGCGTCTTGCGTGTGCTGCCTCTGTGGATTTGTTTGGGCAGAGTAAAATGAATGTTAGGCAAATTTTTCAGTCACAAAAAACAAATGTGACACGAAAGTTTCTGAAACGGATCAAGTCTGGCAAGGCACATCCTGAAAAGGATCAAACCTGAAAAGACAGTTGCTGAAAAGGATCCAGTCGCTAAAGGCAGTTCCTGAAAGGGATAAAGTCTGAAAATACACTTTTTCATAAAGATATACAAACATGGAGGAACTTGTTTTAATCATTTGTTTTATTATTTAACTTGTTTATATAATGCTAAGGAGTAATTAATTATAAACTAAAAAACATGCTCATTTTTTAAGTATTGTCTTTTTTGCACATTTTTTGCAATATTGTGTCCAAGTCTTGAAATTAAATTAAACATGAATGTCTCAAAATAGAAGTGCCCTAAGCTCACTTTTTTTAGTTGAAAAAGAAGGGCTTGGGGCACTCAGTTATGGCACCCTATTCTGAGACATTCCCATGTGGAATTATGGCTAAACTATGGTTGAATCATGGCAATTTAAAGTTGTATTAAAAATGGAACTATGCCGGACTATGGATGAACTATGGCAATTTAAATTGAGATTTTAAATGGAACTATGGCTGATCTATGGCTGAATTATGGCTGAACTATTGCAATTTAAATGTCGATTAAACATGAAATTATGGCTGAACTATGGCTGAATTAAAGCTGTTTTATTTCAAGGAAAAATGATGGATAAACTATAGCTACGTTAGATTGAACTATAGCTAGTCCTGCTTGAACTATTGCTAGTTCGATCTGAATTATATCCAGTTTGAACTATAGCTAGTTCAGTCTGAACTCCGGTTCTTTCAATCTACACAGAACCATAGCTGGTTTCATTTAAATTATTTGTCTTTTCAAGTATATGTAGAAACTGAATATATATATATATATATAATCACTAAACCACACCAAATTTAGGGTGAAAAAAAACTAAATAGAACAAATCTTACAATTTTGAAAAAGTCAAGCTGTTATAACTTCAATATGATTGAGCTGATATTACTAATATTGTTTAAATATGAATATAGGAAAAAATGAGTGAACGAAAAAACATATCTATATATTCATATATAACGTACATGTACGATATCAACAACTTAGTTTCCTCCCCATGTTTGAGATTGAAATGGTCCTTGCTTTTTCGAAATTAAGTCATTAGAAAGAAATCCAGCCCAGAAAAAAGAAAGTCCCCTGGAAAGGAAAAGAAAATCATATCAAATGCGATTCTTCCTGAAACAGAACAAATCTGAAAAAAAATACATGAAATGCGAAAGTTCCTGAAAAGGACAATTTCTGAACAAGAATCACGTCAAATGTGAAAGTTCCTGAAAAGGAAAATTACTGAAAAGAAATCGCATCAAATATGATGGTTCCTGAAAATGACAAATCTGAAAAC
The DNA here is from genome assembly GCA_947184155.2 of Cladocopium goreaui. Lineage (NCBI taxonomy): Eukaryota > Dinophyceae > Suessiales > Symbiodiniaceae > Cladocopium > Cladocopium goreaui. Next base: position 182,616 of record CAMXCT020006638.1, on the reverse strand, counting down.
ATTTCATCACATCAAATGTGAAAGTTCCTGAATTGGAACATTTCTGAAAAGAAATCGCATCATATATGATAGTTCTTGGCAAAGGAAAGAAGTCCTTGAGACATGCCATGTCAATATGTCGATATGTCGATATGTCGATATGTCGATGTGATTCGATGTGGTGACAGCCACTGTTCGGAATCTCAGGCGCCTGGTCCGCATTCTTTTCACCACAATCTTCTCGCCGTTCTGCGACGGATACGGAAAGGAACAGTGCGATTTGAACTCCAGAGTTCATCATAGTTCATCATAGTTCATCAAGAATCCAATAGCTAAGCCCAGACATTCACGTGCCCTGCTATGGTCATATTCATTAAAGTTGGTGAAGATACTGGGAAACTTCGAGAATACTCTGCATGATGCTTTCAACCCTGAAAAACAGGACAGTCATTGGGGATCATCATCCTATTGTACTTGAAAAAACTCATCTGTTTGCAACCACCACCATCATCCCATTAATCTTGGTTTATCTTGGTGATATAGCATTATTGTCATCATTTTAGATGGTTAAATGCCATTAAATCCCAGGTTATGTCAGTCCTTCTTCTGCATCAAGTCGACTCGCCCATGGTTGCGAACTGCTTCCTGGAAGCATGGCCTATTGCAACATCTATGTTTTGGCTTCCCAATCCGAGTTACACTAGTTACACTTCAAACATTAAACAAGACTTCAACAACTAAACTTTCATCAATTTCATGTTTCATCTGGTCACCTCATGGCAACATATGGCAACATTCCAAACCACGACCAGAACCTACCAGGACCGGACCTGCAGGGTTTGCCCCACATACTCGCTGGGGTCCCAGGGCTGTGCCGCGTGGCTTCCTGCGACGACGGCTATGAAAGTAGGACAAACGTGAAAAAAAACACGTGGTAAACAAAGATCTTCCAAGATGTTTCAACTGTCACCAAAAGATGTCTGAATTTCAGGTCATCTTTTTCTGAATTTCAGACGAAGTCTCCTGCACGTCTCTTATGACCTCACCAAGAAATGGAAAAATCCATGGGGAACGAAGATCGATGTCACCGCCGCAGTTCTCTAAGCCAGGCACATGGCTGTGGATCTCCTGGCAGCACCAAATCCCATATTTTGATTCAGAACTGCCAAAACTAGACAACGGATGGCCCGAGAGCGTAGAGGAGCAGGGTCTTCTCTTGTTAGTATGGAGACGCAATTTTACAAACAATAATATGAAAGATGTGTTATAGGCAGTCGAGAAGAGGAGTATCAAGACAAAATAGTGAGAAGCGCAAGACAATAGTTTGCATCGCAAACACTTTTACACACAGAAGCTTTTACACACAGACGCTTTTACACACAAAAGCTTTTACACACGGACACTTTTACACACAGAAGCTTTTACACAGACGCTTTTACACACAGACGCTTTTACACACAGACGCTTTTACACACAGACACGTCCGGCACAAGTAAAGTCGCAATTTTACCTCAGTTCTTGCGCATCGACCCTCATTTCGTGCGAAAGGGTTGCTCCAGGACAAGTAAAATCGCAATATTACCTCAGTTTTTGCCGATCGACCCTCATTTCGTGCGAAAGGGTTGCTCCGGCACAAGTAAAATCGCAATTTTACCTCAGTTTTTGGCGATCGACCTCATTTCGTGCGAAAGAGTTGCGCCGGGACAAGTAAAATCGCACTTTTTCCTCAGTTTTTGGCGATCGACCCTCTTTTCGTGCGAAAGGGTTGCTCGGGCACAAGTAAAATCGCAATGTTACCTCAGTTTTTGCCGATCGACCCTCATTTCGTGCGAAAGGGTTGCTCCAGGACAAGTAAACTTGCAATTTTACATCAGTTTTTGAGCATCGGCCCTCATTTCGTGCGAAAGGGTTGCTCGGGGGCAAATATATAATCGCAATTTTACTTCAGTTTTTGCCGATAGACACTCATTTCGTGCGAAAAGGTTGCTCCGGCACAAGTAAAATCGCAATGTTACCTCAGTTTTTGCCGATCGACCCTCATTTCGTGCGAAAGGGTTGCTCCGGCACAAGTAAAATCGCAATTTTACTTCAGTTTTTGCCGATCGACCCTCATTTCGTGTGAAAGGGTTGACGTTTCGTGACTCACCGCCGGTACCACCCTCGGCCTAAAGAGAGAAAGATAAAGAAGGCGAGAGAGAGAAAAGAAGGCGAGAGAGAGAAAAAGGAGAGAGAAAGGAGCGAAGATGTGAAGGTGAGAAGATGTGAGAGAAGGTGTGAAGATGAGCAGATGTGAAGAGGAGCAGATGTGAAGATGAGCAGATGTGAGAGAAGATGTGAAGATGAGCAGATGTGAAGATGAGCAGATGTGAGAGAAGATGTGAAGATGAGCAAATGTGAAGATGAGCAGATGTGAAGATGAGCAGATGTGAAGATGAGCAGATGTGAGAGAAGATGTGAGAGAAGATATGAAGAAAGATGAGCAGATGAGAGAAGATGTGAGAGAAGATGTGAGAGAAGATATGAAGATGAGCAGATGTGAAGATGAGCAGATGTGAGAGAAGATGTGAAGATGAGCAGATGTGAGAGCAGATGTGAAGATGAGCAGATGTGAAGATGAGCAGATGTGAAGATGAGCAGATGTGAGAGAAGATGTGAAGATGAGCAGATGTGAGAGAAGATGTGAGAGAAGATGTGACGATGAGCAGATGTGAAAATGAGAAGGTGTGAGAGAAGGTGTGAAGATGAGAAGGTGTGAAGATGAGAAGGTGTGAAGATGAGAAGATAAGATACAGACCCCCACTATTGAACCCTGCGCTCAGACGCTCTCGGGAACAATATATTAAGACAAAATAGCAAAGTGCAAGACAATAGTTTGCATCGCAAACACTTTTACACACAGAAGCTTTTACACACAGAAGCTTTTACACACAAAAGCTTTCACACACAGAAGCTTTTACAGACAGACACTTTCACACACAGACCCTTTTACGCACAGACGCTTGTACACACAAAAGCTTTTACACACAGAAGCTTTTGCACAAAGACGCTTTTACACAGACACTTTTACACACAAAGCTTTTACACACACACAGACGCTTTTACAGACAGAAGTTTTTACACACATACGTTTTTACACAGATGCTTTTACACACAGACACTTTTACACACAGACGCTTTTACACACAGACGCACTTTACACACAGACGCTTTTACACACAGACGCTTTTACACACAGACGCTTTTACACACAGACGCTTTTACACACAGATGTTTTTAGACACAGACGCTTTTACACACAGACGCTTTTACACACAAACGCTTTTACACACAGACGCTTTTACACACAGACGCTTTTACACACAGACGCTTTTACACACAGACGCTTTTACACACAGACGCTTTTACACACAGACGCTTTTGCACACAGACGCTTTTGCACACAGTCTTTCACACACAGACGCTTTTACACACAGAAGCTTTTAGACGCAGAAGCTTTTACACACGAACACTTTTACACACAGAGACTCTTATACACAGACGCTTTTACACACAGACAGAAAAATCCGGCACAAGTAAAGTCGCAATTTTACCTCAGTTTTTGCGCAGCGACCCTCATTTCGTGCGAAAGGGTTGCTCCAGGACAAGTAAAATCGCAATATTACCTCAGTTTTTGAGCATCGACCCTCATTTCGTGCGAAAGGGTTGCTCGGGGGCAAATATAATCGCAATTTTACTTCAGTTTTTGCCGATCGACCCTCATTTCGTGCGAAAGGGTTGCTCCAGGACAAGTAAAATCGCAATTTTACCTCAAATTTTGCCGATCGACCATCATTTCGTGCGAAAGGGTTGCTCGGGCACAAGTAAAATCGCAATGTTACCTCAGTTTTTGCCGATCGACCCTCATTTCGTGCGAAAGGGTTGCTCCGGCACAAGTAAAATCGCAATTTTACTTCAGTTTTTGGCGATCGACCCTCATTTCGTGCGAAAGGGTTGCTCCGGGACAAGTAAACTCGCAATTTTACATCAGTTTTTGCCGATCGACCATCATTTCGTGCGAAAGGGTTGCTCCCGGACAAGTAAAATCGCAATTTTACATCAGTTTTTGCCGATCGACCCTCATTTCGTGCGAAAGGGTTGACGTTTCGTGACTCCCCGCCGGCACCACCCTCGATCTAAAGAGAGAAAGATAAAGAAGGCGAGAGAGAGAAAAGGGAGAGAGAAAGGAGAGAGAGAAAGGAGAGAGGAAAGAGGAGAGAGAGTGAGAGAGAGAGAAGATGAGAAGATGTGAGAGAAGGTGTGAAGAGGAGCAGATGTGAAGAGGAGCAGATTTGAAGATAAGCAGATGTGAAGATGAGCAGATGTGAAGATGAGCATATGTGAAGATGAGCAGATGTGAGAGAAGATGTGAAGATGAGCAGATGTGAAGATGAGCAGATGTGAAGATGAGCAGATGTGAAGATGAGCAGATGCGAAGATGAGCAGGTGTGAAGATGAGCAGATGTGAAGATGAGAAGGTGTGAGAGAAGGTGTGAAGATGAGAAGGTATGAGAAGATGAGATACAGACCCCCACTATTGGAAGAACCCTGCGCTCAGACACTCTCGGGAAAAAACGATTGACCCTTTTGGATACCCTTTGGTAAACATGGTCTCGAAAATCCGCCATTTAGTTTGATCTTCCCTTCAAAAACTGTCATTTGCTGGGATGTTCCAGCTCACCTTTGATTTCCTCATTTTTGGAGCCATTTTTTCACACTGAGGCCATCACCGGTCGGTAAGCTTTGGTGAGGCTTTGTGATCCAGGGGCAATCTTCTCAGACTTAGTGGTTTCACGGTTTCACCACAAAACCATCCAAATCAAAGAACCGCCATGAAACATGTGAAACATTCCGAAACAGTTCATAAATCATCAACCATTCAGCTGTCTGGATGGAAACTGGGGATACCTTCATATACCTTCTAAATAGCAATCTATTGGGGGAAAAAATGATAGACCATCAGATTTGGGTTTTTACATGTTTTAACCGTAATTTTCCAGACAATCCAGACAAATTCATGTGGAAAGTGCTGGTTGAAACCTGGTTTGACCACTGAGTTCCAAACAAATCTCGGTGGCCGGGGGCCGGTGCAGTCGTGGCTTTCCCCGTGGTGCCGGTGCTTTTCTTCCCTGGCAGTGGATATCCTGGAGATCGAAATTTCCATCTCTGACATCTGCAAAAGTCAATCCAAATATGTTGATTTCTGTAATTTCTCTCCAGATCTTATCGAAATTTGTCACTGAAACATCGGGATATCATCAATATATCATCAATAAATCATGGATACTCGATGTGGGTAACATCCATGAGATTCACCACCTGATGGGTTTCAGGATGACATGCCATGGGTGGCCTCCGGGAAACATTCCGAGGAATGATGGTAGCTTCGGCTCGGCCTTGGTTTGACAAAGCCATGGCTACCATTGACCCATTGGCCCATTGGGGGCACAAAACGAAGAAAATAGAACATCGAAACTAACATGTTTGACAGATCAACTAAGTCCCAACTGATATTTTGGCCGTTCAAAGAGTCCAAATTTCGATCATTTCTAAGAGCCCAAAGAAATGGTTGCGGTTTTCCATGGATATCACTGCACTTGCAACAAAAAACGAATGGGATGAGCAAACAGCTGAACAAATCTAACAAAACACAATGGGTATGTCCAAAAATGGGGCCCAAAATCCACCGCAATCGATCATCATAATTAAGTCATATTTCCATATATTTCCCCTTCATTTTTCAAAAACGGTATGCCCCATTTTGAGACACGCCCGAGTTGTCTGCACTGAAACTCTGCCAAACTTTTTGCACCACTGAAGGCGCCGGTCTTCATCACCTGGTCGCAATGTGTTCCATGTGTGTCCATGCTACAAAGAAAAGAAATGCATCAATGGCATCAACATGTGCAACGCCATGCAACGCTATGTTGCATTGTTTCCACTCAAAATACTTCCTGAGATCTGTTGAGATTTGCGTTCAGCACTGGATCTTCGTCGTTTGTATTGAAAAACACTGAGTTTCAGTCGGAGCTGTGTAGAGAAAACAAAATCAGGAACGAAACAGTCGGAGCTGTGTAGAGAAGGCATTTGCAAGAACGAAATTGTTGGACAAAACTGAGCTGTGTGGAGAACACAAAATCTGGAACGAAACAGTCAGAAGACTTACATCGCTTCTGCTAGCTCCACTTCTGCAAAGAGGTCCTGCCTTCCTTGCTGAAAAATTGACATTGCACTCTGATGCCTGGGCCGGGCCATGCAGGGGGAACATCATCAAACTTTCTTCCTTAAGTTGCAAGAAACGGAGTTAGAAGTTATGTTTCACTGCGATTAGATCCGTTCAATCCGTGATAAGGAGGTAAAGTGCGCTTACTGACCATCAAAACAAACAATCCACATGAACCGAGCCTCCGAGCTTTCAAAGTGCGCCGCAGCACCTCTGCCTTCCCGCCGGAGGTCTGCCATGCAACGCCAAGCCCTACGATCTGAGGTGGATGGTATGGAAATGTGACGCGCTGTAAAGAGTTGCAGAGGTCCTCCCATCCCAAAATGCTGACCAAAAACCTCTAAATTTGGGGCGGGACAAAAGATTACCATTAGAAGACATCGCAGACGCCGGTTGTTGGAAACATGTTTGGGGAGTGTCGTTTAAGATTTGGAGCCTGCTGAAGAGTGATGACATCTTCAATCAGCTCATGCATCAGTGTGGGCAGGCGTTGGTAGCCTCTGCTTGTCTCGAAGTGATCAGTTGGTGGTGGAATTGTCTCGGTACATCCATCAGTTGTCGAGGTTCCTCTTGTTCCTCCCGCATAGATCCCAAGAGCGTTGCTCACATCCCCAGGTGACCCGATGCCGGTTGACGATCGAAATGTTTCAACTCATGAGTTCATGGGTCAAAGCGGATGTTTCCTCTGAATGTCCATCTCTGGCCATGAGATGTGTGAGTTTGGCATGGTCTCAACCTTGGACTTCCCCTTGAATTTGATGCCTAGAGCCATCAAGTTATAACATCCCAGTATAGTGGAAGGCCGCAAAGTACTGTAATGTCACCAGAAATGAGGGTTCCGACAATCATCCCGAAAGAGTGTGGGGCATACAAGTGGTGGCCGTTAAACTTGATGATTGAAAAGATGCGCTCAAAAATCGATGAAGATAAGCATGGCCAAAACATGTGCAGGTGTTCGGCCCATTTTTGGATCAACAAACCCATGCATCAAACCAACCGCAGCCTATTCCACCTCTGGGCACCTTGCTGTAAGTCACTGGTCTTTTTCCCAGCGAGGCGGAGCTAGCCAAAAACGAATGTGGATTTTGACAAGCAAAGTTCTGCGTCAAGTTCTCGAAATTCTGCTTAATCAGCTGAAATGCTTTGTATCCCGCCTCCCCAGACATCTGAACAAAAATCAGGGATCATTAAAAATATTAAAAATACCAACAGCCAACAACATAAAGATGACACCATACCATGCGCCCAAGTAACGCTCACTGTCTGCGATTGAATGAAGTACCTCGTTTTCAACGGTTCGCGCAGCCTGGGCAAAACAAGGTACAGATTCACCAAAGCGTCCACAAATTGATTCAGTTTGTGAAAGATCTGGAGATCTTTGATCATGAAAAGCTTTTGACCAATGGGACTCTCACTATTCTGCACAAATCAGCACAAACCTGGAATCTGCCTAACAACAAAAACAAACGAACCCATCAGGACTTCCCAACAGCTTCCATCACGCAAGTTTGCAGCACACTCATTGCACAGCATCCTTTTCTCTACGATATGGACAAATTGGATGCCCGCAGCAGCTATCCAAAAAGCCAACGCCGAAACCAATTCTGACCACCGCCATGCTCCCTGAGGAGCCTAGCCACAGCCTCATGACGGTTTGCCCTAGCAACCATCAGTGCTGTCATGCCATTGTTTGTTGCTGCCTTCACATTAGCACCATGCTGTAGCAAAAGCTGGGCCACGGCCACATGGCCACCGTCAGCAGCCCACATCAGTGCTGTGACACCATAGTTGCTTGCTGCCTTCACATCGGCACCGTGCTGTAGCAACATCCGGGCCACGGCCTCATGGCCACCTGCAGCAGCCGCCATCAGTGCTGTGGTGCCATCGTTGCTTGCTGCCGCCACATCGGCACCGTGCTGTAGCAACAGCTGGGCCACGGCGACATGGCCAGCTACAGCAGCCCACATCAATGCTGTGCCACCATAGTTGCTTGCTGCCGCCACATCGGCACCGTGCTGTAGCAACAGCTGGGCCACGGCCTCATGGCCACCTGGAGCAGCCAACATAAGTGCTGTGAAACCATCGTTTCTTGCTGCCGCCACATCGGCACCGTGCTGTAGCAACAGGTGGGCCACGGCCTCATGGCCACCTCGAGCAGCACACATCAATGCTGTGGTGCCATCGTGCCTGGCTGCCGTCGCATCGGCACCGTGCTGTAGCAACAGGTGGGCCACGGCCTCATGGCCACCTCGAGCAGCACACATCAATGCTGTGGTGCCATCGTGCCTGGCTGCCGTCGCATCGGCACCCTTCTCCAAAAGCAGCTTGGCCATGGATGGATTCGATGCCCACACCAGCATGCTGTTCAACCATGCTAATCTCTCAGTTGCTGCAGCAAAACTGCCGCAAATCTCTGTCAGCTGCTCAGAACTAACATCTGCTCCTTGAAGGCAGCACGTGGCCGCAGAAGCAAAGTCGCCCCTAGCCATCAGGACCTTCAGCACCGTAGTGGAGAGTAGAGACTTCATGTAGCGATCAAAGTCGCTGAAGACATCTGCCAACGCATCGGCCCCATGTTGATCTATAACACCATTGAACCAACGTTCGGCACCCACTCCCTTGATGAAACCCCTGAAGGATTCGTCGGCCGTTTCTCCCCAAATCTGATACTTGTCCTTGGCTATTGAGCTTTGAGCATTGGCAGCGGACACGTTCCACAAGGCCTGGCATGTGGTTTCCAGCATCTTGGCGCTCACAGCCTTGTGTCCACCGTTCTCAGGCTGGGACAAGGAACCCTCACTGCAAATCAGTTCAAAGGGCCGGTGCAAGTCCTTCAACCGAGAAGCCTCGAAGAGGCACCACATGCGAGAAAATGGTTTCACTTCTTCATCCAAAACCATCACTGCACCACCAGTGGCTTGCGCCAGTGCTGCGTTGAATGGCCCCTGCTGAGGATTTTCCCCCACCTCCTCCGCCACGTCGTGCTGGTTCAACGCAAAGAGGCATATCCAGTAGACCAAGGCCTCCTTCTCCGAGGTCAGCTTGTCGTAGTTCGAATCTGCCCACAAGTCAAGAGCCGTGACAGTGCTTGTGAAGTTGTGTCCCCAAAAATGGGAGACAAAGCAGTGAACAAACAGGCCGAATGGATTCACCAGTTGTGAAAAGGATGAAATTCCATGTGCTTCGGCAATGGTCTGCTGCTCATCATGTTCACGGGCTCCACACGTGCCTGGCTTCGACATTGGAGTCACCACAAAGGTGTCCAAGGCATAAAGATTGGTATCTTGTCTGAACTTCGTGCCTTTGGCAATGGCATGGGCATTCTCTGCGTTGAAGGATTCACATCGTGCAGAGAGCCATCCAGTTCTGACGAACAATCCTTCAAGATGTTGAAGCTGGCCCAATGCCATTCCACGCAAGGAGTGCGGGACTGTTCCTGGATCAGCGAAGATGTGCTGCCAAGTGTTTGGATTCAGATTGGTTTCAAATTCCGGACTAAATAGTTTGTGCAACGTTCATCGTTCTACAGATTCCGGTGCGTCAACATGTATCAAACGACCTGGGAATGCTTGCAAAGTCATGTCCAAACATCCCGAGCCCCCGTTCATGTCTTCATGCTTTGCGTCGCTGTAATTCATGCTGATTCAGAAATGGACTCTGAAAACAATCGCTGAACAAAATAACAAAAAAATAAATAAGAAGCATTTAACAAATCGCCAATGGAAAGGTTCTGTTGAATCAAAAAATACAATAAATAAATAAAAAAGATTTGGGGTCTATTATGATTATGAAAGTTATGATACTTACCTATGTTGAGGGGTCTGAGATCATCAGGGGGGGTTGGGGTCTAACATGAAAAAATACAATTCTAGACCCCTTTTCCGGAGAGCCCAGGGTATACCATTTCAAACCCTTTAGTAGTTGGGGGTATTAAAAAAGAAGTGTTTGAATCAAAGGCTCTCAGCTTGGTGCTTCGTTGAGAGGCCACCATTTCAGCGAAGCTTTCTTTGCTGACGCGTTGCCCAGCCATGAGACGAGGATTGGTGCCGTCGTGGTTTTCGGAGCTGCCACTCTGCGAGATGCCATAGACCCTAGCCGCCTGCTTCAGCTCGTGTGCATCGAGATCACCAGAGCCATCCAAGTCGCAGCGGGTCGCCACGAACTGAGGATCTTGCAGCTTTTCTTTCAGTTCGGCGCTCACAGCCAGCAGCTCCAAATGCCACTTCGCACCTGCAGAGGCATGGCACGAAACTTCAACAGCCTTCTGAGCCTTCTCCTGAGCCTTCTCAGCATCCTTCTCTCCTTTGGGGTCTGATGCTTCGCTGTGTTTCGGCACAGCACCCAACAATGTTGGCAGCGGACGGCGCGGCTCCAACGCATCGTTTTTGCTGCAGCTGCAGCCCATCACCAAAATGGAGTTCCGCGCTTATGGCGGTCACGAAAAACTGCTCAGCCCAAAACAACGTTTCAACATATTTCACTCATGGAAGGGTGTTTTCACACAAGATCAAGTCAAGTTGCAAGGTTTAGACGGTCAAACAGATGAAACAAACGCACATCAAGCTCACTTCAAGGAAGCTGTTCAATAAAGGACGGTGAATGGAATATTGACACATCGGTGTCGCGATGTTTTGATTAGTCCCAAAAAAGGGGACTTCAAGACACAGATTTCAACAGAAACTTGGGTCTCTCACTTCTCTGGCAAGGCACCCCCCGCCTTGCAGCGAGCTGCAGCAGTTTCCACTTCCAACGCCCACAATCCATCCGCCGGGGAAGAGATGCCTTGGAGCTTCGGTTCGGGGCTGAACTAAGACTGACATGTCAAGGAAAAAACGGATCTCAAGTTCTCAAGGTACAGAGAAGGGATTTGCAAGAACGAAATTGTTGGGCAAAACTGAGCTGTGTAGAGAACACGAAATCTGGAACGAAACAATCAGAAGACTTACATCGCTTCTGGTGGCTTCACTTCGGCAAAGAGGTCCTGGGGTCCTTGCTGAAAGTTTGCCATCGCACTGGGATGCCTCAAGTTGCAAGAGACTGAGTTCTACTGATGTTTCACTGGGACTAAAAAATAATCCGTTCACGACCCAGTCATATCTTGACATTCTTCAACCCCTTTCAAAATATGAGGCTCGAATGGGAGACTTGATTGGAAACAATGACGGCAGCACAAACTCACCATGTCAGTTGCAAACATCATCTGGAAACAACTCATTCACTGGATTCCACGGCAGCTTGTTTTAAGCAGGATCAATCCATAACGATAAACCATGTCTCTTCTGTTCTTCCAAGGCTGAATTTTTGTGAGTCGCATTGGTTTTAAGAGCATTTCACACACAGTACTGAGCATGTGAACCACACTATAGGATAGAATAGTAATATATAGGTCGACCTGCACCTATAGCCAAAATGAGAATGCAATGTCAAGAGGAATATCTTCCAGGTCAAATCTTGCATCATGTCATGCAATCAATGCTGGTTTCTACCGGTGCTATGTCAAAGTCAAGGCATCAACAATTGTTACAATCGCTGCCTGACAATTTTTGTTAATCCATGTTTTATTCTAACAAACTGCTGGGTCGTGGTTCCAACCACATAACATTGTGATTTTGATTGATTTTCTACATCCACCTGTCACATGGCATCTGTTTCCTGTGGGAATCTGAGTTCAGCACCCCGTCTTCACTGTGGCGCGATGAGCTTCAAGGACCTTGTGATGCAAGGGATCCGGACACCCATAGCATAAGATGTGCAAAGTACTTGTGAAGATTTGTGAAGTATGTAAACATAGAATACATTGATTGCACTGGGCAGGGCCATGCAGAAGGAACAGAGTCAAATGGCTTTCTTCCTGAAGTTGCAAGAAACGGAGTTGGAAGTCATGTTTCACTGGGATTAGATCCGTTCAATCCCTGCACGACCCGATGATAAGAAGGTAAAATCTGCTTACTAACCGTTACTAACCATCAAAACAAACAATCCACATCAACCGAGCCTCCGAACTTTCAAAGTGTGCCGCGGCACCAATGCCTTCCCGCCGGAGGTCTGCCCGAATGCTCAACGCCAAGCTCTTCGATCTCAAGTGGATGGTATGGCAATGTGACATACCGGAGAGAGTTGCATAGGTCCTCCCATCCCAAAATGCCGACGAAAAACCTCTAAGCTTGGCACTGGACCAAAGATCACCGTTACATCGCAGACCACTTCGACAAGTGACATCTTTTGACATGTTTTGACATACGCGCGTTTCTCAAATCAATACAAAATCCCAAGTCATTAGATGGTTTAGTACCAAGGATGCTAAGTGTCCGGTACCCCGAACTGGATCAATTCTTCCTACTGGTACTCACATCGCTCTAACCTTGGCCACTCCTCAAGGCTCCAGTTCAGCCTCGCAATGCTGAATGTTGACATATCGGTGCCGCGATGTTTTGTTTAGTCCCAAAAATCTGGGACTTCAAGACGCAGATGTCAAAAGAAACTTGGGTCTCTCACTTCTCTGGCAAGGCACCCCCAGCCTTGCAGAGAGCTGCATCCACCAGTTTCCACTTCCAACGCCCACCATCCATCAGCCGGGGAAGAGATGCCTTGGAGCTTCGGTTCGGGGCTGAACTAAGACTGACATGTCAAGGAAAAAACGGATCTCAAGGTCCAGAGAAGGGATTTGCAACGAACTTATTGGACAAAACTGAGCTGTGTAGAGAAAACAAAGAGGTCCTGGGGTCCTTGCTGAAAGTTTCACATCGCACTCTGATGCCTGAAGTTGCAAGAGACTGAGTTTGAGTTAGGTTTCACTGGGATTAATTCCGTTCACGATACAGTCATATCTTGACATTCTTCAACCTCTTGCAAAATGATGAGGCTCGAATGGGAGACTTGACTGGAAACAATGATGGTAGCACAAACTCAAAAAAGCCGGTTGCAAACATCATCTGGACACAGCTCATTCACTGGATTCCACGGCAGCTTGTTTTAAGCAGGACCAGGATCAATCTATAACGATAAACCATGTTTCTTCCGTTCTTCCAAGGCTGAATTTTTGTGCGTCGCATGTGACCCACTCTATAGGATACGATAGTAATATATAGGTCGACCTATAGATCCTATAGCCAACTAAAATGCCAATGCAATGTCAAGAGGGATATCTTCCAGGTCAAATCGTGCAGAAACATGTCATGCAATCAATGCTCGTTTCTACCGATGCTATGTCAAAGCCAAGGCATTAACAACTTTTACAATCACTGCCTGTCAACTTTTGTCAATCCATGGTTTATTCTAACAAACTGCTGGGTCGTGGTTCCCTTTGATGGCTTTGCAACCACAAAACATTGCGATTTTCTACATCCGCCTGTCACATGGCATCTGTTTCCCGTGGCAATCCGAGTTCAACACAGCGTCTTCACTGCGGCGCAATGAGCTTCAAGGACCTCATGATGCAAGGGATCCGAGACACCCATAGCACAGGTATGTGCAAAGTACTTGACGTTTGTAGACTGACATAGAATACAATGATTGCACTGGGCCACTGGGCCACTGGGTCATGCAGGAGGAACATCATCAAACTTTCTTCCTGAAGTTGCAAGAAACGGAGTTAGAAGTTATGTTTTGCTGGACTGAAATCCGTTCAATCCGTTCATGACCCAGCGATAAGGAGGTAAAATCGGTTTACTAACCGTTACTGACTATAAGCTGCAGTCAATCCACATCAACCGAGCCTCTGAGCTTGCAAAGTGCGCAGCACCAATGCCTTCCCGCCGGAGGTCTTCCATGTAACGCCAAGCTCTACGATCTCAAGTGTGTGGTATGGCAATGCGACGTGCTGTAAAGAGATGCACAGGTCCTTCCATCCCAAAATGCTAACGAAAAACCATGAAACACCTCTAAGTTTGGTGCTGGACCACTTCGACAAGTTACATCTTTTGACATGTTTGGACATGTTTTGACACACGAGTGTTTCTTGAGTCAATGCAAAAACCCCAGGTCATCGGATGTTCTAGTACCAGAGAGGATGACTATCCGGTACTCCGAACTGAATCCATTTTCAAACTCCCATCACATATCAATCTCCTTCTCACATCGCTCCGACCTTGGCCAATCCTCAAGGCTCCAGTTCAGCCTCGCAACGCCGGTTGTTGGAAACATTTTTTGGGGAGTGTCGTTTAAGATTTTGAGCCTGGTGAACAGTGATGACGTCTTGAATCAGCTCATGCATCAGTGTGACTAAGTGTAGCCTTCGCTTGTCTCCGAGTGATCTGTTGGTTGGTGGAACTGTCTCGGTACATCCTGCAGTTGTCGATGTTCCTCTTGTTCCTCCCGCAAAGATCCCAAGAACGTTGCTCACATCCCCAGGTGACCCGATGCCGGTTGGATTGATGATCGGCATGTTTCAACTCATGAGTTCATGGGTCAAAGCTGATGGTTCCTCTGAATGTCCATCTCTGGCCATGAGATGTGTGATTTTGGCATGGTCTCAACCTTGGACTCCCCTTGAGATTTGATGATTGAACCCAGAGCCATCAAGTTGTAACATCCCAACATAGCGGAAGGCCGCAAAGTACTGTAATGTCACCAGAAATGAGGGTTCTGACAATCATCCGAAAGAGTTTGGGGCATATCACAAGTGCTGGCTGTTAAACTTGAGGAGCTAGCCAAAAAGGAACTTGGATTTTGACAAGCGAAGTTCTGAGTCAAGTTCTCGAAATTCTGCTCAATCATCTGAAATGCTTTGTATCCCGCCTCCCCAGAAATAACCTGAACAAAAATCAGGGATCATTAAAAATAACAACAGCCAAAAACATCAAGATGACACCATACCATGCACCCAAGCAACGCTCACTGTCTGCGATTGCATGAAGCACCTCGTTTTCCACGGCTCGTGCAGCCTGGGCAAAACAAGGTACAGATTCACCAAAGCGTCCACAAATTGATTCAGTTTGTGAAAGATCTGGAGGTCTTTGATCATGCAAAGCTTTTGAGCAATGGGACTCTCACTGCACAAATCATAACAAACCTCGATTCTGCCTAAAAACAAAAACAACGAACTCATCAGGACTTCCCAACTTCCATCATGCAAGTTGGCAGCACACTCGTTGCACAGCATCCTTTTCTCTACGGTATGGATAAATTGGATGCCCGCAGCGGCTATCCAAAAAGCCAACGCCGAAACCAATTCTGACCACCGCCATGCTCCCTGAGGAGCCTAGCCACAGCCTCATGACTGTTTGCCCTAGCAAACATCACTGCTGTGGCGCCATTGTTTGCTGCTGCCTTCACATCGGCACCATGCTGTAGCAGCATCTTGGCCACTTCCTCCTGGCCACCTAGAGCAGCCAACATCAGTGCTGTGACACCATCGTTCCTTGCTGCCGCCACATCGGCACCGTGCTGTAGCAACAGCTGGGCCACGGCCTCATGACCGGAGTGCTGTCCAGCCATCGTTGCTTGCTGCCGCCACATCGGCACCGTGCTGTAGCAACAGCCGAGCCACGGCCTCATGACCACCTACAGCAGCACACATCAGTGCTGTGAAACCATTGTTGCTGGCTGCCGCCACATCGGCACCGTGCTGTAGCAACAGCTGAGCCACGGCCTCATGACCACCTACAGCAGCGCACATCAGTGCTGTGAAACCATTGTTGCTGGCTGCCGCCACATCGGCACCGTGCTGTAGCAACAGCTGGGCCACGGCCAAATGGCCTCCTTTAGCAGCAAACATCAATGCGGTCCAGCCATCGTTCCTTGCTGCCGCCACATCGGCACCGTGCTGTAGCAACAGCTGGGCCACGGCCTCATGGCCACCTAGAGCAGCAATCATCAGGTCTGTGACACCATCGTTGCTTGCTGCCGCCACATCGGCACCGTGCTGTAGCAACAGCTGGGCCACGGCCACATGGCCTCCTTTAGCAGCACACATCAATGCTGTCCAGCCATCGTTGCTTGCTGCCGCCACATCGGCACCGTGCTGTAGCAACAGCTGGGCCACGGCCTCATGACCACCTACAGCAGCACACATCAGTGCTGTGAAAGCATCGTTTCTTGCTGCCGCCACATCAGCACTGTGCTGTAGCAACAGCTGGGCCACGGCCTCATGGCCATTCTCAGCAGCCCACATCAATGCTGTGTCGCCATCGTCCTGTGCTGCCGCCACATCGGCACCGTGCTGTAGCAACAGCTGGGCCACGGCCACATGGCCTCCTTTAGCAGCAAACATCAATGCTGTCCAGCCATCGTTGCTTGCTGCCGCCACATCGGCACCGTGCTGTAGCAACAGCTGGGCCACGGCCTCATGGCCACCTTGAGCAGCCAACATCAGTGCTGTAAAACCATTGTTGCTCGCTGCTGCCACATCGGCACCGTGCTGTAGCAACAGCTGGGCCACGGCCTCATGGCCACCTAGAGCAGCGTACATCAGTGCTGTGGCACCATCGTTTCTTGCTGCCGCCACATCAGCACTGTGCTGTAGCAACAGCTGGGCCACGGCCTCATGGCCACCTTGAGCAGCCAACATCAGCGCTGTGACGCCATCGGTCTGCGCAGCCTCTACATCGGCACCCTTCTCCAAAAGCAGCTTGGCCGTGGATAGATTCGATGCTTGCAGCAGCATGCTGTTCAACCAGGCTCTTCTCTCAGTTTCTGCTGCAAAACTGTTGCAAATCTTTGTCAGCTGCTCAGAACTAACGTCTGCTCCTTGAAGGCAGCACGTGGCCGCCGGAGCAAAGTCGCCCCTAGCCATCAGGACCTTAAGCACCGTAGTGGAGAGTAGAGACTTCATGTAGCGATCAAAGTTGCTGAAGACCACTGCATCTGGCTGAAGAAGCATTGAGCCAAACCAACGTTCGGCACCCACTCCCTTTATGGCACCCCTGATGGATTCATCGGCCGTTTCTCCCCAAATCTGGTATTTGTCCTTGGCTACTGAGCTTTGAGCCTTGGCAGTGGACACGTTCCACAAGGCCTGGCATGTTGTTTCCAGCATCTTCGTGCTCACAGCCTTGTGTCCACCGTTCTCAGGCTGGGACAAGGAACCCTCACTGCAAATCAGTTCAAAGGGCCGCTGCAAGTCCTTCAACCGAGAAGCCTCGAAGAGGCACCAGATACGGGAGAACGGCTTCACTTCTTCATCCAAAACCATCACTGCACCACCAGTGGCTTGCGCCAGTGCTGCGTTGAATGGCCCCTGCTGAGGATTTTCCCCGACCTCCTCGGCCACGTCGTGCTGGTTCAACGCAAAGAGGCATATCCAGTAGACCAGAGCCTCCTTCTCCGAGGTCAGCTTGTCGTAGTTCGAATCTGCCCACAAGTCAAGAGCCGTGACAGTGCTTGTGAACTTGTGTCCCCAAAAATGGGAGACAAAGCAGTGAACAAACAGGCCGAATGGATTCACCAGTTGTGAAAAGGATGAAATTCCGCGTGCTTCGGCAATGGTCTGCTGCTCATCCTGTTCACGGGCTCCACACATGCCTGGCTTCGACATTGGAGTCACCACAAAAGTGTCCAAGGCATAAAGATTGGTATCTTGTCTGAACTTCGTGCGATTGGCAATGGCACGGGCATTCTTTGTGTTGAAGGATTCACATCGTGCAGAGAGCCATCCACTTGTGATGAACAAGGCTTCAAGATGTTGAAGCTGGCCCAATGCCATTCCACGCAAGGAGTGAGGGACTGCTCCTGACTCAGTGAAGATGTGCTGCCAAGCGTTTGGATTCAGATTGGTTCCAACTTTCGAATCAAGTAATTTCTACACTGTTCATCGTTGTACAGATTCCGGTGCGTCAACATAAATCAAACGACCTGGAAATGCCTGCAAAGTCATGCTTCATGGGTACCAACATGTCCAAACATTCCGAACCCCCATTCATGTCTTCATGCTTTGCGTCGCTGTAGATTCATGCTGATTCGGAAATGGATCCAGAAAACAACCGCTGACCAAAATTTTGAAAATAAAAAAGAAGCGTTTCACAAATCGCCGATAGAAATTGATCCAAAACTGAGATGCAATGAGATGCATGTCAATGCATTTGGCGGACATGTTCCTAGCAAAACTTTGACCGTATTTGAATCAAAGGCTCTGATCAGCTTGGTGCTTCCTTGAGAGGCCACCATTTCAGCGAAGCTTTCTTTGCTGACGCGTTGCCCAGCCATGAGACGAGGATTGGTGCCGTGGTTTTTGGAGCTGCCACTCTGCGAGATGCCATAGACCCGAGCCGCCTGCTTCAGCTCGTGTGCATCGAGATCGCCAGAGCCATCCAAGTCGCAGCGGGTCGCCACGAACTGAGGATCTTGCAGCTTTTCTTTCAGTTCGGCGCTCACAGCCAGCAGCTCCAAATGCCACTTCGCACCTGCAGAGGCATGGCACGAAACTTCAACATCTGCCTTCTGAGCCTTCTCCTGAGCCTTCTCAGCATCCTTCTCTCCTTTGGGGTCTGATGCTTCGCTGTGTTTCGGCACAGCCACCAACAATGTTGGCAGCCCAGGACGGCGCGGCTCCAACGCATCGTTTTTGCTGCAGCTGCAGCCCATCACCAAAATGGAGTTCCGCGCTTATGGCGGTCACTCAAAACTGCTTAGCCGAAAACAACGTTTCAACATGTTTCAACATGGAAGGGTGTCTTCACATGTGGCAAACGATCAAGTCAAGTTGCAAGGTTTGGACGGCCAAACAGATGAAACAAGTGCGCATCAAGCTCACTTCAATGAAGCGGTTCAATAAAGGACGGTAAATGGAATACAGACTTATCGGTGCCGCGATGTTTTGTTTAGTTTAGTCCCAAAAAAACTGGGACTTCAAGACGCAGATTTCAACAGAAACTTGGGTCTCTCAATTCTCTGGCAAGGCATCCCCGCCTTGCAGCGAGCTGCAGCAGTTTCCACTTCCAACTGCCCACAATCCATCAGCCGGAGAAGAGATGCCTTGGAGCTTCGGTTGGTTCGGGGCTGAACTAAGACTGACATGTCAAGGAAAAAAACGGATCTCAAGGTACAGAGAAGGCATTTGCAACGAAATTGTTGGACAAAACTGAGCCGTGTAGAGAAAACAAAGAGGTCCTGGGGTCCTTGCTGATAGTTTGACATCGCACTGGGATGCCTCAAGTTGCAAGAGACTGAATTCTACTTATGTTTCACTGGGATTAAATCCGTTCACGACCCAGTCATATCTTGACATTCTTCAACCCCTTGCAAAATATGAGGCTCGAATGGGAGACTTGATTGGAAACAATGACGGTAGCACAAACTCACCATGTCGGTTGCAAACATCTGGAAACAGCTCATTCACTGGATTCCACGGCTTTAAGCTTATTTTAAGCAGGATCAATCCAATATAACGATAAACCATGTCTCTTTTGCTCTTCCAAGGCTGAATTTTGGTGCGTCGCATTGGCTTCAAGAGCATATCGCACACAGTACTGAGCATGTGACCCACACTGTCGGATACGAAAGTAATATACAGGTCGACCTATAGCCAAAATGCCGATGCAATGTCAAGAGGAATATCTGCCAGGTCAAATCTTGCAGAAACATGTCATGCAATGCTGGTTTCTACAGATGTCAAAGTCAAGGCATCAGCAAGTGTTACAATCACTGCCTGTCAACTTTTGCGGACCCATGGTTTATTCTAACAAACTGGTGGATATTGGCGGATCATGGTTCCAACCACATTGTGATTTTGATTGATTTTCTACATCCACGTGTGACATGGAATCTGTTTCCCGTGGCAATCTGAGTTCGAAACAACGTCTTCCAAGGCCGATGTCTACCCAAGGCCGCGGTTGGATACCTGGCGCACCGCATTACCCTCTGGTAGTGCCAGGATGTCAATATCTGTTGGAATTCTGTTGGAATTCCTGTTGGTGATTCTCATTGATTCTCCCATTTCCCATCTTTCCCAAGGATTTCACTGGATTTCCGAAGATTTCCCGGCGCTCGCCAGAGGTTGGCCATGCTGTCTTTCCGGACGCAAATCAAACAAAGGGCACTGCTTAAAGTGTGAGTTTACAATTTTTTATGAGTTATAACGTGTTTTAACGTGTTTATAAACCCTCTATAACGTCTCTATAACCTGCTTGCAAGTATGTAAAGTTTCATGACTGTTGACAAGTAAGTTATAATTTCAGCTAGCCGGCTACGTGAAGTTGTAAATGTTTAGGTAAAATGTAAGTTCTTAACGAACTTATCGGAAGTATCTTATCTATATTTTCATAAACTATGTTAACAGACTTAACATAAGTACTTAGGAAAGGTTATCATAAGTTATAGAAAGTTATCAAACAAGTTACTAAGACCACACGGTTGTGACAAAAATTGAATTTGTGCTGTATGTTTAGATAGCTGTAGTAATGTTGCTTGGAAAAAGAATTTTGCAAAGATGCTTTCTCGGAAAGGTTATGGTTTTCAGTAAAGCTGCTGCAAGGACCTTAGTTTTTTCTCAGCAGGATTTCTTTCTTATGACTCAATTTCGAAAAAGCGAGGGTCATTTCAATTCCAAACATGGAGGAAACTATGTTGTTGATATCGTACATATATGTTAAAACATTTTTTACCCATTTTTTCTTCCATTATAAATTATAAACAAGAGTAGCTCAATCATATTGAAGTTATCATAGCTTTACTTTGTCTAAATTTTAGCAGTTTTTCGACTTAGTCTTTTGTATTTCTATATTTTGTCATGAATATGGTGTGGTTTAGTGGTTGTTTTGTATAGAATTTCAGTTTTTAAATATGATTGATTTAAAAAACTATAGATTAAATGAAACCAGCTATGATTCTGATTGTCATGGCTTTAGTGTAGATTGAACAAGCCATAGTTCAGACTAACCAGCTATAGTTCAAACTGGCTACTGTATAATGGTAATTTTCCCGTTGGTTTGGCACCGCGCAAGGGCTTAAGAAGGGCGACCTTTTTGCGCCCAAAAAGGGTCCCAAAAACAAAGAAAAAGGATGCCATTAAAAATCCCAAACCAAGAGGAAAATTACTAGGCTAGAATTCAGATTGAACTAGCTATAGTTCTAAATGAACTAGCTATAGTTCGGACCGAACTAGCTATAGTTCAGACTGGGTATAGTTTAGATCGAACTAGCAAGAGTTCAAGCTGAACAAGCTATAGTTCAGCCATAGTCCAGCTGTGGACATGGAATCCGGAGGGGAAAGGCGTCTTGCGTGTGCTGCCTCAATTGTGGATTTGTTTGGACAGAGTAAAATGAATGATAGGCAAGAATACAGTCACAAAAAACAAATCTGACACGAAAGTTTCTGAAACGGATCAAGTCTGGCAAGGCACATCCTGAAAAGGATCAAACCTGAAAAGACAGTTCCTGAAAAGGACCCAGTCGCTAAAGGCAGTTCCTGAAACGGATAAAGTCTGAAAAGACACTTTTTCATAAAGATATACAAACATGGAGGAACTGTTTTTTATTTTTAGTTTTATTATTTGACTTGCTTATATAATGGTAAGGAGTAATTAATTATAAACTAAAAAACATGCTTATTTTTTAAGTATTTCTTTTTGCACATTTTTTGCAATATTGTTTTTAAGTTCCAAGTCTTGAGATTAAATTAAATATGGGATGTCTCAAAATAGGAGTGCCCCAAGCTCACTTTTTTTAGTTGAAAAAGAAAGGCTTGGGGCACTCAGTTATGGCACCCCTATTCTGAGACATTCCCATATGGAATTATGGCTAAGCTATGGCTGAATCATGGCAATTTAAAGTTATATTAAAATTGGAACTATGGCTGGACTATGGATGAACTATGGCTATTTAAATTTAAATTAGAAAAAATGAAACTATTGCTGAACTATGGCTGAACTATTGCACTTTAAATGTCGATTAAAAATGGAATTATGGCTGAACTATGGCTGAATTAAAGCTGTTTTAATTCAAGGAAAAAATGATGGATAAACTATAGCTACGTTAGATTGAACTATAGCTAGTCCTGCTTGAACTATTTCTAGTTCGATCTGAATTATAGCCAGTTTGAACTATAGCTAGTTCAGTCTGAACTATGGCTCTTTCAATGTACACAGAACCATAGCTGGTTTCATTTAAATTATTTGTCTTTTCAAGTATATGTAGAAACTAAATATCTAAACAATCACTAAACCACACCAAATTCAGGGAAAAAAATAAACTAAATCGAAAAGACCTTACAAATTTGAAAAAGTCAAGCTGTTATAACTTCAATATGATTGAGCTAATAATGTTTAAATATGAATAAAGGAGAAATTGAGTGAACAAAAAAACACACACACACATATATATATATATAACGTACATGTACGATATCAACAACATAGTTTCCTCCATGTTTGAAATTGACATGGTCCTTGCTTTTTCGAAATTAAGTCTTAGAAAGAAATCCAGCCCAGAAGAAAGAAAGTCCCCTGCAGCAGCTTTGGCACAGCTTCGAGAAAAAAAGCGATCCAATGCCGCCCAAAGGATCCTATCTGGAGAAAGTTTACTCACTATACGGTGAGCAAGCAAATGGTGCATCGCAACCTTCCACGCAGTAGACCAAAAAGGAACGCAGCTCCGGTTTCCAGAGTTACTTGAAAGGAAAAGAAAATCATGTCAAATGCGATTCCTGAAACAGGAAGAATCTGAAAAGATTTGACATGAAATGTGAAAGTTCCTGAAAAGGACAATTTCTGAACAAGAATCACATCAAATATGATCGTTCCTGAAAAGGAAAAAATCGGAAAAACAAATCACATCAAATGTGAAAGTTCCTGAAAAGGAAAATTACTGAAAAGAAACCGCATCAAATATGATGGTTCCTGAAAAGGACAAATCTGATAATATTTCATCACATCAAATGTGAAAGTTCCTGAATTGGAACATTTCTGAAAAGAAATCACATCATATATGATAGTTCTTGCCAAAGGAAAGAAGTTCTTGAGATATGCCACGTGGCCTGACAGCTACAGCCACACACTACAGTTCCTTGGGTTTATTGTTTTAACATTTTTGAACTGCAGATTTCTGACTTTTTTCATTTCGTGCTTTGCGGCTTGAGACATGTCATGTCGATATGTCGATATGTCGATGTGATTCGATGTGGTGACAGCCACTGTTCGGAATCTCAGGCGCCTGGTCGGCATTCTTTTCACCGCAATCTTCTCGCCGTTCTGCGATGGATACGGAAAGGAACAGTGCGACTTGAACTCCAGAGTTCATCATAGTTCATCATACTTCATCAAGAATCCAATAGCTAAGCCCAGACATTCACATGCCCTGCTATGGTCATATTCATTAAAGTTGGTGAAGATACTGGGAAACTTCGAGAATACTCTGCATGATGCTTTCAACCCTGACATGCCGGACAGTCATTGGGGATCATCATCCCATTTTACTTGAAAAAACTCATCTGTTTGCAGCCACCACCTACTATGCCTACCAATTAATCTTGGTGATATAGCATGATTCTCATCATTTTAGATGGTTAAATAGTTAAATGCCATTAAATCCCAAGTTATGCCAGTCCTTCTTCTGCGTCAAGTCGACTCGTCCATGGTTGCGAACTGCTTCCTGGAAGCATGGCTGATTGCAACATCTAATATGATTTGGCTTCCCGATGAAAAATCCGAGTTACACTTCAAAATTTTCAAACATTACTTAAACAAGACTTCAACAACTAAACTTTCATCAATTTCATGTTTAATCTGGTCACCTCATGGCAACATATGGCAACATTCCAAAGTACCACGACCAGAACCTACCAAGACCGGACCTGCAGGGTTTGCCCCACATACTCTCTGGAGTCCCAGGGCTGTGCCCCGTGGCTTCCTGCGACGACGGCTATGAAAGTAGAACACACGTGAAAAAAAAACAACGTGGTAAACAAAGATCTTCCAAGATGTTCCAAGATGTTTCAACTGACACAAAAAGATGTCTGAATTTCAGGTCATCTTTTTCAGATGAATTTCAGACGAAGTCTCCTGCAGCACGTCTCTTATGACCTCACCAAGTCGGGAAAACATGGGAAACGGAGATCGATGTCACCGTTCTCTAAGCCACATGGCTGTGGATCTCCTGGCACCACCGATATACCATGGATATACCCCCAAAATGTTATATTTTGTTCATGTACTCAGAACTGCAAAAAAAAACCCTTAAACATGGTCTCGAAAATCGGCCATTTAGTTTGATCTTCCCTTTAAAACCTTCAGTTATCATTATATCATCTTTGGTGGGATGTTCCAGCTCACCATTGATTTCCTCATTTTGCCCATTTTTCCCGAATGCGTAGCAAGGGTTCCCGTTTCACTCTGGGGGTCTGGGGGTTGAGGTGTGTTCGCTCGACGTTGCGTTCACGGTCGCAACCGTTCGCAACCGTTCGCGCGAACTCCGTATGGCCGTGCCTATGGGAAGTTTTGCAGAGGTGGTCCTTTTTGGAGGTTTCAGACGTCTGGTTGCTTCGTTTCGCGTGGCAGGCGTGGCACTTGGTGACATTCAGACGTGTTCTGCAACGTGTCGAAAGTCGTTTTGCGTGGCAGGCGCAATACTTTTGCGACGTTTTCAGAAGATGTGTTGCAGATTTCGTGGCAGGCGCAGCACTTTGGACGTGTCCATCGTCATTTTTCGTGGCAGATGCAGCACTTTAGACGTGTCCTTTTGCGTTTTTTGCAAATCGCATTGGCAGGGCTGCGTCAAGTGGCGACAAGGTGCAAATTCCGTGGCAGTCGTGGCATTTTCTGTGATGTGCTGAAAATTCACGGAAGCCTCGCACGAAACATTGATTTTGAGGTTGCAATTTTTCGGGTTCTAAGGAAAACTCGTAGGAAAACGTCGATTTTGAAGCTCCAAAGTGTGAAAATTGGAGGAAGTCTCGCACAAAATGCTCGTTTTGGTGCTCCCACCACCTGTCTCATCTCGCGTCATTGGTTTTATGGTGGCTTCGCCGTGTCTATGGGGGAAGCTGCAAAACATGTCTCTTCGGCATGTTTCAAAGTGTGAAAATTGGAGGACGTCTCGCACGAAATGCTCGTTTTGGTGCTCCCACGTGTCTCGTCTCGAGTCTCTGGTTTTCCTGTGGTTTCGCCGTGTCTATGGGGGAAGCCGCAAAACCTCTCCTATTCGAATGTGTCCAAGCAGGTTGTCATGTCGTTTTGCGTGGCAGGCGTGGCACTTTGTGACATTCCAAGCTGTTTGCTAACGTGTTGAAAATGTCAAAATTGGAGGAAGTCTCGCACGAAATGCTCGTTTTTCTGCATCCATGCGTCTCGTCTCGGGTCTCTGGTTTTTCCTGTGGCGTCGTCGTGTCTATGGGGGAAGCCGCAAAATCTCTCCTTTTCGAAGGTTTCCAAGCAGGTTGTCATGTCGTTTTGCGTGGCAAGCGTGGCACTTTCCTCACTCCACACTCCACACTTTACACTCTTCACTTTACACTCCACACTCCACACTCTACACACCACACTCTACACTTTCCACTCCAGACTCCACACTCTACACTTTACGCTCCACACTCCACACTCCACACTCCACACTTTACACTCCTCACTCCACACTCCACACTTTACACTCCCCACTCCACACTCCACACTTTACACTCCACACTTCACACTCCACACTTTCCACTCCACACTCCACACTTTACACTCCACACTCACTTTACACTCCTCACTCCACACTTTACACTCCACACTCCACACTTTACACTCCTGACTCCACACTTTACACTCCACACTTTACACTCCACACTCTACACACCACACTCTAAACTTTCCACTCCAGACTCCACACTTTACACTCCACACTTTACACTCCACACTCTACACTCCACACTCCACACTTACACTCCACACTCTACACACACTCCATACTCCACACTCTACACTTTACACTCCACCTACACTTTACACTCCTCACTCCACACTTTACACTCCACACATCACACTCCACACTTTCCACTCAACACTCCACACTCCACACTTTACACTCCACACTCCACACTTTACACTCCTCACTCCACACTTTCCACTCCACACTTTACACTCTACACTCCCCACTCCACACTTTACACTCCACACTCTATACTTTGCACTCTACACTATACACTCTACACTCCACACTTTACACTTTACACTCCACGATTTCCACTTTACACTCCTCACTCCACACTTTACACTCCACACATCACACTCCACACTTTCCACTCAACACTCCACACTCCACACTTTACACTCCACACTCCACACTTTACACTCCTCACTCCACACTTTCCACTCCACACTTTACACTCTACACTCCCCACTCCACACTTTACACTCCACACTCTATACTTTGCACTCTACACTGTACACTCTACACTCCACACTTTACACTTTACACTCCACGATTTCCACTTTACACTCCTCACTCCACACTTTACACTCCACACTTTACACTCCACACTCTGCACTTTACACTCCACACTCCACACTCTACACTCCACACTTTACACTCCACACTACACACCACACTCTACACTTTCCACTCCTCACTTTACACTCCACACTCCACACTTTGCACTTTACACTCCTCACTCCACACTCTACACTCCACACTCCACACTCCTTACTTCACACTCCTTACTTCACACTCCACACTCTACACTTTCCACTCCACACTGCAGACTGGTAACAAGGGAAACATGCACAAGACTGTTCAAAGAAACTATTGCAGAAAGGTATTGTGCGTCACTGCATAACCATGTGTTTTGACATCTGTACCATTAACATACGTGTGAGCATTCGGGTTCGTGGGCTTCATCTTGTTTTTCACTCTGAGGCCATGACCGGTCGGTAAGCTTTGGTGAGGCTTTGAGATCCAGGGGCAGTCTTCTCAGACTTAGTGGTTTCACGGTTTCGCCAAAAAAACATCATGAAACATGTGAAACATTCCGAAACAGTTCATAGATCATCAACCATTCAGCTGTCTGGAAATAGGGGATACCTTCTAAATAGCGATCTATTAGGGGAAAAACATGATTAACCATCAGATTTGGGTTTTTACATGTTTTAACCGTCATTTCCAGACAAATTCATGTGGAAAGTGCTGGTTGAAACCTGCTTTGACCACTGAGTTCCCAACAGGTCTCGGTGGTCGGGGCGGGGCCAGTGCTTTTCTTCTCTGGCAGTGGATATCCTGGAGATCGAAGTTTCCATCTCTGACATCTGCAAAAATCTCGGAATCCAAATATGTTGATATCTGTAATTTCTCTCCAGATCTTATCAAAATTCATCAATATATCACGGATATCATGGATACTTGATGTGGGTAACATCCATGAAATTCAAAACCTCATCTGATGTTTTTCATCGGATGTTGACATGCCATGGGTGGCCTCCGGGAAACATTCCGCTGAATGATGGCAGCTTCGTCATGCTCGGCCTTGGTTCGACAAAGCCATGACCATTGATCCATTGGGGGCACAAACAGCACAAAAAGAAGAAAATGGAACATCGAAACAACATCTTTGACAGACCTTCAACAACTAAGTCCCCACTGATATTTTGACCGTTCGAGTCCATATTTCGATCATGTCTAAGAGTCAAAAGAAATGGCTGCGGTTTTCCACGGATACTGCAAGTTCTTGCAACAAAAAAACGAATGGGATGAGCAAACAGCTGCCGAACAAAACACAATGGCTATGTCCAAAAATGGGGTATGCCCAAAATCCACCGCAATCATCATAATGTCGTATTTCTCCTTCATTTTTTAAAAACGGTATGCCCCATTTTGAGACACGCCCGAATTTTCTGCACTGAAACTCTGCCAAACTTTTTGCACCACTGAAGGCGCCGGTCTTCATCACCTGGTCGCAATGTGTCCCATGTGTGTCCATGCTACAAAGAACAAGACATGCATCAATTCCATCAACATGTGCAACGCCATGCAACGCCATGCAACGCCATGCAACGCCATGCAACGCCATTGTGCATTGTTTCCACTCAAAACACTTCCTGGGATCTATTGAGATTTGCGTTCAGCACTGGATCTTCGTCGTTTGTATTGAAAAACACTGAGTTTCAATCAGCAGCTTGTTTTCGACATCTTTGCGCTCGAGAATGGTTGAAAAAGATGTTTGCGGACAAATCAGAGCTGTGCGGAGAACACGAAATCTGGAACGAAACAGTCAGAAGACATACATCGTTTCTGCTCCGCTTCTGCAAAGAGGTCCTAGGGTCCTTGCTGAAAGTTTAACATCGCACTGGGATGCCTCAAGTTGCAAGAGACTGACTTATACGTGTATGTTATACGTTTCTGATCGTTTCTGTTTCACTGAGATTAAATCCGTTCACGACCCAGTGATATCTTGACATTCTTCAACCCCTAAATATGAGGCTCGAATGGGAGACTTGATTGGAAACAATGACGGTAGTACAAATTCACCATGTCGGTTGCAAACATCATCTGGAAACAGCTCATTCACTGGATTCCACGGCAGCTTGTTTTAAGCAGGACCAGGATCAATCTATAACGATAAACCAGGTTTCTTCTGTTCTTCCAAGGCTGAATTTTTGCACGTCGCATTGGTTTTAAGAACATATCACACAGTACTGAGCATGTGACCCACACGGTAGGATACTATAGTATATAGGTCGACCTATAGATCCTATAGCTAACTAAAATGCCAAATGCAATGTCAAGAGGAATATCTTCCAGGTCAAATCTTGCAGCATGTCATGCAATGCTGGTTTCTATCGATGGTAGGTCAAAGTCAAGGCATCATCAATTGTTACAATCACTGCATGTCAACTTTTGCAGACCCATGGTTTATTCAAACAAACTGGCGGGTCACGGTTCCAACCACATTGTGATTTTGATGGATTTTCTACATCCACCTGTCACATGCCATCTGCTTCCAATCACAATGTTGGCACTGGGCCGGGCCATGCAAGGGGATCATCATCTGACTTTCTTCCTGAAGTTGCAAGAAACGGAGTTAGAAGTTATGTTTCACTGGGATTAGATCCGTTCAATCCGTTCACGACCCAATGATAAGAAGGTAAAGTCCGCTTACTGACCATCAGCTGCAGTCAATCCACATCAACCGAGCCTCCGATTCTGCAAATCTGCCGCAGCACCAATGCCTCCCCGCGGTCTGCCGCCCGAATGCCCAATGCCAAGCTCTACGATCTCAAGTCGGTGGTATGGCAATGTGACATGCCGTAAAGAGATGCATCTGCATAGGTCCTCCCATCCTAAAATGCTGACGAAAAACTTCTAAGTTTGGCACTGGACCAAAGATTACAATTACAGAAGAGGCATCGCAGACCACTTCGACAAGTGAAATCTTTTGACATATTTTGACATACGAGTGTTTCTTGAGTCAATGCAAAAACCCCAGGTCATTGGATGGTTTAGTACCAGAGATGCTAAGTGCCCGGTACTCCGAACTTCATCCATTTTCAAATTCCCATCAAACATCAATTCTTCCTACTCACATCGCGCCGACCTTGGCCACTCCTCAAGGCTCCAGTTCAGCCTCGCAACGCCGGATGTTGGAAACATGTTTGGGGAGTGTGGTTTAAGATTTTGAGCCAAGATGGTGAACAGTGATGACATCTTGAATCAGTTCATGCATCAGTGTGGGCACGCGTTGGTAGCCTCTGCTTGTCTCCGAGTGATCTGTTGGTGGTGGAATTGTCCCGGTACATCCATGTTTGTCGATGTTCCTCTTGTTCCTCCCGCAAAGATCCCAAGAGAGTTGCTCACATCCCCAGGTGACCCGATGCCGGTTGGATTGATCATCAAAATGTTTCAACTCATGACTTCATGGGTCAAAGCTGATGTTTCCCGTGAATGTCCATCTCTGGCCATGAGATGTGTGATTTTGGCTTTGTCTGAAACTTGGACTCTAAATTTGTTGATTGAAAAATGTGGTCAAAAACCGATGAAGACACCAAATGGCCATAACATGCAGGTGCTCCACGGCCCAGTTCTAGATCATCAACCCCATGTTCCAAACCGACTGCCTATTCCACGGCTGGGCACGCAACTCACCTGGAAGGTGAACTGTGGGCGGGCTCACGGAGCTCAAGTTGAAGTTTGAAAAAAATTGAAAATTTCCGGACCGGACATGTCTTGTTTCTCCTAGGGCGGAGCTAACAAAACAAAACATGGAAGTTTGACAAGCACAGTCCTGAGTCAAGTTCTCGAAATGCTGGTTGAAGCGCCCAACAAATAGTCTGAACAAACATCGGGAATCATTAAAACCAACAATAACCAGATATAACCAGCAACACAAAGATGACAGCATAACGCCCAAGCGACGCCCACCAAATGCGATTGCGTGACCTAGTCTTCCACGCTTTGCGCTTCAGCCTGGGCAAAACAAGGTACGAATGTCAGTCGACATTCACGGATCGATTGAGTTTGTGAAAAACTGAAGATCTTTGATCATGGAAAGCTTTTGACCTCGCAAGTCATCACAATCCTGGATCCTGCCTAAAACAAACGAACTCATCAGGACTTCCCAACTCCCATCACGCAAGTTGGCAGCACACTCGTTGCACAGCATCCTTTTCTCTGCGCTCTACGATAAATTGGATGCCCGCAGCGGCTATCCAAAAAGCCAACGCCGAAACCAATTCTGATCACCGCCATGCTCCCTGAGGAGCCTAGCCACAGCCTCATGACGATTTGCCCTAGCAAACATCAGTGCTGTGGCACCATCGTTCCTTGCTGCCGCCACATCGGCACCGTGCTGTAGCAACAGCTGGGCCACGGCCTCATGGCCACCGTGAGCAGCCAACATCAATGCTGTGCCACCATCGTTCCTTGCTGCCGCCACATCGGCACCGTGCTGTAGCAACAGCTGGGCCACGGCCTCATGGCCACCTCCAGCAGCAAACATCAGTGCTGTGGTTCCACGGTTGCTTGCTGCCGCCACATCGGCACCGTGCTGTAGCAACATCCGGGCCACGGCCTCGTGACCACCTAGAGCAGCAGACACCAGTGCTGTGCCACCATTGTTGCTTGCTGCCGCCACATCGGCACCGTGCTGTAGCAGCACCTTGGCAACGGCCTCATGGCCACCTAGAGCAGCCAACATCAATGCTGTGTCACCATTGTGCCTTGCTGCCGCCACATCGGCACCGTGCTGTAGCAACAGCTGGGACACGGCCTCATGGCCTCCTGCAGCAGCCAACATCAATGCTGTGGAGCCATCGTTGCTTGCTGCCGCCACATCGGCACCGTGCTGTAGCAGGACCTGGGTCACGGCCTCATGGCCACCTTTAGCAGCCAACATCAATGCTGTGCCACCATCGTTGCTTGCTGCCGCCACATCGGCACCGTGCTGTAGCAACAGCTGGGCCACGGCCTCATGGCCACCTCGAGCAGCCAACATCACAGCTGTGCCACCATCGTTCATTGCTGCCGCCACATCGGCACCGTGCTGTAGCAACAGCTGGGCCACGGCCTCATGGCCAGCTAGAGCAGCCAATATCAGTGCTGTAAAACCATTGTTAGTTGCTGCCGCCACATCGGCACCGTGCTGTAGCAACAGCCGGGCCACGGCCTCATGGCCACCTGCAGCAGCCAACATCAATGCTGTGCCACCATCGTCTTCTGCTGCCGCCACATCGGCACCGTGCTGTAGCAACAGCTGGGCCACGGCCTCATGGCCACCTACAGCAGCAAACATCAATGCTGTGACACCATCGTGCCTGGCTGCCGTCGCATCGGCACCCTTCTCCAAAAGCAGTTTGGCCATGGATGCATCGGATGCCTGCCGCAGCATGATGTTCAACCAGTCTTCTCTCTCAGTTTCTGCTGCAAAACTGCTGCAAATCTTTGTGAGCTGCTCAGAACTAACATCTGCTCCTTGAAGGCAGCACGTGGCCGCCGAAGCAAAGTCGCCCCTAGCCATCAGGACCTTCAGCACCGTAGTGGAGAGTAGAGACTTCATGTAGCGATCAAAGTCTCTGAAGACATCTGCCAACGCATCGGCCCCATTTTGCTCTATGAAACCATTGAAGTAGCCTTCAGCACCCAATCCCTTTATGGTACTCCTGATGGATTCGTCAGCCGTTTCTCCCCAAATCTGGTACTTGTCCTTGGCTATTGAGCTTTCAGCCTTGGCAGTGGACACGTTCCACAAGGCCTGGCATGTGGTTTCGAGCATCTTGGCGCTCACAGCCTTTCGTCCACCGTTCTCAGGCTGGGACAAGGAACCTTCACTGCAAATGAGCTCAAAGGGCCGCTGCAAGTCCTTCAACCGAGAAGCCTCGAAGAGGCACCACATGCGAGAAAATGGTTTCACTTCTTCATCCAAAACCATCACTGCACCACCAGTGGCTTGCGCCAGTGCTGCGTTGAATGGCCCCTGCTGAGGATTTTCCCCCCCCTCCTCCGCCACATCGTGCTGGTTCAACGCAAAGAGGCATATCCAAAAGACCAAGGCCTCCTTCTCCGAGGTCAGCTTGTCGTAGTTCGAATCTGCCCACAAATCAAGAGCCGTGACGGTGCTTGTGAACTTGTGTCCCCAAAAATGGGAGACAAAGCAGTGAACAAACAGGCCGAATGGATTCACCAGTTGTGAAAACGATGAAATTCCGCGTGCTTCAGCAATGGTCTGCTGCTCATCATGTTCACGGGCTCCACACATGTCCGGCTTCGACATTGGAGTCACCACAAAGGTGTCCAAGGCATAAAGATTGGTATCTTGTCTGAACTTCGTGCGATTGGCAATGGCATGGGCATTCTCTGCGTTGAAGGATTCACATCGTGCAGAGAGCCATCCACTTGTGATGAACAAGTCTTCAAGATGTTGAAGCTGGCCCAATGCCATTCCACGCAAAGAGTGCGGGACTGCTCCTGACTCAGCGAAGATGTGCTGCCAAGTGTTTGGATTCAGATTGGTTACTGGTTCCAGCTTTCGAACCAAGTAATTTCTGGTGCGTCAACATGTATCAAACGACCTTCATGGGTACCAACATGTCCAAACATTCCAAACCCCCATTCATGTCTTCATGCTTTGCGTCGCTGTAGATTCATGCTGATTCAGAAATGGATCCAGAAAACAACCGCTGAGCAAAATTTAAAAAAATAAAAAAGAAGCGTTTAACAAATCGCCGATCAAAATTGGTCCAAAATTGAGATGCATGTCAATGCATTCTGCGGACATGTTCCACCTAGCAAAACTTTGATCGTGTTTGAATCAAAGGTTCTGATCAGCTTGGTGCTTCCTTGAGAGGCCACCATTTCAGCGAAGCTTTCTTTGCTGACGCGTTGCCCAGCCATGAGACGAGGATTGGTGCCGTCGTGGTTTTCGGAGCTGCTACTCTGCGAGATGCCATAGACCCGAGCCGCCTGCTTCAGCTCGCGTGCATCGAGATCACCAGAGCCATCCAAGTCGCAGCGGGTCGCCACGAACTGAGAATCTTGCAGCTTTTCTTTCAGCTCGGCACTCACAGCCAGCAGCTCCAAATGCCACTTCGCACCTGCAGAGGCATGGCACGAAACTTCAACAGCCCTCTCTGCCTTCTGAGCCTTCTCAACGTCCTTCTCTCCTTTGGGGTCTGATGCTTCGCTGTGTTTCGGCACAGCACCCAACAATCTTGGCAGCCCAGGACGGCGCGGCTCCAACGCAGTGTTTTTGCTGCAGCTGCAGCCCATCACCAAAATGGAGTTCCGCTCTTATGGCGGTCACTAAAAACTGCTTAGCCCAAAACAACATTTCAACATATTTCACTCATGGAAGGGTGTTTTCACACAAGATCAAGTCAAGTTGCAAGGTTTAGACGGTCAAACAGATGAAACAAACGCACATCAAGCTCACTTCAAGGAAGCGGTTCAATAAAGGACGGTGAATGGAATATTGACATATCGATGCCGCGATGTTTTATTTAGTCCCAAAAACTGGGACTTCAAGATGCAGATTTCAACAGAAACTTGGGTCTCTCCCTTCTCTGGCAAGGCACCCCCAGCCTTGCAGCGAGCTGCAGTTTCCACTTCCTGCCCACCATCAGCCGGGGAAGAAATGCCTTGGAGCTTCGGTTGGGGGGCTGAACTGCTGAACCAAGACTGACATGTCAAGGAAAAAACGGATCTCAAGGTACAGAGAAGGGATTTGCAATGAAGTTGCTGGACAAAACTGAGCTGTGTAGAGAAAACAAAATCTGGAACGAAACAGAGAGAAGATTTACATCGCTTCTGCTGGCTCCACTTCTGCAAAGAGGTCTTGGGGTCCTTGCTGAAAGTTTAACATCGCACTGGGATGCCTCAAGTTGCAAGAGACCGAGTTCTACTTATGTTTCACTGGGACTAAAAAATAATCCGTTCACGACCCAGTCATATCTTGACATTCTTCATCATTCTTTAACCCCTTGCAAAATATGAGGCTCGAATGGGAGACTTGATTGGAAACAATGACGGTAGCACAAACTCACTATGTCGGTTGCAAACATCATCTGGAAACAGCTCATTC
Source organism: Cladocopium goreaui (assembly GCA_947184155.2). Lineage (NCBI taxonomy): Eukaryota > Dinophyceae > Suessiales > Symbiodiniaceae > Cladocopium > Cladocopium goreaui. The sequence continues at coordinate 147,970 of CAMXCT020006638.1, read as the reverse complement.
ACTGGATTCTACGGCTTTAAGCTTGTTTTAAGCAGGATCAATCCAACATAACGATAAACCATGTCTCTTCTGTTCTTCCAAGGCTGAATCTTTGTGCGTCGCATTGGTTTTAAGAACATATCACACAGATTCACACAGTACTGAGCATGTGACCCACACTATAGGATACTATAGTAAATAGGTCGACCTATAGCCAAAATGCCAATGCAATGTCAAGAGGAAGATCTTCCAGGTCAAATCTTGCAGAAACATGTCATGCAATGCTGGTTTCTACCGATGGTATGTCGAAGTCAAGGCATCAACAATTGTTACAATCACTGCCTGTCAACTTTTGCGGACCCATGGTTTATCCGCATAAACTGGTGGATATTGGTGGATCATGGTTCCAACCACATTGTGATTTTGATTGATTTTCTACATCCACCTGTGACATGGCATCTGTTTCCCGTGGCAATCTGAGTTCGAAGCAACGTCTTCCAAGGCTGATGTCTACCCAAGGCCGCGGTTGGATACCTGGCGCACCGCATTACCCTCTGGTAGTGTCAGGCTGTCAATATCTGTTGGAATTCTGTTGGAATTCTGTTGGAATTCTGTTGGTGATTCTGATTGGTGATTCTCATTGATTCTCCCATTTCCCCATTTCCCAGGGATTTCGATGGATTTCCGAAGATTTCCCGGCGCTCGCCAGAGGTTGGCCATGCTGTCTTTCCGGACGGGACGCAAATCAAACAAAGGGCACTGCTCGTTGAATTCAACGGAGACTGTGCGCTTAAAGTGTGAGTTTACAAATTTATATGAGTTATAACTTATAACTTATAACGTGTTTATAAACCCTCTATAACGTCTCTATAACCTGCTTGCAAGCATGAAAAGTTTCATTACTTTTGACAAGTAAATTATAACTTCAGCTAGCCGGCTACGTGAAGTTGTAAATGTTTAGGTAAAATATAAGCTCTTAACGAACTTATCGGAAGTATCTTATATGTTATCTTTTCATAGCTATGTTAACAGACTTAAGATAAGAGTACTTAAGAAAGGTTATCAAAAGTTATAGAAAGTTATCAAAAAAGTTACTAAGACCACACGGTTGTGACAAAAATTGAATTTGTGCTGTAAGTTTAAAGGTAGCTGTAGTAATGTTGCTTGGAAAAAGAATTTTGCAAAGATGCTTTCTCGGAAAGGTTGTGGTTTCCAGAAAAGCTGCTGCAAGGGGCATTGTTTTTTTCTCAGCTGGATTTCTTTCTTATGACTCAAATTCGAAAAAGCGAGGGTCATTTCAATTCCAAACATGGAGGAAACTATGTTGTTGATATCGTACATATATGTTAAAGATGTTTTTCCCAATTTTCCTTCTATTAAAAATTATAGACAAGATTAGCTCAATGTAGATTGAACGAGCCATAGTTCAGACTAACCAGCTGTAGTTCAAACTGGCTATAATGGTAATTTTCCCGTTGGTTTGGCACCGCGAAAGGGGTTAAGAAGGGCGACCTTTTTGCGCCCAAAAAGGGTCCCAAAAACAAAGAAAAAGGTCGCCATTAAGAATCCCAAACCAAGAGGACAATTACTAGGCTAGAATTCAGATTGAACTAGCTATAGTTCTAAATGAACTAGCTATAGTTCAAACTGAACTAGCTATAGTTCAGACTGGTTATAGTTTAGATCGAACTAGCAAGAGTTCAAGCTGAACTAGCTATAGTGCAAACTAACGTAGCTATAGTTCAGCCATAGTCCAGCTGTGGACATGGAATCCGGAGGGGAAAGGCGTCTTGCGTGTGCTGCCTCTGTGGATTTGTTTGGACAGAGTAAAATGAATGCTGGGCAAAATTTTCAGTCAAAAAAACAAATGTGACACGAAAGTTTCTGAAACGGATCAAGTCTGGCAAGGCACATCCTGAAAAGGATCAAATCTGAAAAGATAGTTCCTGAAAAGGATCCAGTCGCTAAAGGCAGTTCCTGAAAGGGATAAAGTCTGAAAAGACACTTTTTCATAAAGATATACAAACATGGAGGAACTTGTTTTAATCATTTGTTTTTATTATTTAACTTGCTTATATAATGCTAAGGAGTAATTAATTATAAACAAAAAGACATGCTTATTTCTTCAGTATTATTTTTTTTGCACATTGTTTGCAATATTGTGTCCAAGTCTTGAGATTAAATTAAATATGGGAATGTCTCAAAATAGGAGTGCCCCAAGCTCACTTTCTTAGTTAAAAAGGAAGGGCTTGGAACTATGGCTGGACTATGGATGAGCTATGGCAATTTAAACTTACATTAGAAAAATGAAACTATTGCTGAACTATGGCAATTTAAATTAAAACTTAAAATGGAACTATGGCTGAATACTCTGCATGATGGGGAAACTTCGAGAATACTCTGCATGATGCTTTCAACCCTGAAAAGCAGGACAGTCATTGGGGATCATCCTCCCATTTTACTTGAAAAAACTCATCTGTTTGCAACCACCACCATCATCCCATTAATCTTGGTTTATCTTGGTGATATAGCATTATTGTCATCATTTTGGTTAAATGCCATTAAACCCCAGGTTATGTCAGCCCTTCTTCTGCATCAAGTGGACTCGCCCATGGTTGCGAACTGCTTCCTGGAAGCATGGCCTATTGCAACATCTATGTTTTGGCTTCCCAATCCGAGTTACACTAGTTACACTTCAAACATTAAACAAGACTTCAACAACTAAACTTTCCATCAATTTCATGTTTAATCTGCTCACTTCATGGCAACATATGGCAACATTCCAAAGATTCCAAAGTACCACGACCAGAACCTACCAGGACCGGACCTGCAGGGTTTGCCCCACATACTCGCTGGGGTCCCAGGGCTGTGACGCGTGGCTTCCTGCGACGACGGCTATGAAAGTAGAACACACGGGAAAAAAACAACGTGGTAAACAAAGATCTTCCAAGATGTTTCAACTGACACAAAAAGATGTCTGAATTTCAGGTCATCTTTTTCTGAATTTCAGACGAAGTCTCCTGCACGTCTCTTATGACCTCACCAAGAAATGGAAAATCCATGGGAAACGAAGATCGATGTCACCGTTCTCTAAGCCAGGCACATGGCTGCTGTGGATCTCCTGGCCACCAAATCCCATATTTTGACTCAGAACTGCCAAAAAAAAACGATTGACCCTTTGGTAAAGATGGTCTCGAAAATCCGCCATTTAGTTTGATCTTCCCTTTAACCTTCATTTGGTGGGATTTTCCAGCTCACCTTTGATTTCCCCATTTTTGGAGCCATTTTTTCACTGAGGCTATCACCGGTCGGTAAGCTTTGGTGAGGCTTTGTGATCCAGGGGCAGTCTTCTCAGACTTAGTGGTTTCACGGTTTCACCACTAAACCATCCAAATCAAAGAACCCCCATGAAACATGTGAAACATTGTGAAACATTGTGAAACAGTTCATCAATCATCAACCATTCAGCTGTCTGGAAACTGGGGATACCTTCTAAATAGCAATCTAGGGAAAGAAATGTATTAACCATCAGATTTGGGTTTTTACATGTTTTAACAGTAATTTTCCAGACAAATTCATGTGGAAAGTGCTGGTTGAAACCTGGTTTGACCGAGTTCCAAACAGGTCTCGGTGGCCGGGGGCCGGTGCAGTCGTGGCTTTCCCCGTGGTGCCGGTGCTTTTCTTCCCTGGCAGTGGATATCCTGGAGATCCATGGAAGATCTCTGACATCCAAAAATCTCGGAATCCAAATATGTCGATTTCTGTAATTTTTCTCCAGATCTTATCAAAATTCATCAACGAAACATCAGGATATCATCAATACCAGTATATCATGGATATTCAGTGATACTTGATGTGGGTAACATCCATGAAATTCACCACCTGATGTTTTTCAGGATGACATGCCATGGGTGGCCTCCGGGAAACATTCCGAGGAATGATGGTAGCTTCGTCTCGGCCTTGGTTTGACAAAGCCATGACCATTGGCCCATGGCAGCACAAAACGAACAAAATAGAAGAAAGAAACAACATCTTTGACAGATCAACTAAGTCCCAACTGATATTTTGGCCGTTCAAGTCCAAATTTCGATCATTTCTAGCCAAAAGAAATGGCTGCGGTTTTCCACGGATACTGCAAGTTCTTGCAACAAAAAACGCATGGGATGAGCAAACAGCTGCCGAACAAATCTAACAAAACACAATGGGTATGTCCAAAAATGGGGTATGCCCAACATCATATTTCCCCTTCATTTCGAAAAAAAAGTATGCCCCATTTTGAGACACGCCCGAGTTTTCTGCACTGAAACTCTGCCAAACTTTTTGCAACACTGAAGGCGCCGGTCTTCATCACCTGGTCGCAATGTGTTCCATGTGTGTCCATGCTACAAAGAACAAGACATGCATCAATTCCATCAACATGTGCAACGCCATGCAACGCCATGCAACGCCATGCAACGCCATGCAACGCCATGCAACGCCATGCAACGCTATGTTGCATTGTTTCCACTCAAAACACTTCCTGGGATCTATTGAGATTTGCGTTCAGCACTGGATCTTCGTCGTTCGTATTGAAAAAAATGAGTTTCAGTCAGCAGCTTGTTTTCGACATCTTTGCGCTCGAGAATGGTTGAAGAAGTTTGCAGACAAAACGGAGCTGTGAGAACACGAAATGCAGAGCGAAACAGTCAGAAGACTTACATCGCTTCTGCTGGCTCCACTTCTGCAAAGAGGTCCTGGGGTCCTTGCTGAAAGTTTGACATCGCACTGGGATGCCTGAAGTTGCAAGAGACTGAGTTCTATTTATGTTTCACTGGGATTAAATCCGTTCACGACCCAGTGATAAGGAGGTAAAATCGGCATACTGACTATCAGCCAAACAATCCACATCAACCGAGCCTCCGATTTTGCAAATCTGCCGCAGCACCAATGCCTCCCCGCGGTCTGCCGCCCGAATGCTCATGCAACGCCAAGCTCTACGATCTCAAGCGGATGGTATGGCGATGCAAAATGCTGTAAAGAGTTGCATAGGTCCTTCCATCCCAAAATGCTGACCAAAAAACTTTGATTTTGGTGCTGGACAAAAGATCACAGTTAGAAGGCATCACTGACCACTTCGACAAGTGACATCTCTTGACATGTTTTGACATACGAGTGTTTCTTGAGTCAATGCAAAACCCCCAGGTCATTGGATGGTGAACAGTTGATGACATCTTGAATCAGCTCATGCATCAGTGTGACTAAGTGTAGCCTCTGCTTGTCTCCGAGTGATCTGTTGGTTGGTGGAATTGTCTCGGTACATCCATGTTTGTCGATGTTCCTCTTGTTCCTCCCGAAAAGATCCCAAGAGCGTTGCTCACATCCCCAGGTGACCCGATGCCGGTTGGATTGACGATCGAAATGTTTCAACTCATGACTTCATGGGTCAAAGCTAATGGTGCTTCCCGTGAATGTTCATCTCTGGCCATGAGATGTGTGATTTTGGCATGGTCTGAAACTTGGACACAAAATTTGATGATTGAAAAATGTGGTCAAAAACCGATGAAGACATCAAACGGCCATAACATGCAGGTGTTCCACGGCCCAGTTTTCGACCAACAACCCCGTTCCAAACCGACTGCCTATTCCACGGCTGGGCACGCAACTCACCTGGAAGGTGAACTGTGGGTCCAAGGAGCTCAAGTTGAAGTTGAAAATTTCCGGACCGAACATGTCTTGTTTTTTCCGAGGGCGGAGCTAACAAAAAAAACCTGGAAGTTTGACAAGCACAGTCCTGAGTCAAGTTCTCGAAATGCTGGTTGATGCGCCCAACAAATAGTCTGAACAAACATCGGGAATCATTAAAGCCAACAATAACCAGATATAACCAGCAACACAAAGATGACAGCATAAAGCCCAAGCGACGCCCACCGTCTGCGATTGCGTGACCTAGTCCTCCACGCTTTGCGCTTCAGCCTGGGCAACAAGGTACGAATGTCAGTCGACATTCACGGATCGATTGAGTTTGTGAAAAACTGCTTGAAGATCTTTGATCATGCAAAGCTTTGGACCTCGCAAGTCATCACAATCCTGGATCCTGCCTAAAACAAACGAACTCATCAGGACTTCCCAACTTCCATCACGCAAGTTGGCAGCACACTCGTTGCGCAGCATCGTTTTCTCTGCGCTCTACGATAAATTGGATGCCCGCAGCGGCTATCCAAAAAGCCAACGCCGAAACCAATTCTGATCACCACCATGCTCCCTGAGGAGCCTAGCCACAGCCTCATGACGGTTTGCCCTAGCAAACATCAGTGCTGTGAAACCATTGTTCATTGCTGCCGCCACATCGGCACCGTGCTGCAGCAACATCCGGGCCACGGCCACATGGCCACCTACAGCAGCCCACATCAATGCTGTGGCACCATCGCGTAATGCTGCCCTTACATCGGCACCATGCTGTAGCAACAGCTGGGCCACGGCCTCATGACCACCTCGAGCAGCATACATCAATGCTGTCCTGCCATCGTTGGTTGCTGCCGCCACATCGGCACAGTGCTGTAGCAACAGCTGGGCCACGGCCTCGTGACCACCTTGAGCAGCCAACATCAGTGCTGTGGTGCCATCCTCTTCTGCTGCCCTCACATCAGCAGCGTGCTGCAGCAGCAGCTGGGCCACGGCCTCATGGCCACCTTGAGCAGCCGACATCAGTGCTGTGACATCGTCGTCTGCTGCCCTCGCGTCAGCACCCTTCTCCAAAAGCAGCTTGGCGATGGATGGATTCGATGCTTGCAGCAGCATCCTGTTCAACCAGGCTCTTCTCTGAGTTGCTGCAGCAAAACTGCTGCAAATCTCTGCCAGCTGCTCAGAACTAACATCTGCTCCTTGAAGGCAGCACGTGGCCGCCGAAGCAAAGTCCCCTCTAGCCATCAGGACCCTAAGCACCGTAGTGGAGAGTAGAGACTTCATGTAGCGATCAAAGTCGCTGAAGGCCTCTGCCAACTCACTGGCCCCCAACTTATAGGCCCCATGCGCATCGGCTGCTATCAAAGCATCGAACCAAAGTTCGGCACCCACTCCCTTTATGGCACCCCTGATGGATTCGTTGGCCGTTTCTTCCCAAATCTGGTACTTGTCCTTGGCAACTGAGCTTTCAGCCTCGGCAGTGGACACGTTCCACAAGGCCTGGCATGTTGTTTCCAGCATCTTCGTGCTCACAGCCTTGTGTCCACCGTTCTCAGGCTGGGACAAGGAACCCTCACTGCATATCAGTTCAAAGGGACGCTGCAACTGCTTCAACCGAGAAGCCTCGAAGAGGCACCAGATTCGCGAAAACGGTTTCACTTCTTCATCCAAAACCATCACTGCACCACCAGTGGCTTGCGCCAGTGCTGCGTTGAATGGCCCCTGCTGAGGATTTTCCCCCACCTCCTCCGCCACATCGTGCTGGTTCAACGCGAAGAGGCATATCCAAAAGACCAAGGCCTCCTTCTCCGAGGTCAGCTTGTCGTAGTTCGAATTTGCCCACAAGTCAAGAGCCGTGACAGTGCTGGTGAAGCCGTGCCCCCAAAAATGGGAGACAAAGCAGTGAACAAAAAGGCCGAATGGATTCACCAGTTGTGAAAACGATGAAATTCCGCGCGCTTCGGCAATGGTCTGCTGCTCATCGTGTTCACGGGCTCCGCACATGCCTGGCTTCGACATTGGAGTCACCACAAAGGTGTCCAAGGCATAAAGATTGGTATCTTGTCTGAACTTCGTGCGATTGGCAATGGCACGGGCATTCTCTGCGTTGAAGGATTCACATCGTGCAGAGAGCCATCCAGTTCTGACGAACACGGCTTCAAGATGTTGAAGCTGGCCCAATGCCATTCCACGCAAAGAGTGCGGGACTGCTCCTGACTCAGCGAAGATGTGCTGCCAAGTGTTTGGATTCAGATTGGTTCCAGCTTTCGAACCAAGTAATTTCTACACTGTTCAGATTCCGGTGCGTCAACATGTATCAAACGACCTGGAAATGCCTGCAAAGTCATGCTTCATGGGTACCAACATGTCCAAACATTCCGAGCCCCCATTCATGTCTTCATGCTTTGCGTCGCTGTAGATTCATGCTGATTCAGAAATGGATCCAGAAAACAACCGCTGAACAACATTTAAAATATAAAAAAGAAGCGTTTAACAAATCGCCGATCGAAATTGGGCCAAAATTGAGACGTAATGAAATGCATGTCAATGCATTTGGCGGACATGTTCCTAGCAAAACTTTGACCGTGTTTGAATCAAAGGCTCTGATCAGCTTGGTGCTTCGTTGAGAGGCCACCATTTCAGCGAAGCTTTCTTTGCTGACGCGTTGCCCAGCCATGAGACGAGGATTGGTGCCGTGGTTTTCGGAGCTGCTCTGCGAGATGCCATAGACCTTGGCCGCCTGCTTCAGCTCGTGTGCATCGAGATCACCAGAGCCATCCAAGTCGCAGCGGGTCGCCACGAACTGAGGATCTTGCAGCTTTTCTTTCAGTTCGGCGCTCACAGCCAGCAGCTCCAAATGCCACTTCGCACCTGCAGAGGCATGGCACGAAACTTCAACATCGTCAACTCTCTCTGCTTTCTGAGCCTTCTGAGCCTTCTCAGCATCCTTCTCTCCTTTGGGGTCTGATGCTTCGCTGTGTTTCGGCACAGCACCCAACAATGTTGGCAGCCCAGGACGGCGCGGCTCCAACGCATCGTTTTTGCTGCAGCTGCAGCCCATCACCAAAATGGAGTTCCGCGCTTATGGCGGTCACTAAAAACTGCTTAGCCCAAAGCAACGTTTCAACATGTTTCACCCATGGAAGGCTGTTTTCACATGCAAACGATCAAGTCAAGTTGCAAGGCTTGAAGGGTCAAACAGATGAAACATGATGAAACAAACGCACATCAAGCTCACTTCAAGGAAGCGGTTCCAAAAAGGACGGTGAATGGAATATTGACATATCGATGCCGCGATGTTTTGTTTAGTCCCAAAAAACTGGGACTTCAAGACAAAGATGTCGACAGAAACTTGGGTCTCTCGCTTCTCTGGCAAGGCATCGCCTTGCAGCGAGCTGCAGCAGTTTCACTTCCTGCCCACCATCAGCCGGGGAAGAGATGCCTTGGAGCTTCGGTTCGGGGCTGAACTAATTCTGAGATGTCAAGGAAAAATCGGATCTCAAGGTACAGAGAAGGGATTTGCAAGAACGAACTTGTTGGACAAAACTGAGCTGTGAGAACACGAAATCTGGAACGAAACAGTCAGAAGACTTACATCGCTTCTGCTGGCTCCGCTTCTGCAAAGAGGTCCTGGGGTCCTTGCTGAAAGTTGGCATTGCACTCTGATGCCTCAAGTTGCAAGAGACTGAGTTCTACTTATGTTTCACTGGGATTAAATCCGTTCACGACGCAGTCATATCTTGACATTCTTCAACCCTTTGCAAAATATGAGGCTCGAATGGGAGACTTGATTGGAAACAATGACGGTAGCACAAACTCACCGTGTCGGTTGCAAACATCATCTAGAAACAGCTCATTCACTGGATTCCATGACTTTAAGCTTATTTTAAGCAGGATCAATCCAAAACGATAAACCATGTCTCTTCTGTTCTTCCAAGGCTGAATTTTGGTGCGTCGCATTGGTTCTAAGAGCATATCACACAGTACTGAGCATGTGACCCACACTGTAGGATACGAAAGTAATATATAGGTCGACCTATAGCCAAAATGCCAATGCAATGTCAGTCAAGTGAGAGGAATATCTTCCAGGTCAAATCTTGCAGAAACATGTCATGCAATGCTGGTTTCTACCGATGGTATGTCAAAGTCAAGGCATCAGCAATTGTTACAATCACTGCCTGTCAACTTTTGCGGACCCATGGTTTATTCTAACAAACTGGTGGATATTGGTGGATCATGGTTCCAACCACATTGTGATTTTGATTGATTTTCTACATCCACCTGTCACATGGCATCTGTTTCCCGTGGCAATCCGAGTTCAACACAGCGTCTTCACTGTCGCGCAATGAGCTTCAAGGGCCTTGTGATGCAAGGGATCCGAAACACCCATAGCACAGGTATGTGCAAAGGACTTGAAGTATAAAGACATAGAATACAATGATGGCACTGGGCCGGGCCATGCAGGAGGAACATCAAATGACTTTCTTCATGAAGTTGCAAGAAACGGATTTAGGAGTTATGTTTCGCTGGGATTCGATCCGTTCAATCCGTTCACGACCCAATGATAAGAAGGTAAAGTCCGCTTACTGACCATCAGCTGCAGTCAATCCACATCAACCGAGCCTCCGATTCTGCAAATCTGCCGCAGCACCAATGCCTCCCCGCGGTCTGCCGCCCGAATGCCCAATGCCAAGCTCTACGATCTCAAGTCGGTGGTATGGCAATGTGACATGCCGTAAAGAGTTGCATAGGTCCTTCCATCCCAAAATGCTGACCAAAAACCTCTAAGTTTGGCACTGGATGAAAGATTACCATTAGAAGACATCGCAGACCACTTCGACAAGTGACATCTTTTGACATGTTTTGACATACGAGTGTTTCTTGAGTCAATGCAAAAATCCCAGGTCATTGGATGGTTTAGTACCAGAGATGCTAAGTATCCGGTACCCCGAACTTAATCCATTTTCATATTCCCATCAGACACCGGTTCAGACATCAACTCTTCCTACTCACATCGCGCCGACCTTGGCCACTCCTCAAGGCTCCAGTTCAGCCTCGCAACGCCGGATGTTGGAAACATGTTTGGGGAGTGTGGTTTAAGATTTTGAGCCAAGATGGTGAACAGTGATGACATCTTGAATCAGTTCATGCATCAGTGTGGGTAAGGTGTTGGTAGCCTCTGTTTTTCTCGAAGTGATCTGTTGGTGTTTGGTGGTGGAATTGTCCCGGTGCATCCATGTTTGTCGATGTTCCTCTTGTTCCTCCCGCAAAGATCCCAAGAGCGTTGCTCACATCCCCAAGTGGCCCGATGCCGGTTGGATTGATCATCAAAATGTTTCAACTCATGACTTCATGGGTCAAAGCTGATGTTTCCCGTGAATGTCCATCTCTGGCCATGAGATGTGTGATTTTGGCTTTGTCTGAAACTTGGACTCTAAATTTGTTGATTGAAAAATGTGGTCAAAAACCGATGAAGACACCAAATGGCCATAACATGCAGCTGTTCCACGGCCCAGTTTTCGACCAACAACCCCATGTTCCAAACCGACTGCCTATTCCACGGCTGGGCACGCAACTCACCTGGAAGGTGAACTGTGGGTCCAAGGAGCTCAAGTTGAAGCTGAAAATTTCCGGACCGAACATGTCTTGTTTTTTCCCAGGGCGGAGCTAACCAAAAAAAACATGGAAGTTTGACAAGCACAGTCCTGAGTCAAGTTCTCGAAATGCTGGTTGACGCGCCCAACAAATAGTCTGAACAAAAATCGGGAGTCTATTTCTCAGCGAGGCGGAGCTAGCCAAAAAGGAACTTGGATTTTGACATGCCTGAACTATTGCAAGTTAAATCTAAATTTAAAATGGAACCATGGCTGAACTATGCCTAAACTATTGCAAGTTAAATTTGAATTTAAAATGGAACTATGGCTGAACTATGGCTGAACTATGGCTGAACTATGGCTGAACTATGGCTGATCTATGGCTGAACTATGGCTGAACTATGGCTGAACTATGGCTGAACTATGGCTGAACTATGGCTGATCTATGGCTGAACTATGGCTGAACTATGGCTGAACTATGGCTGAACTATGGCTGATCTATGGCTGAACTATGGCTGAACTATGGCTGAACTATGGCTGAACTATGGCTGAACTATGGCTGATCTATGGCTGAACTATGGCTGAACTATGGCTGAACTATGGCTGAACTATGGCTGAACTATGGCTGATCTATGGCTGAACTATGGCTGAACTATGGCTGAACTATGGCTGAACTATGGCTGATCTATGGCTGAACTATGGCTGAACTATGGCTGAACTATGGCTGAACTATGGCTGAACTATGGCTGATCTATGGCTGAACTATGGCTGAACTATGGCTGATCTATGGCTGAACTATGGCTGAATTAAAGCCGTTTTATTTCAAGGAAAAATGATGGCTAAACTATAGCTACGTTAGATTGAACTATAGCTAGTCCTGCTTGAACTATTGCCAGTTCGATCTGAACTATAGCCAGTTTGAACTATAGCTAGTTCAGTCTGAACTCCGGTTCTTTCAATCTACACAGAACCATAGCTGGTTTCATTTAAATTATTTGTCTTTTCAAGTATATGTAGAAACTGAATATATATATATATATAATCACTAAACCACACCAAATTTAGGGTGAAAAAATACTAAATAGAACAAATCTTACAATTTTGAAAAAGTCAAGCTGTTATAACTTCAATATGATTGAGCTAATATTACTAATATTGTTTAAATATGCAATATAGGAAAAATTGAGTGAACGAAAAAAACATATCTACATATTAATATGTATATATATAACGTACATGTGCGATATCAACAACATAGTTTCCTCCCCATGTTTGAAATTGAAATGGTCCTTGCTTTTTCGAAATTAAGTAATTAGAAAGAAATCCAGCCCAGAAAAAAGAAAGTCCCCTGGAAAGGAAAAGAAAATCATGTCAAATGCGATTCTTCCTGAAACAGAACAAATCTGAAAAAAAATACATGAAATGTGAAAGTTCCTGAAAAGGACAATTTCTGAACAAGAATCACATCAAATGTGAAAGTTCCTGAAGAGGAAAATTACTGAAAAGAAATCGCATCAAATATGATGATTCCTGAAAATGACAAATCTGAAAACATTTCATCACATCAAATGTGAAAGTTCCTGAATTGGAACATTTCTGAAAAGAAATCGCATCATATATGATACTGTAGTTCTTGGCAAAGGAAAGAAGTCCTTGAGACATGCCATGTCGATATGTCGATATGTCGATATGTCGATATGTCGATATGTCGATATGTCGATATGTCGATATGTCGATATGTCGATATGTCGATGTGATTCGATGTGGTGACAGCCACTGTTCGGAATCTCAGGCGCCTGGTCCGCATTCTTTTCACCGCAATCTTCTCGCCGTTCTGCGCTGGATACGGAAAGGAACGCGATTGGAACTCCAGAGTTCATCATAGTTCATCATAGTTCATCAAGAATCCAAGAGCTAAGCCCAGACCACGTGCCCTGCTATGGTCATACTGGTCATACTCATTATGTCTCATTCTTTACTGGCCCAAGTTGGTGAAGATACTGGGAAACTTCGAGAATGCTCTGCATGATGCTTTCAACCCTGAAAAGCAGGATAGTCATTGGGGATCATGATCCCATTTTACTTGAAAAAACTCATCTGTTTGCAACCACCACCTACTAATTAATTAATCTTGTGATGCACCATTATTGTCATCATTTTGGTTAAAGTGCCATTAAATCCCAAGTTATGCCAGTCCTTCTTCTGCATCAAGTCGACTCGCCCATGGTTGCGAACTGCTTCCTGGAAGCATGGCCTATTGCAACATCTATGTTTTGGCTTCCCAATCCGAGTTACACTAGTTACACTTCAAACATTAAACAAAACTTCAACAACTAAACTTTCCATCAATTTCATTAATCTGGTCACCTCATGGCAACATATGGCAACATTCCAAAGTACCACGACCAGAACCTACCAGGACCAGACCTGCAGGGTTTGCCCCACTCGCTGGGGTCCCAGGGCTGTGCCGCGTGGCTTCCTGCGACGACGGCTATGAAAGTAGAACACACGTGAAAAAAGCAACGTGGTAAACAAAGATCTTCCAAGATGTTTCAAGATGTTTCAACTGTCACAAAAAGATGTCTGAATTTCAGGTCATCTTTTTCAGATTTCAGACGAAGTCTCCTGCACGTCTCTTATGACCTCACCAAGTCGGGAAAACATGGGAAACGGAGATCGATGTCACCGCTGCAGTTCTCTAAGCCAGGCACATGGCTGTGGATCTCCTGGCAGCACCAAATCCCATATTTCGTTCCACTCAGAACTGCCAAAAAGAACGATTGACCCTTTGGTAAACATGGTTTGCTGGAAAATCCGCTATTTAGCTTGATGATCTTCCCTTTAAAACCTTCATTTGGTGGGATTTTTCAGCTCACCTTTGATTTTCCCATTTTTGAAGCCATTTTTTCACTGAGGCCATGACCGGTCGGTATAAGCTTTGGTGAGGTTTTGTGATCCAGTGGCAATCTTCTCAGACTTAGTGGTTTCACGGTTTCGCCAAAAAAACATCTAAACAAAAGAACCCCCATGAAACATGTGAAACATTCCGAAACAGTTCATAAATCATCAACCATTCAGCTGTGTATGGAAACTGGGGATACCTTCTAAATAGCGATCTATTAGGGAAAAAAACATATTGACCATCAAAAACATATTGACCATCAGATTTGGACTTTTACATGTTTTAACCGTAATTTTTCCAGACAAATTCATGTGGAAAGTGCTGGTCTAACCTGGTTTGACCACTGAGTTCCAAACAGGTCTCGGTGGTGGCCGGGGGCCGGTGCAGTCGTGGCTTTCCCTGTGCCTGTGCTTTTCTTCCCTGGCAGTGGATATCCTGGAGATCCATGGAAGATCTCTGGCATGTGCAAAAATCAATCCAAATAGGTTGAATATCTGTAATTTCTCAGATCTTTTGAAAGTTCAATGAAACATCAGGATCTCATGGATATCATGGATAACATGGATATCATGGACACTTGATGTGGGTAACATCCATGAAATTCACCACCTGATGTTTTTCATCAGGATGACATGCCATGGGTGGCCTCCGGGAAACATTCCGAGGAATGATGGTAGCTTCGGCTCGGCCTTGGTTCGACAAAGCCATGACCATTGACCCATTGCGGGCACAAACAGCACAAAACGAAGAGAATAGAACATCGAAACAACATGTTTGACAGATCAACTAAGTCCCAACTGATATTTTGGCCGTTCAAGTCCAAATTTCGATCATTTCTAGCCAAAAGAAATGGCTGCGCTTTTCCACGGATATGACTGCAAGTTCTTGCAGCAAAAAACGAATGGGATGAGCAAACAGCTGAACAAATCTAACAAAACACAATGGGTATGTCCAAAAATGGGGCCCAAAATCCACCGCAATCATCATAATTATGTCATATTTCCCCTTCATTTTTTAAAAAAGGTATAGTATGTCCCATTTTGAGACACGCCCGAGTTTTCTGCACTGAAACTTTGCCAAACTTTTTGCACCACTGAAGGCGCCGGTCTTCATCACCTGGTCGCAATGTGTTCCATATGTGTCCATGCTACAAAGAACAAGACATGCATCAATGGCATCAACATGTGCAACGCCATGCAACGCTATGTTGCATTGTTTCCACTCAAAACACTTCCTGAGATCTATTGAGATTTGCGTTCAGCACTGGATCTTCCTCGTTTGTATTGAAAAACACTGAGTTTCAGTCAGCAACTTGTTTTCGACATCTTTGCGCTCGAGAATGGTTGAAAAAGATGTGTAAATCCCACTCGGATCTTGTAAAACCGTTGCAACCGATTGTAAGCTTCGTGGAAAGCAAGGGAAGCTTCCAAGCAACCCTCCAACTTGTGAGATGCCTTGGAGCTTCTGTTGGTTCGGGGCTGGAAAAAAACGGATCAAGGTACAGAGAAGGCATTTGCAACGAATTTGTTGGACAAAACTGAGCTGTGAGAACACAAAATCTGGAACGAAACAGTCAGAAAACTTACATCGCTTCTGGTGGTTTTCACTGGGATTAGATCTGTTCCATCCGGTCACAACCCAGTGAAAAGGAGGTAAAGTCCGCGTACTGACCATCAAAACAAACAATCCACATCAACCGAGCCTCTGGGCTTTCAGAGCGTTCCGCAGCACCAATGCCTCCCCGCCGGAAGACCCCCGAATGCTCAACGCCAAGCTTTGCGATCTCAAGTGGATGGTATGGCAATGTGACATACCGGAGAGAGTTGCATAGGTCCTTCCATCCCAAAATGCTGACGAAAAACCTCTAAATTTGGCGCGGGACAAAAGATTACAGTTACATCGCAGACCACTTCAACAAGTGATAAGTTTTGACATGTTTTGACATATGGGTGTTGCTCAAATCAATGCAAAGCCCCAAGTCATTATATAGATGGTTTAGTACTGGAGATACAAAGAATCTGGTACTCCGAACTTCGTTGATTTTCAAATTCCCATCAGGTATCACTTCTTCCTTCTCACATAGCGCCGACCTTGGCCACTCCTCAAGGCTCCAGTTCAGCCTCGCAACGCCGGATGTTGGAAACATGTTTGGGGAGTGTGGTTTGAGATTTGGAGCGAAGATGGTGAACAGTGATGACATCTTGAATCAGTTCATGCATCAGTGTGACTAAGTGTAGCCTCTGCTTGTCTCCGAGTGATCTGTTGGTGTTTGGTGTTTGGGTAAGTGTAGCCTCTGTTGCCGGTTGGATTGACGATCGACGTGTTTCAACTCATGACTTCATGGGTCAAAGCTGATGTTTCCTCTGAATGTCCATTTCTGGCCATGAGATGTGTGATTTTGGCATGGTCTCAACCTCGGGTTCCCCTTGAAATTTGATTGAACCCAGAGCCATCAAAGTTATAACATCCCAACATAGCGGAAGGCCGCGAAGTACTGTAATGTCACCAAAAATGAGGGTTCCGACAATCATCCGAAAGAGTTTGGGGCATATCACAAGTGCTGGCTGTTAAACTTGATGATTGAAAAAATGCGATCAAAAATCGATGAAGCATGGCCAAAACATGTACAGGTGTGGCCCATTTTTGGATCAACAAACCCATGCTTCAAACCAACCGCAGCCTATTCCACCTCTGGGCACCTTGCTGCAGGTCGCTATTCCTTTTCCCAGCGAGGCGGAGCTAGCCAAAAAGGAACTTGGATTTTGACAAGCAAAGTTGAGTCAAGTTCTCGAAATTCTGCTTAATCTGCGGAAATGCTTTGTATCCCGCCTCCCCAGAAATAATCTGAACAAGAATCAGGGATCATTAAAAATAACAACAACCAGCGACATAAAGATGACACCATACCATGCGCCCAAGCAACGCTCACTGTCTGCGATTGCATGAAGAACCTCGTTTTCCACGGTTCGCGCATCAGCCTGGGCAAAGAAAGCTACGGATTCACCAAAGCTTCCACAAATTGAATCAGTTTGTGAAAGATCTGGAAATCTTTGGTCATGCAAAGCTTTTGACCAACGGGACTCTCACTATGCACAAATCATCACAAACCTGGATTCTGTCTAAAAACAAAAACAAACGAACTCATCAGGACTTCCCAACAGCTTCCATCACGCAAGTTTGCAGCACACTCGTTGCACAGCATCGTTTTCTCTGCGCTCTACGATAAATTGGATGCCCGCAGCGGCTATCGAAAAAACCAACGCCGAAACCAATTCGAATTACCACCATGCTCCCTGAGGAGCCTAGCCACAGCCTCATGACGGTTTGCCCTAGCAATCCTTAGTGCTGTCCTGCCATCGCGTAATGCTGCCCTTACATCGGCACCGTGCCGTAGCAGCAGCTGGGCCACGGCCTCATGGCCACCTGCAGCAGCACACATCAGGGCAGTGGTGCCACGGTTGCTTGCTGCCGCCACATCGGCACCGTGCTGTAGCAGCACCTTGGCCACGGCCTCATGGCCACCTATAGCAGCACACATCAGTGCTGTGGCACCATCGTCCCGTGCTGCCTTCACATCGGCACCGTGCTGTAGCAACAGCTGGGCCACGGCCTCATGACCACCATGAGCAGCCGACATCAGTGCTGTGGAGCCATTGTTGCTTGCTGCCGCCACATCGGCACCGTGCTGTAGCAACAGCTGGGCCACGGCCTCACGGCCATCTCCGGCAGCACGCATCAGCGCTGTGTCACCATCGTGCCTGGCTGCCCTCGCGTCAGCACCCTTCTTCAAAAGCAGCTTGGCCATGGATGGATTCGATGCCTGCAGCAGCATGCTGTTCAACCATGCTCTTCTCTCAGTTTCTGCAGCATAACTGCTGCAAATCTTTACCAGCTGCTCAGAACTAACATCTGCTCCTTGAAGGCAGCACGTGGCCGCCGATGCATAGTCGCCCCTAGCCATCAGGACCTGAAGCACCGTAGTGGAGAGTAGAGACTTCATGTAGCGATCAAAGTTGCTGAAGACCTCTGCCAACGCATCGGCC
The DNA here is from genome assembly GCA_947184155.2 of Cladocopium goreaui. Lineage (NCBI taxonomy): Eukaryota > Dinophyceae > Suessiales > Symbiodiniaceae > Cladocopium > Cladocopium goreaui. The sequence goes on along the minus strand of CAMXCT020006638.1, from coordinate 129,791 downwards.
CCATTTTGCTCTATGTAACCTTTGAAATAGAGTTCGGCACCCAATCCCTTTATGGCACCCCTGAAGGATTGGTTGGCCGTTTCTTCCCAAATCTGGTACTTGTCCGTGGCTACTGAGCTTTGAGCCTTGGCAGCTGACATGTTCCACAAGGCCTGGCATGTGGTTTCCAGCATCTTTGTGCTCACAGCCTTGTGTCCACCGTTCTCAGGCTGGGACAAGGAACCCTCACTGCAAATCAGTTCAAAGGGCCGCTGCAAGTCCTTCAACCGAGAAGCCTCGAAGAGGCACCAGATGCGAGAAAATGGTTTCACTTCTTCATCCAAAACCATCACTGCACCACCAGTGGCTTGCGCCAGTGCTGCGTTGAATGGCCCCTGCTGAGGATTTTCCCCCACCTCCTCGGCCACGTCGTGCTGGTTCAACGCAAAGAGGCATATCCAGTAGACCAGGGCCTCCTTCTCTGAGGCCATCTTGTCGTAGTTCGCATCTGCCCACAAATCAAGAGCCGTGACAGTGCTTGTGAAGTTGTGTCCCCAAAAATGGGAGACAAAGCAGTGAACAAAGAGGCCGAATGGGTTCACCAGTTCTGAAAAGGATGAAATTCCATGTGCTTCGGCAATGGTCTGCTGCTCATCATGCTCACGGGCTCCGCACGTGCCTGGCTTCGACATTGGAGTCACCACAAAGGTGTCCAAGGCATAAAGATTGGTATCTTGTCTGAACTTCGTGCGATTGGCAATGGCATGGGCATTCTCTGCGTTGAAGGATTCACATCGCGTAGATAGCCACCCAGTTGTGATGAACAAGGCTTCAAGATGTTGAAGCTGGCCCAATGCCATTCCACGCAAGGAGTGCGGGACTGTTCCTGACTCATCGGAAAAGATGTGCTGCCAAGTGTTTGGATTCAGATTGGTTTCAAATTCCGGACTAAATAATTTGTGCAATGTTCATCGCTCTACAGATTCCGGTGCGTCAACGTGTATCAAACGACCTGGAAATGCCTGCGAAGTCATGCTTCATGGGTACCAACATGTCCAAACATTCCGAACCCCCATGCATGTCTTCATGCTTTGCGTTGCTGTAGATTCATGCTGATTCGGAAGTGGATCCAGAAAACAACCGCTGAACAAAAATTAAAAAAATAAAAAAGAAGCGTTTAACAAATCGCCGATCGAAATTGGGCCAAAATTGAGATGCATGTCTGCATGTCAATATTGTCAATGCATTTGGCGGACATGTTCCTAGCAAAACTTTGATCGTGTTTGAATCAAAGGCTCTGATCAGCTTGGTGCTTCGTTGAGAGGCCACCATTTCAGCGAAGCTTTCTTTGCTGATGCGTTGCCCAGCCATGAGACGAGGATTGGTGCCGTGGTTTTCGGAGCTGCTCTGCGAGATGCCATAGACCCGAGCCGCCTGCTTCAGCTCGTGTGCATCGAGATCACCAGAGCCATCCAAGTCGCAGCGGGTCGCCACGAACTGAGGATCTTGCAGCTTTTCTTTCAGCTCGGCACTCACAGCCAGCAGCTCCAAATGCCACTTCGCACCTGCAGAGGCATGGCACGAAACTTCAACATCGTCAACTCTCTCTGCTTTCTGAGCATTCTCCTGAGCCTTCTCTTCTTTGCGGTCTGATGGTTCGCTGTGTTTTGGCACAGCCACCAACAATGTTGGCAGCCCAGGACGGCCCGGCTCCAACGCAGCGTTTTTGCTGCAGCTGCAGCCCATCACCGAATCGAGTTCCGCGCTTATGGCGGTCACTAAAAACTGCTCAGCCCAAAACAACATTTCAACATGTTTCACCCATGGAAAGGTGTTTTCACATGTGGCAAACGGTCAAGTCCAGTTGCAAAGCTTGAAGAAAGGACGGTGAAGGGAATGTTGACATATCGGTGCCGCGATGTTTTGTTTAGTCCCAAAAAACTGGGACTTCAAGGCAAAGATGTCAAAAGAAACTTGGGTCTCTCCCTTCTCTGGCAAGGCACCCCCAGCCTTGCAGAGAGCTGCAGCAGTTTCCACTTCCAACTGCCCACCATCCATCAGCCGGGGAAGAGATGCCTTGGAGCTTCGGTTCGGGGCTGAGCTAAGACTGACATGTCTAGGAAAAAACGCATCTCAAGGTACAGAGAAGGCATTTGCAACGAACTTGTTGGACAAAACTGAGCTGTGTAGAGAAAACAAAATGCGGAACGAAACAGTCAGAAAACTTTCATCGCTTCTGCTGGCTCCACTTCTGCAAAGAGGTCCTGGGGTCCTTGCTGAAAGTTTGACATCGCACTGGGATGCCTCAAGTTGCAAGAGACTGAGTTATATGTATATGTTTCACTGGGACTAACAAATAATCCGTTCACGACCCAGTCATATTTTGACATCTTTCAACCCTTTGCAAAATATGAGACTCGAATGGGAGACTTGATTGGAAACAATGACGGTAGCACAATTTCACCATGTCGGTTGCAAACATCATCTGGAAACAGCTCATTCACTGGATTCCACGGCTTTAAGCTTGGTTTAAACAGGATCAATCCATAACGATAAACCATGTCTCTTCTGTTCCAAGGCTGAATTTTGGTGCGTCGCATTGGTTTTAAGAGCATATCAAACAGTACTGAGCATACAACCCACACTATAGGATACGATAGTAATATATAGGTCGACATACTGACATATAGCCAAAATGCCAATGCAATGTCAAGAGGAACATCTTCCAGGTCAAATCTTGCAGAAACATGTCATGCAATCAATGCTTTCTACCGATGCTATGTCAAAGTCAAGGCATCAACAATTGTTACAATCACTGCCTGTCAACTTTTGTTAATCCATGGTTTATTCCAACAAACTGCTGGGTCGTGGTTCCCTTTGATGGCTTTTCAACCACACAACATTGCGATTTTCTATATCTGTTTCCAGTGGTAATCTGAGTTCAGCACAGCATCTTCACTGTCGGGCAATGAGCTTCAAGGACCTTGTGATGCAAGGGATCCGAAACACCCAAAGCACAGGTATGTGCAAAGTGCTTGTGAAGTATAAAGACATAGAATACAATGATTGCACTGGGCCGGGCCATGCAGGAGGAACATCATCAAATGACTTTCTTCCTGAAGTTGCAAGAAACGGAGTTTTAGTTATGTTTCACTGGGATTAGATCCGTTCGATCCCTGCACGACCAAATGATAAGAAGGTAAAATCTGCTTACTAACAATCCACATCAACCGAGCCTCCGAACTTTCAAAGTGTGCCGCAGCACCAATGCCTCCCCGCCGGAAGACCCCCAAATGCTCATGCAACACCAAGCTTTGCGATCTCAAGTGGCTGGTGGTATGGCAATGTGACATGCTGTAAAGAGATGCATAGGTCCTCCCATCCCAAAATGCTGACCAAACCTCTAAATTTGGCGCAGGACCAAAGATTACAATTATAGAAGAGACATCGCAGACCACTTCGAAAAGTGACATCTTTTGACATGTTTTGACATGTTTTGACACACGAGTGTTTCTTGAGTCAATACAAAACCCCAAGTCATTGGATGGCTTAGTACTGGAGATGCTAAGTATCCGGTACTCCGAACTGAATCCATTTTCATACTCCCATCAGATATCAATCTCTCTGACCTTGGCCACTCCTCAAGGCTCCGGTTCAGCCTCGCAACGCCGGTTGTTGGAAACATATTTGGGGAATGTCGTTTTAGATTTGGAGCCTGGTGAACAGTGATGACATCTTGAATCAGTTCATGCATCAGTGTGGGTAAGTGTAGCCTCTGCTTGTCTCCGAGTGATCAGTTGGTGTTTGTTGGTGGAATTGTCTCGGTACATCCATCAGTTGTCGATGTTCCTTTTGTTCCTCCCGAAAAGATCCCAAGAGCGTTGCTCACATCCCCAGGTGGCCCGATGCCGGTTGACGATCGGCATGTTTCAACTCATGACTTCATGGGTCAAAGCGGATGTTTCCTCTGAATGTCCATCTCTGGCCATGAGATGTGTGACTTTGGCATGGTCTCAACCTTGGACCCCCTTGAAATTTGATGATTGAACCAAGAGCCATCAAGTTATAACATCCCAACATAGCGGAAGGCCGCAAAGTACTGTAATGTCACCAAAAATGAAAGTTACGACAATCCCGAAAGAGTTTGGGGCATATCACAAGTGCTGGCTGTTAAACTTGATGATTGAAAAAAATGCGATCAGATAAGCATGGCCAAAACATGTGCAGGTGTTCAGCCCATTTTTGGACCAACAAACCAACCGCAGCCTATTCCACCTCTGGGCACCTTGCTGCAAGCCACTATTCTTTTTCCCAGCGAGGCGGAGCTAGCCAAAAAGGAACTTGGATTTTGACAAGCAAAGTTCTGAGTCAAGTTCTCGAAATTCTGCTTAATCAGCGGAAATGCTTTGTATCCCGCCTCCCCAGAAATCTGAACAAAAATCAGGGATCATTAAAAATAACAACAGCCAACAACATAAAAACGCTCACTGCCTGCGATTGCATGAAGTACCTCGTTTTCCACGGTTCGCGCAGCCTGGGCAAAGCAAGCTACGGATTCACCAAAGCTTCCACAAATTGATTCAGTTTGTGAACGATCTGGAGATCTTTGATCATGCAAAGCTTTTGACCAACCGGACTCTCACTATGCACAAATCATCACAAACCTGGATCCTGCCTAAAACAAACGAACTCATCAGGACTTCCCAACTTCCATCACGCAAGTTTGCAGCACACTCGTTGCACAGCATCCTTTTCTCTACGATATGGATAAATTGGATGCCCGCAGCAGCTATCCAAAAAGCCAACGCCGAAACCAATTCGAATCACCACAGGAGCCTAGCCACAGCCTCATGACGGTTTGCCCTAGCAATCATCAGTGCTGTCCTGCCATCGCGTAATGCTGCCCTTACATCGGCACCGTGCCGTAGCAACAGCTGGGCCACGGCCACATGGCCTCCTGCAGCAGCCAACATCAATGCTGTGCCACCATCGTTGCTTGCTGCCGCCACATCGGCACCGTGCTGTAGCAGCAGCTGAGCCACGGCCTCATGGCCATCTGCAGCAGCACACATCAGTGCTGTGGTGCCACGGTTGCTTGCTGCCGCCACATCGGCACCGTGCTGTAGCAACAGCTGGGCCACGGCCTCATGGCCACCTAGAGCAGCCAACATCAATGCTGTGTCGCCATCGTTCTTTGCTGCCGCCACATCGGCACCGTGCTGTAGCAACAGCTGGGCCACGGCCTCATGGCCACCTCGAGCAGCCGACATCAGTGCTGTGACACCATTGTTACTTGCTGCCGCCACATCGGCACCGTGCTGTAGCAACAGCTGGGCCACGGCCTCATTGCCACCGTGAGCAGCCAACATCAGTGCTGTGACACCATTGTTACCTGCTGCCGCCACATCGGCACCGTGCTGTAGCAACAGCTGGGCCACGGCCTCATGGCCACCTCGAGCAGCCAACATCAATGCTGTGACACCATTGTTACTTGCTGCCGCCACATCGGCACCGTGCTGTAGCAACAGCTGGGCCACGGCCTCATGGCCACCTCGAGCAGCCGACATCAATGCTGTGGAACCATTGTTACTTGCTGCCGCCACATCGGCACCGTGCTGTAGCAACAGCTGGGCCACGGCCTCATGGCCACCTTGAGCAGCCAACATCAATGCTGTGGAACCATCGTTACCTGCTGCCGCCACATCGGCACCGTGCTGTAGCAGCACCTTGGCAACGGCCTCATGGCCACCTTCAGCAGCACACATCAGTACTGTGAAACCATTGTTCGTTGCTGCCGCTACATCGGCACCGTGCTGTAGCAACAGCTGGGCCACGGCCACATGGCCACCTCGAGCAGCAGACATCAGGGCTGTGGCACCAACGTCCATTGCTGCCGCCACATCGGCACCGTGCTGTAGCAGCAGCTGGGCCACGGCCTCATGGCCACCTAGAGCAGCCAACATCAATGCTGTGAAACCATCGTTGCTTGCTGCCGCCGCATCGGCACCGTGCTGTAGCAGCAACTTGGCAACGGCCTCATGGCCACCTTGAGCAGCACAAATCAGTGCTGTGGAACCCTCGTTGCTTGCTGCCGCCACATCGGCACCGTGATCCAAAAGCAACTTGGCCATGGATGCATCGGATGCCTGCCGCAGCATGATGTTCAACCATGCTCTTCTCTCAGTTTCTGCTGCAAAACTGCTGCAAATCTCTGCCAGCTGCTCAGAACTAACATCTGCTCCTTGAAGGCAGCACGTGGCCGCCGAAGCAAAGTCGCCCCTAGCCATCAGGACCTTCAGCACCGTAGTGGAGAGTAGAGACTTCATGTAGAAATCAAAGTCGCTGAAGATCATCGCCAACACATTGGCACCCTTTTCCTTGAACCAGAGTTCGGCACCCACTCCCTTTATGGTACTCCTGAAGGATTCGTTGGCCGTTTCTCCCCAAATCTGGTACTTGTCCTTGGCTATTGAGCTTTCAGCCTTGGCAGTGGACACGTTCCACAAGGCCTGGCATGTGGTTTCGAGCATCTTGGCGCTCACAGCCTTTCGTCCACCGTTCTCAGGCTGGGACAAGGAACCCTCACTGCAAATCAGTTCAAAGGGACGCTGCAAGTCCTTCAACCGAGAAGCCTCGAAGAGGCACCAGATTCTCGAGAATGGTTTCACTGTTGTTGTTGTTGGGCATTTGTAACGCTGCCACAGCCTGGGCCCACCGAGGTGAGTGGCTGGAGGCAGCTTTCGGGCGCCATAGGCGCTGGGGGCCACCCCCACTCCTGGAGGGTAGCTTGAGACAAAGCTCGCAATCCTGTACAATACAACTTCCAGCGTGGGTGGAAGACAAAAACCTTGGCAGCAAAATGCTGCCTCAAGAGTCGCCAGCCAATCGTAGAGAACGATGTGGTGACCACATGCTCGCCAAACCATACTTCCGCCACAGCAGAAGTTGCCTCTCTTCAAGGCGTGGGTACATTAACGGATGGTCTAGCACCATCTGCACTCAATTCGGTGACGGGCCCTCGCCCATCACGCATTGAAGTGAACCACTGGTAGCCAGTGAAAGATGTGCTCAACCGAGGCAAAGAGGCAGCTGCGGTAGACGGCCTGAAGAAGAGCAGCCGTCAAGTGCACGCAGCGTGCCATGCCATGGAAGCGCCTCATCATCCAATAGCAAGAACCGAGCTCACCTGCCACAAGCTGGGCCAAGCGCTCAGCTCCACAGAACTCCCGCCGTATGGCGAGTTGCGACTGCCACGTCTGCAGCAGCCGCCAACCAAAACTGTAGCAGCCCTCGTCTGCAATATCCTGGATCACATCATCTTTGGCGAGGCGCCAAAGTAAACACCACAGGCCTGGAGGTTCCAGGTTCGCGCTGAGCGCCATGACATAAAATGGTTTCACTTCTTCATCCAAAACCATCACTGCACCACCAGTGGCTTGCGCCAGTGCTGCGTTGAATGGCCCCTGCTGAGGATTTTCCCCCACCTCCTCCGCCACGTCGTGCTGGTTCAACGCAAAGAGGCATATCCAGTAGACCAAGGCCTCCTTCTCCGAGGTCAGCTTGTCGTAGTTCGAATCTGCCCACAAGTCAAGAGCCGTGACAGTGCTGGTGAAGTTGTGTCCCCAAAAATGGGAGACAAAGCAGTGAACAAACAGGCCGAATGGATTCACCAGTTGTGAAAAGGATGAAATTCCGCGTGCTTCGGCAATGGTCTGCTGCTCATCATGTTCACGGGCTCCGCACATGCCTGGCTTCGACATTGGAGTCACCACAAAGGTATCCAAGGCATAAAGATTGGTACAGTATCTTGTCTGAACTTCGTGCCTTTGGCAATGGCACGGGCATTCTTTGCGTTGAAGGATTCACATCGCGCAGAGAGCCATCCGGTTCTGATGAACAAGGCTTCAAGATGTTGAAGCTGGCCCAATGCCATTCCACGCAAGGAGTGCGGGACTGCTCCTGACTCAGCGAAGATGTGTTGCCAAGTGTTTGGATTCAGATTGGTTTCAAATTCTGGACCAAGTAATTTGTGCAACGTTCATCGTTCTACAGATTCCATCAGATTCCGGTGCGTCAACATGTATCAAACGACCTGGAAATGCCTGCAAAGTCATGCTTCATGGGTACCAACATGTCCAAACATTCCGAACCCCCATGCATGTCCTCATGCTTTGCGTTGCTGTAGATTCATGCTGATTCGGAAGTGGATCCAGAAAACAACCGCTGAACAAAAATTAAAAAATAAAAAAGAAGCGTCTAACACATCGCCGATCGAAATTGGGCCAACATTGAGATGCATGTCAATATTGTCAATGCATTTTGGGGACATGTTCCACCTAGCAAAACTTTGACCGTGTTTGAATCAAAGGCTCTGATCAGCTTGGTGCTTCCTTGAGAGGCCACCATTTCAGCGAAGCTTTCTTTGCTGACGCGTTGCCCAGCCATGAGACGAGGATTGATGCCGTGGTTTTCGGAGCTGCCACTCTGCGAGATGCCATAGACCCGAGCCGCCTGCTTCAGCTCGTGTGCATCGAGATCGCCAGACCCATCCAAGTCGCAGCGGGTCGCCACGAATTGAGGATCTTGCAGCTTTTCTTTCAGTTCGGCGCTCACAGCCAGCAGCTCCAAATGCCACTTCGCACCTGCAGAGGCATGGCACGAAACTTCCACAGCTCTCTCTGCTTTCTGAGCCTTCTCAACATCCTTCTTTCCTTTGGGGTCTGATGGTTCGCTGTGTTTCGGCACAGCACCCAACAATCTTGGCAGCCCAGGACGGCGCGGCTCCAACGCAGCGTTTTTGCTGCAGCTGCAGCCCATAACCAAAATGGAGTTCCGCGCTTATGGCGGTCACTAAAAACTCAGCCCAAAACAACATTTCAACATGTTTCAACCATGGAAGGGTGTTTTCACACAAGATCAAGTCAAGTTGCAAGGTTTAGACGGTCAAACAGATGAAACAAACTCACATCAAGCTCACTTCAAGGAAGCGGTTCAATAAAGGAAGGTGAATGGAATATTGACACATCGGTGTCGCGATGTTTTGTTTAGTCCCAAAAAGCGGGGACTGCAAGACAAAGATTTCAACAAAAACTTGGGTCTCTCACTTCTCTGGCAAGGCACCCCCCGCCTTGCAGCGAGCTGCAGCAGTTTCCACTTCCTGCCCACAATCCATCAGCCGGGGAAGAGATGCCTTGGAGCTTTGGTTGGTTCGGGGCTGAACTAAGACTGACATGTCACCAAGGAAAAAACGGATCTCAAGGTACAGAGAAGGCATTTGCAACGAAGTTGCTGGACAAAACTGAGCCGTGAGAACACGAAATCTGGAACGAAACAGTGAGAAGACTTACATCGCTTCTGCTAGCTCCACTTCTGCAAAGAGGTCCTGGGGTCCTTGCTGAAAGTTTGACATCGCACTGGGATGCCTCAAGTTGCAAGAGACTGAGTTATACGTTTCTGTTTCACTGGAATTAAATCCGTTCACGACCCAGTCATATCTTGACATTCTTCAACCCCTTGCAAAATATGAGGCTCGAATGGGAGACTTGATTGGAAACAATGACGGTAGCACAAACTCACTATGTCGGTTGCAAACATCATCTGGAAACAGCTCATTCACTGGATTCCACGGCATTTAAGCTTATTTTAAGCAGGATCAATCCATAACGATAAACCATGTCTCTTCTGTTCTTCCACGGCTGAATTTTTGTGTGTTGCATTGGTTTTAAGAACATATAACACACAGCACTGAGCATGTGACCCACACTATAGGATACTATAGGAATATATAGGTAGACCTATAGATCCTATCGCCAACTAAAATGCCAATGCAATGTCAAGAGGAAGATCTTCCAGGTCAAATCTTGCAGAAACATGTCATGCAATGCTGGTTTCTACCGATGCTATGTCAAAGTCAAGGCATCAACAACTGTTACAATCACTGCCAGTCAACTTTTGTTAATCCATGGTTTATCCCCAAAAACTGGCGGGTTATGGTTCCACCCACATTGTGATTTTGATTGATTTTCTACATCCACCTGTGACATGGAATCTGTTTCCCGTGGCAATCTGAGTTCGACACGTCTTCCAAGGCCGATGTCTACCCAAGGCCTTTCTGAAGCGGTCGGATACCTGGCGCACGGCATTACCCTCTGGTAGTGTCAGGATGTCAATATCAGTTGGAATTCTGTTGGATATGACTGGAGATTCTCATCGGTGCGTTTACAAATTTATGTGAGTTATAATTTATAACGTGTTTATAAACCCTCTATAGTGTCTCTATAACCTGCTTGCAAGTATGTAAAGTTTCATAGCTTTTGACAAGTAGTTATAACTTCAGCTAGCCGGCTACGTGAAGTTGCAAATGTCTAGGTAAAATTTATAAATTCTTAACAAACTTATCGGAAGTATCTTATTTATATGTTATCTTTTCATAAATATGTTAACAGACTTAACATAAGTACTTAGGAAAAGTTATCATAAGTTATAGAAAGTTATCAAACAAGTTACTAAGACCACACGGTTGTGACAAAAAATGAATTTGTGCTGTATGTTTAGATAGCTGTAGTAATGTTGCTTGGAAAAAAGATTGCAAAGATGCTTCCTCGGAAAGGTTATGGTTTCCAGTAAAGCTGCTGCAAGGGGCATTGTTTTTTTCTCAGCTGGATTTCTTTCTTATTACTCAATTTCGAAAAAGCGAGGGTCATTTCAATTCCAAACATGGAGGAAACTATGTTGTTGATATCGTACATATATGTTGAAGATGTTTTTCTCATTTTTCCTTCTATTATAAATTATAAGCAAGATTAGCTCAATCATATTGAAGTTATAATAGCTTTACTTTTTCTAAAGTTTAGCAGCTTTTCGACTTAGTATTTTGTATTTCTATATTTTGTCATGAATATGGTGTGGTTTAGTGGTTGTTTTGTATAGAATTTCAGTTTTTAAATATGATAGATTTACAAAACTATAGATTAAATGAAACCAGCTATGGTTCTGATTGTAACAGCTATGGTGTAGATTGAACGAGCCATAGTTCAGACTAACCAGCTATAGTTCAAACTGGCTATAATGGTAATTTTCCCGTTGGTTTGGCACCGCGCAAGGGGTTAAGAAGGGCGACCTTTTTGCGCCCAAAAAGGGTCCCAAAAACAAAGAAAAAGGTCGCCATTAAAAATCCCAAACCAAAAGGAAAATTACTGGAATTCAGATTGAACTAGCTATAGTTCTAAATGAATATAGTTCGGACTGAACTAGCTGTAGTTCAGACTGGTTATAGTTTAGATCGAACTAGCAAGAGTTCAGCCATAGTCCAGCTGTGGACATGGAATCCGGAGGGGAAAGGCGTCTTGCGTGTGCTGCCTCAATTGTGGAGCAAGGCACATCCTGAAAAGGATCAAATCTGAAAAGACAGTTCGCTAAGGATCCAGTCGATAAAGTCTGAAAAGACACGTTTTCATAAAGATATACAAACATGGAGGAACTTGTTTAATTATTTGTTTTATTATTTAACTTGCTTATATAATGCTAAGGGGTAATTAATTATAAACAAAAAACATACTTATTTCTTAAGTATTATTTTTTTGCACATTGTTTGCAATATTATGTCCAAGTCTTGAGATTAAATTAAATATGGGAATGTCTCAAAATAGGAGTGCCCCAAGCTCACTTTTTTAGTTAAAAAAGAAGAGCTTGGAACTATGGCTGGACTATGGATGAACTATGGCAATTTAAACTTAAATTAGAAAAATGAAACTATTGCTGAACTATGGCAATTTAAATTGAAACTTAAAATGGAACTATGGCTGAATACTCTGCATGATGGGGAAACTTCGAGAATACTCTGCATGATGCTTTCAACCCTGAAAAACAGGACAGTCATTGGGGATCATCATCCCATTTTACTCGAAAAAACTCATCTGTTTGCAGCCACCACCTACTATACCTACTAACTAATCTTGGTGATATAGCATTATTGTCATCATTTTAGATGGTTAAATGCCATTAAATCCCAAGTTATGCCAGTCCTTCTTCTGCATCAAGTCGACTCGCCCATGGTTGCGAACTGCTTCTTGGAAGCATGGCCTATTGCGACATCTATGTTTTGCCTTCCCAATCCGAGTTACACTAGTTACACTTCAAACATTAAACAAGGCTTCAACAACTAAACTTTCATCAAATTCATTAATCTGGTCACCTCATGGCAACATATGGCAACATTCCAAAGTACCACGACCAGAACCTACCAAGACCGGACCTGCAGGGTTTGCCCCACATACTCTCTGGAGTCCCAGGGCTGTGCCCCGTGGCTTCCTGCGACGACGGCTATGAAAGTAGAACACACGTGAAAAAAAAACAACGTGGTAAACAAAGATCTTCCAAGATGTTCCAAGATGTTTCAACTGACACAAAAAGATGTCTGAATTTCAGGTCATCTTTTTCTGAATTTCAGACGAAGTCTCCTGCAGCACGTCTCTTATGACCTCACCAAGTCGGGAAAACATGGGAAACGGAGATCGATGTCACCGTTCTCTAAGCCACATGGCTGTGGATCTCCTGGCACCACCGATATACCATGGATATATCCCCAAAATGTTATATTTTGTTCATGTACTCAGAACTGCAAAAAAAACCCTTAAACATGGTCTCGAAAATCGGCCATTTAGTTTGATCTTCCCTTTAAAACCTTCATTTATCATTATATCATCATTTGGTGGGATGTTCCAGCTCACCATTGATTTCCTCATTTTGCCCATTTTTTTCACTCTGAGGCCATGACCGGTCGGTAAGCTTTGGTGAGGCTTTGAGATCCAGGGGCAGTCTTCTCAGACTTAGTGACTTCTCAGTTTCACCGCCAAAAAACCATCCAAATCAAAGAACCCCCCATGAAACATGTGAAACATTGTGAAACATTGTGAAACATTGTGAAACAGTTCATAAATCATCAACCATTCAGCTGTCTGGAAATAGGAGATACCTTCTGAATAGCAATCTATTAGGGGAAAAAACATGATTGACCATCAGATTTGGGTTTTTACATGTTTTAATCGTAATTTCCCAGACAAATTCATGTGGAAAGTGCTGGTTGAAACCTGGTTTCACCACTGAGTTCCCAACAGGTCTCGGTGGTGACCGGTGCTTTCTTCCCTGGCAGTGGATATCCTGGAGATCCATGGAAGATCTCTGACATCTGCAAAGATCTCGGAATCCAAATAGGTTGATATCTGTAATTTCTCTCCAGATCTTATCAAAATTCATCAATATATCACGGATATCATGGATACTTGATGTCGGTAACATCCATGAAATTCAAAACCTCATCTGATGTTTTTCATCAGGATGTTGACATGCCATGGGTGGCCTCCGGGAAACATTCCGCTGAATGATGGCAGCTTCGTCATGCTCGGCCTTGGTTCGACAAAGCCATGACCATTGATCCATTGGGGGCACAAACAGCACAAAACGAAGAAAATGGAACATCGAAACAACATCTTTGACAGACCTTCAACAACTAAGTCCCCACTGATATTTTGACCGTTCGAGTCCATATTTCGATCATTTCTAAGAGCCAAAAGAAATGGCTGCGGTTTTCCACGGATACTGCAAGTTCTTGCAACAAAAAACAAATGGGATGAGCGAACAGCCGAACAAAACACAATGGGCGTCCAAAAATGGGGTATGCCCAAATCCACCGCAATCAACATAATTAAGTCATATTTCCCCTTCATTTTTAAAAAAAGGTTTTCCACATTTTGAGACACGCCCGAGTTTTCTGCACTGAAACTCTGCCAAACTTTTTGCACCGTGAAGGCGCCGGTCTTCATCACCTGGTCGCAATGTGTTCCATGTGTGTCCATGCTTAAAAAAGAACAAGAAATGCATCAACATGTGCAACGCCATGCAACGCCATGTTGCATTGTTTCCACTCAAAATACTTCAACGCTTCCTGAGATCTGTTGAGATTTGCGTTCAGCACTGGATCTTCCTCGTTTGTATTGAAAAACACTGGGTTTCAGTCAGCAGCTTGTTTTCGTCATCTTTGCGTTCGAGAATGGTTGAAAAAGATGTTTGCGGACAAAACGGAGCTGTGAGAAAACAAACTCTGGAACGAAACAGTCAGAAGACTTACATCGCTTCTGCTCCGCTTCTGCAAAGAGGTCCTAGGGTCCTTGCTGAAAGTTTAACATCGCACTGGGATGCCTGAAGTTGCAAGAGACTGAGTTATACGTCTAATATGTTTCACTACGATTAGATTCGTTCAATCCGTTCACGACCCAGTGATAAGGAGGTAAAATCTGCTTACTGACCATCAGCCGAACACTCCACATCAACCGAGCCTCCGCGCTTTCAAAGTGTGCCGCAGCACCAATGCCTCCCCTCGGTCTGCCGCCCGAATGCTCATGCAACGCCAAGCTCTGGATGGTATGGCAATGTGACATACCGGAGAGAGTTGCATAGGTCCTTCCATCCCAAAATGCTGACCAGAAAACCTTGAGTTTGGTGCAGGACAAAAGATTACTATAGAAGAGACATCGCAGACCACTTCGACAAGTGGCATGCTTTGACATGTTTTGACATACGAGTGTTTCTTGAGTCAATGCAAAACCCCCAAGTCATTGGATGATTTCGTACCGGAGATGATGACTATCCGGTACCCCGAACTGAATCCATTTTCATACCATCAGACATCAATTCTTCCTACTCACATCGCGCCGACCTTGGGCACACCTTAAGGCTCCAGTTCAGCCTCGCAACGCCGGTTGTTGGAAACATGTTTGGGGAGTGTGGTTTAAGATTTGGAGCCTGGTGAAGAGTGATGACATCTTGAATCAGTTCATGCATCAGTGTGGGTAAGTGTAGCCTCTGCTTGTCTCCGAGTGATCAGTTGGTGTTTGTTGGTGGAATTGTCTCGGTACATCCATCAGTTGTCGATGTTCCTTTTGTTCCTCCCGAAAAGATCCCAAGAGCGTTGCTCACATCCCCAGGTGGCCCGATGCCGGTTGACGATCGGCATGTTTCAACTCATGACTTCATGGGTCAAAGCGGATGTTTCCTCTGAATGTCCATCTCTGGCCATGAGATGTGTGACTTTGGCATGGTCTCAACCTTGGACCCCCTTGAAATTTGATGATTGAACCAAGAGCCATCAAGTTATAACATCCCAACATAGCGGAAGGCCGTAAAGTACTGTAATGTCACCAAAAATGAAAGTTCCGACAATCCCGAAAGAGTTTGGGGCATATCACAAGTGCTGGCTGTTAAACTTGATGATTGAAAAAAATGCGATCAGATAAGCATGGCCAAAACATGTGCAGGTGTTCAGCCCATTTTTGGACCAACAAACCAACCGCAGCCTATTCCACCTCTGGGCACCTTGCTGCAAGCCACTATTCTTTTTCCCAGCGAGGCGGAGCTAGCCAAAAAGGAACTTGGATTTTGACAAGCAAAGTTCTGAGTCAAGTTCTCGAAATTCTGCTCAATCATCTGAAATGCTTTGTATCCCGCCCCCCCAGAAATCTGAACAAAAATCAGGGATCATTAAAAATAACAACAGCCAACAACATAAAAACGCTCACTGCCTGCGATTGCATGAAGTACCTCGTTTTCCACGGTTCGCGCAGCCTGGGCAAAGCAAGCTACGGATTCACCAAAGCTTCCACAAATTGATTCAGTTTGTGAACGATCTGGAGATCTTTGATCATGCAAAGCTTTTGACCAACCGGACTCTCACTATGCACAAATCATCACAAACCTGGATCCTGCCTAAAACAAACGAACTCATCAGGACTTCCCAACTTCCATCACGCAAGTTTGCAGCACACTCGTTGCACAGCATCCTTTTCTCTACGATATGGATAAATTGGATGCCCGCAGCAGCTATCCAAAAAGCCAACGCCGAAACCAATTCGAATCACCACAGGAGCCTAGCCACAGCCTCATGACGGTTTGCCCTAGCAATCATCAGTGCTGTGAAGCCATCGTTGTTTGCTGCCGCCACATCGGCACCGTGCTGTAGCAGCAGCTGGGCCATGGCCTCATGGCCACCTTGAGCAGCCAACATCAATGCTGTCCAACCATCGTTTCTTGCTGCCGCCACATCGGCACCGTGCTGTAGCAACAGCTGGGCCACGGCCTCATGGCCACCTCGAGCAGCCGACATCAGTGCTGTGACACCATTGTTACTTGCTGCCGCCACATCGGCACCGTGCTGTAGCAACAGCTGGGCCACGGCCTCATTGCCACCGTGAGCAGCCAACATCAGTGCTGTGACACCATTGTTACCTGCTGCCGCCACATCGGCACCGTGCTGTAGCAACAGCTGGGCCACGGCCTCATGGCCACCTCGAGCAGCCAACATCAATGCTGTGACACCATTGTTACTTGCTGCCGCCACATCGGCACCGTGCTGTAGCAACAGCTGGGCCACGGCCTCATGGCCACCTAGAGCAGCCAACATCAATGCTGTGTCGCCATCGTTCTTTGCTGCCGCCACATCGGCACCGTGCTGTAGCAACAGCTGGGCCACGGCCTCATGGCCACCTTGAGCAGCCAACATCAATGCTGTGGAACCATTGTTACTTGCTGCCGCCACATCGGCACCGTGCTGTAGCAACAGCTGGGCCACGGCCTCATGGCCACCTCGAGCAGCCGACATCAGTGCTGTGACACCATTGTTACTTGCTGCCGCCACATCGGCACCGTGCTGTAGCAACAGCTGGGCCACGGCCTCATTGCCACCGTGAGCAGCCAACATCAGTGCTGTGACACCATTGTTACCTGCAGCCGCCACATCGGCACCGTGCTGTAGCAACAGCTGGGCGACGGCCTCGTGGCCACCTAGAGCAGCCAACATCAATGCTGTGTCGCCATCGTTCTTTGCTGCCGCCACATCGGCACCGTGCTGTAGCAACAGCTGGGCCACGGCCTCATGGCCACCTTGAGCAGCCAACATCAATGCTGTGGAACCATTGTTACTTGCTGCCGCCACATCGGCACCGTGCTGTAGCAACAGCTGGGCCACGGCCTCATGGCCACCTCGAGCAGCCGACATCAGTGCTGTGACACCCTTGTTACTTGCTGCCGCCACATCGGCACCGTGCTGTAGCAACAGCTGGGCCACGGCCTCATGGCCACCTCGAGCAGCCGACATCAATGCTGTGACACCATTGTTACTTGCTGCCGCCACATCGGCACCGTGCTGTAGCAACAGCTGGGCCACGGCCTCATGGCCACCTTGAGCAGCCAACATCAATGCTGTGCCACCATCGTTACCTGCTGCCGCTACATCGGCACCGTGCTGTAGCAACAGCTGGGCCACGGCCACATGGCCACCTCGAGCAGCAGACATCAGGGCTGTGGCACCAACGTCCATTGCTGCCGCCACATCGGCACCGTGCTGTAGCAGCAGCTGGGCCACGGCCTCATGGCCACCTAGAGCAGCCAACATCAATGCTGTGAAACCATCGTTGCTTGCTGCCGCCGCATCGGCACCGTGCTGTAGCAGCAACTTGGCAACGGCCTCATGGCCACCTTGAGCAGCACAAATCAGTGCTGTGGAACCCTCGTTGCTTGCTGCCGCCACATCGGCACCGTGATCCAAAAGCAACTTGGCCATGGATGCATCGGATGCCTGCCGCAGCATGATGTTCAACCATGCTCTTCTCTCAGTTTCTGCTGCAAAACTGCTGCAAATCTCTGCCAGCTGCTCAGAACTAACATCTGCTCCTTGAAGGCAGCACGTGGCCGCCGAAGCAAAGTCGCCCCTAGCCATCAGGACCTTCAGCACCGTAGTGGAGAGTAGAGACTTCATGTAGAAATCAAAGTCGCTGAAGATCATCGCCAACACATTGGCACCCTTTTCCTTGAACCAGAGTTCGGCACCCACTCCCTTTATGGTACTCCTGAAGGATTCGTTGGCCGTTTCTCCCCAAATCTGGTACTTGTCCTTGGCTATTGAGCTTTCAGCCTTGGCAGTGGACACGTTCCACAAGGCCTGGCATGTGGTTTCGAGCATCTTGGCGCTCACAGCCTTTCGTCCACCGTTCTCAGGCTGGGACAAGGAACCCTCACTGCAAATCAGTTCAAAGGGACGCTGCAAGTCCTTCAACCGAGAAGCCTCGAAGAGGCACCAGATTCTCGAGAATGGTTTCACTGTTGTTGTTGTTGTTGGGCATTTGTAACGCTGCCACAGCCTGGGCCCACCGAGGTGAGTGGCTGGAGGCAGCTTTCGGGCGCCATAGGCGCTGGGGGCCACCCCCACTCCTGGAGGGTAGCTTGAGACAAAGCTCGCAATCCTGTACAATACAACTTCCAGCGTGGGTGGAAGACAAAAACCTTGGCAGCAAAATGCTGCCTCAAGAGTCGCCAGCCAATCGTAGAGAACGATGTGGTGACCACATGCTCGCCAAACCATACTTCCGCCACAGCAGAAGTTGCCTCTCTTCAAGGCGTGGGTACATTAACGGATGGTCTAGCACCATCTACACTCAATTCGGTGACGGGCCCTCGCCCATCACGCATTGAAGTGAACCACTGGTAGCCAGTGAAAGATGTGCTCAACCGAGGCAAAGAGGCAGCTGCGGTAGACGGCCTGAAGAAGAGCAGCCGTCAAGTGCACGCAGCGTGCCATGCCATGGAAGCGCCTCATCATCCAATAGCAAGAACCGAGCTCACCTGCCTCACACAAGCTGGGCCAAGCGCTCAGCTCCACAAAACTCCCGCCGTATGGCGGGTTGCGACTGCCACGTCTGCAGCAGCCGCCAACCAAAACTGTAGCAGCCCTCGTCTGCAATATCCTGGATCACATCATCTTTGGCGAGGCGCCAAAGTAAACACCACAGGCCTGGAGGTTCCAGGTTCGCGCTGAGCGCCATGACATAGTCGGGGGGGTGGCTAAAGCACCCCCCGACCAGGGAGGTATTTATCATCCGGAATCGTGCAACCGGATATCGGGTTAATTCCCGCGCAGCCATGCCAGGTCATAGCTGCGCCCCCCTCCCGGGGAAAATGGTTTCACTTCTTCATCCAAAACCATCACTGCACCACCAGTGGCTTGCGCCAGTGCTGCGTTAAATGGCCCCTGCTGAGGATTTTCCCCCACCTCCTCCGCCACGTCGTGCTGGTTCAACGCAAAGAGGCATATCCAGTAGACCAAGGCCTCCTTCTCCGAGGTCAGCTTGTCGTAGTTCGAATCTGCCCACAAATCAAGAGCCGTGACAGTGCTGGTCCAGTTGTGTCCCCAAAAATGGGAGACAAAGCAGTGAACAAACAGGCCGAATGGATTCACCAGTTGTGAAAAGGATGAAATTCCGTGTGCTTCGGCAATGGTCTGCTGCTCATCATGTTCACGGGCTCCACACATGCCTGGCTTCGACATTGGAGTCACCACAAAAGTGTCCAAGGCATAAAGATTGGTATCTTGTCTGAACTTCGTGCCTTTGGCAATGGCATGGGCATTCTCTGCGTTGAAGGATTCACATCGCGCAAAGAGCCATCCAGTTGTGACGAACAAGGCTTCAAGATGTTGAAGCTGGCCCAATGCCATTCCACGCAAGGAGTGCGGGACTGTTCCTGACTCAGCGGAAAAAATGTGCTGCCAAGTGTTTGGATTCAGATTGGTTTCAAATTCCGGACTAAATAATTTGTGCAACGTTCATCGTTCTACAGATTCCATCAGATTCCGGTGCGTCAACATGTATCAAACGACCTGGAAATGCCTGCAAAGTCACGGTTCACAGTTCCCAAGATGTCCAATCATTCCGAAACCTCATTCATGTCTTCATGTTTCGTGTTGTTTTTTTCCAAAAAAAGAAGCGTTTAACAAATCGCCGATCGAAATTGGACCAAAATTGAGATGCATGTCAGTATTGTCAATGCATTTTGGGGACATGTTCCACCCAACCGTGTTTGAATCAAAGGCTCTGATCAGCTTGGTGCTTCGTTGAGAGGCCACCATTTCAGCGAAGCTTTCTTTGCTGACGCGTTGCCCAGCCATGAGACGAGGATTGGTGCTGTGGTTTTCGGAGCTGCCACTCTGCGAGATGCCATAGACCCTAGCGGCCTGCTTCAGCTCGTGTGCATCGAGATCACCAGAGCCATCCAAGTCGCAGCGGGTCGCCACGAACTGAGGATCTTGCAGCTTTTCTTTCAGTTCGGCGCTCACAGCCAGCAGTTCCAAATGCCACTTCGCACCTGCAGAGGCATGGCACGAAACTTCGACAGCTCTCTCTGCCTTCTGAGCCTTCTCCTGAGCCTTCTCAACATCCTTCTCTCCTTTGGGGTCTGATGGTTCGCTGTGTTTCGGCACAGCACCCAACAATGTTGGCAGCGGACGGCGCGGCTCCAACGCAGCGTTTTTGCTGCAGCTGCAGCCCATCACCAAAATGGAGTTCCGCTCTTATGGCGGTCACTCAAAACTGCTTAGCCCAAAACAACATTTCAACATCTTTCAACCATGGAAGGCTGTTTTCACACGTGGCAAACGGTCAAGTTGCAAGGCTTAAAAGGGTCAAACAGATGAAACATGATGAAGCAAACGCACATCAAGTTCACTTCAATGAAGTGGTTCAATAAAGGACGGTGAATGGAATATTGACATATCGATGCCGCGATGTTTTGTTTAGTCCCAAAAAATTGGGACTTCAAGACGCAGATTTCAACAGAAACTTGGGTCTCTCACTCCTCTGGCAAGGCATCCCCGCCTTGCAGCGAGCTGCAGCAGTTTCCACTTCCTGCCCACAATCCATCAGCCGGGGAAGAGATGCCTTGGAGCTTCGGTTCGGGGCTGAACTAAGACTGACATGTCATCAAGGAAAAAAACGGATCTCAAGGTACCTAGAAGGGATTTGCAAGAACGAAGTTGCTAGACAAAACTGAGCTGTGTGGAGAAAACAAAATCTGGAACGAAACAGTCAGACAACTTACATTGCTTCTGCTGGCTCCACTTCTGCAAAGAGGTCCTGGGGTCCTTGCTGAAAGTTTGACATCGCGCTGGGATGCCTGAAGTTGCAAGAGACTGAGTTATACGTTTCTGTTTCACTGGGACTAAAAAATAAGCCGTTCACGACCCAGTCATATCTTTACATTCTTCAACCCCTAAATATGAGGCTCGAATGGGAGACTTGATTGGAAACAATGACGGTAGCACAAACTCACCATGTCGGTTGCAAACATCATCTGGAAACAACTCATTCACTGGATTCCACGGCAGCTTGTTTTAAGCAGGATCAGTCCATAACGATAAACCATGTCTCTTCTGTTCTTCCAAGGCTGAATTTTGGTGCGTCACATTGGTTTTAAGAGCATATCACACACACATTCACACACAGTACTGAGCATACGACCCACACTATAGGATACTATAGTAATACCCACAGACACCGTGTGTTGCCCAAGCCCAGAATAGCGTAAATTACAAGGGTTTGTTGTTCACACAATACATCTCATATAAATTCTCCCACCCCCGTTAAACTTCTACATTCATTGAAGATTCTTCAATAAGGGTTTAATTCTCCCACCCCCGTTAAACTCTTCCATTCATTGAAGATCTTCACCCCCGTTAAACTCTTCCATTCATTGAAGATCTTCAATAAGGGTTTAATTCTCCCACCCCCGTTAAACTCTTACATTCATTGAAGATCTTCAATAAGGGTTTAATTCTCCCACCCCCGTTAAACTCTTACATTCATTGAAGATCTTCAATAAGGGTTTAATTCTCCAACCCCCGTTAAACTCTTACATTCATTGAAGATCTTCAATAAGGGATTAATTCTCCCACGCCCGTTAAACTTCTACATTCATTGAAGATCTTCAATATGGGTTTAATTCTCCCACCCCCGTTAAACTCTTACATTCATTGAAGATCTTCAATAAGGGTTTAATTCTCCCAACCCCCGTTAAACTCTTACATTCATTGAAGATCTTCAATAAGGGTTTAATTCTCCCACCCCCGTTAAACTCTTACATTCATTGAAGATCTTCAATAAGGGTTTAATTCTCCCACCCCCGTTAAACTCTTACATTCATTGAAGATCTTCAATAAGGGTTTAATTCTCCCACCCCCGTTAAACTCTACATCATTGAAGATCTTCAATAAGGGTTTAATTCTCCAACCCCCGTTAAACTCTTACATTCATTGAAGATCCAATAAGGGATTAATTCTTAAACTTCTACATTCATTGAAGATCTTCAATTGGGGTTTAATTCTCCCACCCCCGTTAAACTCTTACATTCATTGAAGATCTTCAATAAGGGTTTAATTCTCCCACCCCCGTTAAACTCTTACATTCATTGAAGATCTTCAATAAGGGTTTAATTCTCCAACCCCCGTTAAACTCTTACATTCATTGAAGATCTTCAATAAGGGTTTAATTCTCCAACCCCCGTTAAACTTCTACATTCATTGAAGATCTTCAACAATTCTCCCACCCCCGTTAAACTCTTACATTCATTGAAGATCTTCAAGAAGGGTTTAATTCTCCCACCCCCGTTAGACTCTTACATTCATTGAAGATCTTCAATAAGGGTTTAATTCTCCCACCACCATTACACTTCTACATTCATTGAAGATCTTCAATATGGGTTTAATTCTCCCACCCCCGTTAAACTCTTACATTCATTGAAGATCTTCAATAAGGGTTTAATTCTCCAAACCCCCGTTAAACTCTTACATTCATTGAAGATCTTCAATATGGGTTTAATTCTCCCACCCCCGTTAAACTCTTACATTCATTGAAGATTTTCAAGAAGGGTTTAATTCTCCCACCCCCGTTAAACTCTTACATTCATTGAAGATCTTCAATAAGGGTTTAATTCTCCCACCCCCGTTAAACTCTTACATTCATTGAAGATCTTCAATAAGGGTTTAATTCTCCAACCCCCGTTAAACTCTTACATTCATTGAATATCTTCAATAAGGGTTTAATTCTCCAACCCCCGTTAAACTCTTACATTCATTGAAGATCTTCAATATGGGTTTAATTCTCCCACCCCCGTTAAACTTCTACATTCATTGAAGATCTTCAATAAGGGTTTAATTCTCCAACCCCCGTTAAACTCTTACATTCATTGAAGATCTTCAATAAGGGATTAATTCTCCCACGCCCGTTAAACTTCTACATTCATTGAAGATCTTCAATATGGGTTTAATTCTCCCACCCCCGTTAAACTCTTACATTCATTGAAGATCTTCAATAAGGGTTTAATTCTCCAACCCCCGTTAAACTCTTACATTCATTGAAGATCTTCAATAAGGGTTTAATTCTCCCACCCCCGTTAAACTCTTACATTCATTGAAGATCTTCAATAAGGGTTTAATTCTCCCACCCCCGTTAAACTCTTACATTCATTGAAGATCTTCAATAAGGGTTTAATTCCCCCCCCCCGTTAAACTTCTAGGTCGGGCGCTCATAGATGGCACGTATGGTTTTCGTGCACTTTTCATCTCAGTTTTTTTTTGACACAAAAGTATGAATGGTGATATGGAAAATCCTCCACGCTGGCCATTCGAAATGCATGTACAACTTCACATGTCAATGTTATATCTTGGCGTGTCATATTTTGACGTCGAAAAAAAAAAAACTACTTAGTTGAGGACACTTTCAGGTTTATTTATTCAGCATGACTTTTTATCGCATCCACTTTAATCTGCAAAAAATCGAGGAACAGTTGCTCGAGAACCCTCGCCTTGGATTCAGATGTGTTGAATTCCAACAAAAGATCTCATGACGTACCATCCCAGATGTGTTGAATTCCAAGAAAAGATCTCATGACGTACCATCCCAGATGTGTTGAATTCCAAGAAAAGATCTCATGACGTACCATCCCAGATGTGTTGAATTCCAAGAAAAGATCTCATGACGTACCATCCCAGATGTGTTGAATTCCAAGAAAAGATCTCATGACGTACCATCCCAGATGTGTTGAATTCCAAGAAAAGATCTCATGACGTACCATCCCAGATGTGTTGAATTCCAAGAAAAGATCTCATGACGTACCATCCCAGATGTGTTGAATTCCAAGAAAAGATCTCATGACGTACCATCCAAGATGTGTCGAATTCCAAGAAAAGATCTCATGACGTACCATCCCAGATGTGTTGAATTCCAAGAAAAGATCTCATGACGTACCATCCCAGATGTGTTGAATTCCAAGAAAAGATCTCATGACGTACCATCCCAGATGTGTTGAATTCCAAGAAAAGATCTCATGATCCCGAATTCCAAGAAAAGATCCATGACCCAGATGTGTTCAAGTCCAAAGAACGTTATTACACCCCCCCACCCCCCCCACCCCCCCACCCCCCCCCACCCCCCCCCACCCCCCCAACCAACACCACGCCAAAAAAAAAAAAGACCAAAAAAGAGGTTTCACTGAGGCCAAACACAGCAGTAAAAAAGGAAAAAATGCGCTCTCGCTGTGGCACCAGTGCAGTGAACTAGCAAAAACACTGTTTCATGACGCGGCCTTCTGCGCGCGCCCAGCCAACTTCTACATTCATTGAAGATCTTCAATAAGGGTTTAATTCTCCCACCCCCGTTAAACTCTTACATTCATTGAAGATCTTCAATAAGGGTTTAATTCTCCAACCCCCGTTAAACTCTTACATTCATTGAAGATCTTCAATAAGGGTTTAATTCTCCCACCCCCGTTAAACTCTTACATTAATTGAAGATCTTCAATAAGGGATTAATTCTCCAACCCCCGTTAAACTCTTACATTCATTGAAGATCTTCAATAAGGGTTTAATTCTCCCAACTCCGTTAACCTCTTACATCCATTGAAGATCTTCAATCATCATCATCATCATCATCATCATCATCATCATCATCATCAACATGCCGGGAACGTCCCTGTAAATCTCCGGGCAACACAAGGCGTCTGGCCGTAGTAATATATAGGTCGATCTATAGATCCTAAAGCCAACTAAAATGCCAATGCCAGTCAAGAGGTATATCTTCCAGGTCAAATCTTGCGAGACGTGATCCGGAGAGAGGTCTGCAGAGTTGGTTTCGACCAGAGAAACCCGAAACCCGAAACCGACTGTTAAAGTTGGTTTTCGAACTGCGAAACCCGAAACCCGAAACCGACTGCTTACCTTCCCCAGGACCGACCGAAACCCGAAACCCGAAACCCGAAACCCGAAACCCGAAACCCGAAACCGACTCTGAAGACTTGCCTTCCCCAGGACCGATCGAAACCCGAAACCCGAAACCCGAAACCCGAAACCGACTCTGAAGACTTAACTCCCCCAGGGCCGATCGAAACCCGAAACCCGAAACCCGAAACCCGAAACCGACAGCGAAAGTGGGTTTCAATCGACGAAACCCGAAACCCGAAACCCGAAACCGACAGCGAAAGTTGGTTTCAAGCGAAACCCGAAACCCGAAACCCGAAACCCGAAACCCGAAACCGACTCGAATCCGACTTTTGGGTGGCTCTCCGGATCGGAACTCAATCTTGCAGAAAGATGTCATGCAATGCTGGTTTCTACCGGTGCTATGTCAAAGTCAAGGCATCATCAACAATTGTTACAATCACTGCCTGTCAACTTTTGTTCACCCATGGTTTATCCTCATAAACTCGTAGATCATGGTTCCAACCACATTGTGATTTTGATTGATTTTCTACATCCACGTCTGACATGGAATCTGTTTCCCGTGGCAATCTGAGTTCGAAACAACGTCTTCCAAGGCCGATGTCTACCCAAGGCCGCGGTTGGATACCTGGCGCACCGCATTACCCTCTGGTAGTGTCAGGATGTTAATATCTGTTGGAATTCTGTTGGAATTCTGTTCGTGGTTCTCATTGATTCTCCCATTTCCCATCTTTCCCAAGGGATTTCAATGGATTTTCGAAGATTTCCCGGCGCTCGAGCTAGCCAAAGGTTGGCCATGCTGTCTTTCCGGACCGGACGCAAATCAAACAAAGGGCACTGCTCGTTGAATTCAACGGAGATTGTGCGCTTAAAGTGTGAGTTTACAAATTTATATATGAGTTATATAACGTGTTTTAACGTGTTTATAAACCCTCTACAATGCCTCTATAACCTGCTTGCAAGTATGTAAAGTTTCATAACTTGTGTCAAGTAAGTTATAATTTCAGCTAGCCGGCTACGTGAAGTTGTAAATGTTTAGGTATAATATAAGTTCTTAACGACCTTATCGGAAGTTCTTATCTTTATGTTATCTTTTCATAACTATGTTAACAGACTTAACATAAGCACTTAGGAAAAAGTTATCATAAGTTATAGAAATTTATCAAAAAAGATACTAAGAGCACACAGTTGTGACAAAAATTGAACTTGTGCTGTATTTCTAGATAGCTGTAGTAATGTTGCTTGGAAAAATGCAAAGATGCTTTCTCGGAAAGGTTGTGGTTTCCAGCAAAGCTGCTGCAAGGGACTTGGTTTTTTCTCAGCTGGCTGGATTTCTTTCTTATGACTCAATTTCGAAAAAACGAGGGTCATTTCAATTCCAAACGTGGAGGAAACTATGTTGTTGGTATCGTACATATATTTTATATTTATATGTAATATATATATATATGTATATATATATGATATATATATATATTTACTCATTTTTTTATATTGTATATAAACAAAATTAGCTCAATCATATTGAAGTTATAATAGCTTTACTTTTTCTAAATTGTAGCAGCTTTTCCCGTTGGTTTGGCACCGCGAAAGGGGTTAAGAAGGGCGACCTTTTTGCACCCAAAAAGGTCCCAAAAACAAAGAAAAAGGTCGCCATTAAAAATCCCAAACCAAAAGGAAAATTACTAGGCTAGAATTCAGATTGAACTCGCTATATTTCGGACTGAACTAGCTATAGTTCAGACTGGTTATAGTTTAGATCGAACTAGCAAGAGTTCAAGCTGAACTAGCTATAGTTCAAACTAAAGTAGCTATAGTTCAGCCATAGTCCCGCTGTGGACATGGAATCTGGAGGGGAAAGGCGTCTTGCGTGTGCTGCCTCTGTGGATTTGTTTGGGCAGGGTAAAATGAATGATAGGCAAAATTTTCAGTCAAAAAAACAAATGTGACACGAAAGTTTCTGAAACGGATCAAGTCTTGCAAGGCACATCCTGAAAAGGATCAAATCTGAAAAGATAGTTCCTGAAAAGGATCCAGTGGCTAAAGGCAGTTCCTGAAAGGGATAAAGTCTGAAAAGACACTTTTTCATAAAGATATACAAACATGGGGAGCTTTTTCTAATTATTTGTTTTATTATTATTTAACTTGCTTATTATATAATGCTAAGGAGTAATTAATTATAAACAAAAAAACATGCTTATTTTTTAAGTATTATTTTTTTGCACATTGTTTGCAATATTGTGTCCAAGTCTTGAGATTAAATTAAATATGGGAATGTCTCAAAATAGGAGTGCCCCAAGCTCACTTTTTTAGTTAAAAAAGCAGGGATTGGAACTTGGCTGGACTATGGCTGGACTATGGATGAACTATGGCAATTTAAACTTAAATTAGAAAAATGAAACTATTGCTGAACTATGGCAATTTAAATTAAAACTTAAAATGGAACTATGGCTGAATACTCTGCATGATGGGGAAACTTCGAGAATACTCTGCATGATGGATACAGAAAGGAACAGTGCGACTTGAACTCCAGACTTCATCATAGTTCATCATAGTTCATCAGGAATCCAAGAGCTAAGCCCAGACATTCACGTGCCCTGCTATGGTCATACTGGTCATACTCCTTATGTCTCATTCTTTACTGGCCCAAGTTGGTGAAGATACTGGGAAACTTCGAGAATACTCTGCATGATGCTTTCAACCCTGACATGCCGGACAGTCATTGGGGATCATCATCCCATTTTACTTGAAAAAACTCATCTGTTTGCAACCACCACCATCATCCCATTAATCTTGGTGATATAGCATAATTCTCATAATTTTAGATGGTTAAATGCCATTAAATCCCAAGTTATGTCAGTCCTTCTTCTGCATCAAGTCGACTCGCCCATGGTTGCGAACTGCCTCCTGGAAACATGGCTGATTGCAACATCTAATATGATTTGGCTTCCCAATGAAAAATCCGAGTTACACTTCAAAATCATCAAACATTACTTAAACAAGACTTCAACAACTAAACTTTCATCAATTTCATGTTTCATCTGGTCAGCTCATGGCAACATATGGCAGCATTCCAAAGTACCACGACCAGAACCTACCAGGACCGGACCTGCAGCAGGGTGTGCCCCACATACTCGCTGGGGTCCCAGGGCTGTGCCGCATTGGCACATTTTGAATGGCTTCCTGCCACGACGGCTATGAAAGTAGGACAAACATGAAAAAAAAACAACGTAGTAAACAAAGATGTCTCAAGATCTTCCAAGATGTTTCAAGATGTTTCAACTGTCACAAAAAGATGTCTGAATTTCAGGTCATCTTTTTCTGAATTTCAGACGAAGTCTCCTGCACGTCTCTCATGACCTCACCAAGAAATGGAAAAATCCATGGGAAACGAAGATCGATGTCACCGTTCTCTAAGCCACATGGCTGTGGATCTCCTGGCCACCACCGATATACCATGGATATACACCAAATGCCATTTTTTGTGACTGCCAAAAAAAACGATTGACCCCTTGGTAAACATGGTCTCGAAAACCCGCCATTTAGTTTGATCTTCCCTTTAAAAACCTTCATTTGGTGGGATGCTCCAGCTCACCATTGATTTCCTCATTTGCCCATTTTTTTTCACTCTGAGGCCATGACCGGTCGGTAAGCTTTGGTGAGGCTTTGTGATCCAGGGGCAGTCTTCCCAGACTTAGTGGTTTCACGGTTTCACCAAAAAACCATCCAAATCAAAGAACCCCCATGAAACATGTGAAACATTGTGAAGCAGTTCATAAATCATCAACCATTCAGCTGTGTATGGAGATAGGAGATACCTTCAAAATAGCGATGTATGAGGGAAATAAACATTATTAACCATCAGATTTGGGTTTTTACATGTTTTAACCGTAGTTTCCAGACAAATTCATGTGGAAAGTGCTGGTTGAAACCTGGTTTCACCACTGAGTTCCAAACAGGTCTCGGTGGCCAGGGGCCGGTGCAGTCGTGGCTTTCCCCGTGCCGGTGCTTTTCTTCCCTGGCAGTGGATATCCTGGAGATCCATGGAAGATCTCTGACATCTGCGAAAATCTCGGAATCCAAATATGTCGATATCTGTAATTTCTCTCCAGATCTTATCAAATTTCATCAATGAAACATCAGGATATAATGCCAGAAGATATGCCAGATATAATGCCAGATAATATGCCAGAAGATATGCCAGATCATATGCCAGAAGATATGCCAGATAGAATGCCAAATAGAATGTCAGAAGATATGCCAGATAGAATGCCAAATAGAATGTCAGAAGATATGTCAGATAGAATGCCAGAAGATTTGCCAGCAAGAAAATGTATAAATGTCATGGTGGGGATCACACGAAGTAAAGTAATTTTTCACTCTGAGGCCATGACCGGTCAGTAAGCTTTGGTGAGGCTTTGTGATCCAGGGGCAGTCTTCCCAGACTTAGTGGTTTCACGGTTTCACCACAAAACCATCCAAATCAAAGAACCCCCATGAAACATGTGAAACATTGTGAAGCAGTTCATAAATCATCAACCATTCAGCTGTGTATGGAGATAGGAGATACCTTCAAAATAGCGATGTATGAGGGAAATAAACATTATTAACCATCAGATTTGGGTTTTTACATGTTTTAACCGTAGTTTCCAGACAAATTCATGTGGAAAGTGCTGGTTGAAACCTGGTTTCACCGAGTTCCAAACAGGTCTCGGTGGCCAGGGGCCGGTGCAGTCGTGGCTTTCCCCGTGCCGGTGCTTTTCTTCCCTGGCAGTGGATATCCTGGAGATCCATGGAAGATCTCTGACATCTGCGAAAATCTCGGAATCCAAATATGTCGATATCTGTAATTTCTCTCCAGATCTTATCAAATTTCATCAATGAAACATCAGGATATCATCAATATATCATGGATATTCAGTGATACTTGATGTGGGTAACATCCATGAAATTCACCACCTGATGTTTTTCATCAGGATGACATGCGATGCTGGGGGCCTCCGGGAAACATTCTGAGGAATGATGGTAGCTTCGTCTCGGCCTTGGTTCGACAAAGCCATGACCATTGACCCATTGGCCCATTGGGGGCACAAGAGTTGCAGAGGTCCTCCCATCCCAAAATGCTGACGAAAAACCTCTAAGTTTGGCGCAGGACCAAAGATTACAATTACAGAAGAGACATCGCAGACCACTTCGACAAGTGACATCTTTTGACATGTTTTGACTTGTTTTGACATGTTTTGTTTCTTGAGTCAATGCAAAACCCCCAGGTCATTGGATGGTGAACAGTGATGACATGTTGAATCAGTTCATGCATCAGTGTGGGTAAGGTGTTGGTAGCCACTGCTTGTCTCCGAGTGATTTTTTGGTGGTGGAACTGTCTCGGTACATCCATCAGTTGTCGCTGTTCCTTTTGCTCCTATACCGCAAAAATCCCAAGAGCGTTGCTCACATCCCCAGGTGACACTGGTGCCGGTTGGATTGACGATCGAAATGTTTCAACTCATGACTTCATGGGTCAAAGCTAATGGTGCTTCCTGTGAATGTCCATCTCTGGCCATGAGATGTGTGGCTTTGGCTTTGTCTCAAACTTGGACTCTAAATTTGATGATTGAAAAAATGTAGTCAAAAACCGATGAAGACACCAAATGGCCATAACAAGGTGTTCCACGGCCCAGTTTTCGTCCAACAACCCCATGTTCCAAACCGACTGCAGCCTATTCCACGGCTGGGCACGCAACTCACCTGGAAGGTGAACTGTGGGTCCAAGGAGCTCAAGTTGAAGCTGGTTTCTCCTAGGGCGGAGCTAGCAGCTAGCCGAACAAAACCTGGAAGTTTGACAGGCACAGTCCTCAGTCAAGTTCTCGAAATGCTGGTTGAAGCGCCCAAAAAATGGTTTGAACAAACATCTTCAATCATTAAGACGAACAATAATAACCAGCAACACAAAAAAGACACCATACCATGCGCCCAAGCAATGCTCAGTGTCTGCGATTGCATGAAGTACCTCGTTTTCCACGGTTCGCGCGGCCTGGGCAAAACAAGGTACGGATTCACCAAAGCTACAAATTGATTCAGTTTGTGAAAGATCTGGAGATCTTTGATCATGCAAAGCTTTTGACCAACGGGACTCTCACTATTCTGCACGAATCATCACAAACCTGGATTCTGCCAAAAAAACAACAAACGAACTCATCAGGACTTCCCAACTTCCATCACGCAAGTTGGCAGCACACTCGTTGCACAGCATCGTTTTCTCTGCGCTCTACGATAAATTGGATGCCCGCAGCGGCTATCCAAAAAGCCAACGCAGAAACCAATTCTGACCACCACCATGCTCCCTGAGGAGCCTAGCCACAGCCTCATGACGGTTTGCCCTAGCAAACATCACTGCTGTGGAACCATCGTTGCTAGCTGCCGCCACATCGGCTCCGTGCTGTAGCAACAGCTGGGCCATGGCCTCATGGCCATCTAGAGCACCACACATCAATGCTGTGCCACCATCGTTCATTGCTGCCGCCACATCGGCACCGTGCTGTAGCAACAACTGGGCAACGGCCTCATGACCACCTAGAGCAGCACACATCAATGCTGTGACACCATCGTTGCTTGCTGCCGCCACATCGGCACCGTGCTGTAGCAACAGCTGGGCCATGGCCTCATGACCACCTCGAGCAGCCCACATCAATGCTGTGTCGCCATCGTTGCTTGCTACCGCCACATCGGCACCGTGCTGAAGCAACAGCTGGGCCACGGCCTCATGACCACCTTGAGCAGCAAACATCAGTGCTGTGACACCATCGTTGCTTGCTGCCGCCACATCGGCACCGTGCTGAAGCAACAGCTGGGCCACGGCCTCATGACCACCTTGAGCAGCAAACATCAGTGCTGTGACACCATCGTTGCTTGCTGCCGCCACATCGGCACCGTGCTGAAGCAACAGCTGGGCCACGGCCTCATGACCACCTTGAGCAGCAAACATCAGTGCTGTGACACCATCGTTGCTTGCTGCCGCCACATCGGCACCGTGCTGAAGCAACAGCTGGGCCACGGCCTCATGACCACCTTGAGCAGCAAACATCAGTGCTGTGACACCATCGTTGCTTGCTGCCGCCACATCGGCACCGTGCTGAAGCAACAGCTGGGCCACGGCCTCATGACCACCTTGAGCAGCAAACATCAGTGCTGTGACACCATCGTTGCTTGCTGCCGCCACATCGGCACCGTGCTGTAGCAACAGCAGGGCAACGGCCTCATGGCCACCTAGAGCAGCCCACATCAATGCTGTGTCGCCATCGTTGTTTGCTACCGCCACATCGGCACCGTGCTGTAGCAACAGCTGGGCTACGGCCACATGATCATGGCCACCTTGAGCAGCCAACATCAGTGCTGTGCCACCATCGTTGCTTGCTGCCGCCACATCGGCACCGTGCTGTAGCAACAGCTGGGCCACGGCCTCATGACCACCTTGAGCAGCCAACATCAGTGCTGTGCCACCATCGTTGCTTGCTGCCGCCACATCGGCACCGTGCTGTAGCAACAGCTGGGCCATGGCCTCATGGCCACCTAGAGCACCACACATCAAAGCTGTGCCACCATCGTTGCTTGCTACCACCACATCGGCACCGTGCTGTAGCAACAGCTGGGCCACGGCCTCATGGCCACCTTGAGCAGCCCACATCAGTGCTGTGCCACCATCGTTGCTTGCTGCCGCCACATCGGCACCGTGCTGTAGCAACAGCTGGGCCACGGCCTCATGACCACCTTGAGCAGCAAACATCAGTGCTGTGACACCATCGTTCTTTGCTGCCGCCACATCGGCACCGTGCTGTAGCAACAGCTGGGCCATGGCCTCGTGACCACCACAAGCAGCTGATATCAATGCCGTGTCACCATCGTTCTTTGCTGCCCCCACATCGGCACCGTGCTGTAGCAGCACCTTGGCAACGGCCTCATGGCCATTGTAAGCAGCCAACATCAATGCTGTGCCACCATCGTTGCTTGCTACCGCCACATCGGCACCGTGCTGTAGCAACAGCTGGGCCACGGCCTCATGGCCACCTACAGCAGCAAACATCAGTGCTGTGAAACCATTGTTCATTGCTGCCGCCACATCGGCACCGTGCTGTAGCAGCACCTTGGCAACGGCCTCATGGCCATTGTAAGCAGCCAACATCAATGCTGTGTCGCCATCGTTCATTGCTGCCGCCACATCGGCACCGTGCTGTAGCAACAGCTGGGCCACGGCCTCATGGCCCCCTTCAGCAGCGGACATCAGCGCTGTGAAACCATCGTGCCTTGCGGCCCTCCCATCAGTACCCTTCTCCAAAAGCAGTTTGGCCATGGATGCTTTCGATGCCTGCAGCAGCATACTGTTCAGCCATTCTCTTCTCTCAGTTTCTGCAGCAAAACTGCTGCAAATCTCTGCCAGCTGCTCAGAACTAACATCTGCTCCTTGAAGGCAGCACGTGGCCGCCGAAGCAAAGTCGCCCCTAGCCATCAGGAGCTGAAGCACCGTGGTGGAGAGTAGAGACTTCATGTAGCAATCAAAGTCGCCGAAGACCTCTGCCAACGCATCGGCCCCATGTTGATCTATGACAGCATTGAACCAACGTTCGGCACCCACTCCCTTTATGGCACCCCTGATGGATTTGTCGGCCGTTTCTATCCAAATCTGATATTTGTCGGCGACTATTGAGCTTTCAGCCTTGGCAGTGGACACGTTCCACAAGGCCTGGCATGTGGTTTCGAGCATCTTGGCGCTCACAGCCGTGTGTCCACCGTTCTCAGGCTGGGACAAGGAACCCTCACTGCAAATCAGTTCAAAGGGCCGCTGCAAGTCCTTCAACCGAGAAGCCTCGAAGAGGCACCAGATGCGAGAAAACGGCTTCACTTCTTCATCCAAAACCATCACTGCACCACCAGTGGCTTGCGCCAGTGCTGCGTTGAATGGCCCCTGCTGAGGATTTTCCCCCACCTCCTCGGCCACGTCGTGCTGGTTCAACGCAAAGAGGCATATCCAGTAGACCAGGGCCTCCTTCTCCGAGGTCAGCTTGTCGTAGTTCGCACCTGCCCACAAGTCAAGAGCCGTGACAGTGCTTGTGAACTTGTGTCCCCAAAAATGGGAGACAAAGCAGTGAACAAACAGGCCGAATGGGTTCACCAGTTGTGAAAAGGATGAAATTCCGCGTGCTTCGGCAATGGTCTGCTGCTCATCATGTTCACGGGCTCCACACATGCCTGGCTTCGACATTGGAGTCACCACAAAAGTGTCCAAGGCATAAAGATTGGTATCTTGTCTGAACTTCCTGCCTTTGGCAATGGCATGGGCATTCTCTGCGTTGAAGGATTCACATCGCGCAGATAGCCATCCAGTTGTGACGAACAAGGCTTCAAGATGTTGAAGCTGGCCCAATGCCATTCCACGCAAGGAGTGCGGGACTGTTCCTGACTCATTGGAAAAAATGTGCTGCCAAGTGTTTGGATTCAGATTGGTTTCAAATTCCGGACTAAGTAATTTCTACACTGTTCATCGTTCTACAGATTCCGGTGCGTCAACACGTATCAAACGACCTGGAAATGCCTGCAAAGTCATGCTTGATGGGCACCAACATGTCCAAACATTCCGAACCCCCATGCATGTCTTCATGCT
Source organism: Cladocopium goreaui (assembly GCA_947184155.2). Lineage (NCBI taxonomy): Eukaryota > Dinophyceae > Suessiales > Symbiodiniaceae > Cladocopium > Cladocopium goreaui. The sequence goes on along the minus strand of CAMXCT020006638.1, from coordinate 95,070 downwards.
TTGCGTTGCTGTAGATTCATGCTGATTCGGAAGTGGATCCAGAAAACAACCGCTGAACAAAAAATAAAAAATAAAAAAGACGCGTTTAACAAATCGCCGATCGAAATTGGGCCAAAATTGAGATGCATGTCGATATTGTCAATGCATTCTGCGGACATGTTCCACCTAGCAAAACTTTGACCGTGTTTGAATCAAAGGCTCTCAGCTTGGTGCTTCCTTGAGAGGCCACCATTTCAGCGAAGCTTTCTTTGCTGACGCGTTGCCCAGCCATGAGACGAGGATTGGTGCCGTCGTGGTTTTCGGAGCTGCCACTCTGCGAGATGCCGTAGACCCTAGCCGCCTGCTTCAGCTCGTGTGCATCGAGATCACCAGAGCCATCCAAGTCGCAGCGGGTTGCCACGAACTGAGGATCTTGCAGCTTTTGTTTCAGTTCGGCGCTCACAGCCAGCAGTTCCAAATGCCACTTCGCACCTGCAGAGGCATGGCACGAAACTTCGACAGCTCTCTCTGCCTTCTGAGCCTTCTCCTGAGCCTTCTCAACATCCTTCTCTCCTTTGGGGTCTGATGCTTCGCTGTGTTTCGGCACAGCACCCAACAATGTTGGCAGCGGACGGCGCGGCTCCAACGCAGCGTTTTTGCTGCAGCTGCAGCCCATCACCAAAATGGAGTTCCACGCTTATGGCGGTCACTAAACACTGCTTAGCCGAAAACAACGTATCAACATATTTCAACCATGGAAGGCTGTTTTCACATGTGGCAAACGATCAAGTCAAGTTGCAAGGCTTCAAGAAAGGACGGTGAACGGAATATTGACATATTGGTGCCGGGATGTTTTGTTTATAGTCCCAAAAAACGGGGACTTCAAGACAAAGATTTCAACAGAAACTTGGGCCTCTCACTTCTCTGGCAAGGCATCCCCGCCTTGCAGCGAGCTGCGCCCACCAGTTTCCGTCAGCCGCAGGCCCAGCAATTTCCCCAGGCAGAGCAGATTGAGCAGAAGGGAAGAGATGCCTTGGTGGGACGCCGCCAAGGAAAAAACGGATCTCCAGGTACAGAGAAGGCATTTGCAACGAAATTGTTGGACAAAACTGAGCCGTGTAGAGAAAACAAAATCTGTAACGAAACAGTCAGAAGACTTACATCGCTTCTGCTAGCTCCACTTCTGCAAAGAGGTCCTGGGGTCCTTGCTGAAAGTTTAACATCGCACTGGGATGCCTGACATTGCAAGAAACGGAGTTCTACTTTATGTTTCACTGCGATTAGATCCGTTCACGACCCAGTCATATCTTGACATTTTTCAACCCCTTGCAAAATATGAGGCTCGAATGGGAGACTTGATTGGAAACAATGACGGTAGCACAAACTCACCATGTCGGTTGCAAACATCTTGAAACAGCTCATTCACTGGATTCCACGGCAGCTTGTTTTAAGCAGGATCAATCCAAAACGATAAACCATGTCTCTTCTGTTCTTCCAAGGCTGAATTTTTGTGTCGCATAGGTTTTAAGAGCATATCACACAGAGTACTGAGCATATGACCCACACTATAGGATACTAAAATTATATATAGGTCGACCTATAGCCAAAATGCCGATGCAATGTCAAGAGGAATATCTGCCAGGTCAAATCTTGCAGAAACATGTCATGCAATGCTGGTTTCTACCGATGGTATGTCGAAGCCAAGGCATCAACAATTGCTACAATCACTGCCTGTCAACTTTTGTTAACCCATGGTTTATTCTAACAAACTGGTGGATCATGGTTCCAACCACATAACATTGTGATTTTGGTTGATTTTCTACATCCACGTGTGACATGGAATCTGTTTCCCGTGGCAATCTGAGTTCGACACGTCTTCCAAGGCCGATGTCTACCCAAGGCCTTTCTGAAGCGGTCGGATACCTGGCGCACGGCATTACCCTCTGGTCAACGTCTCAATGTCAGGATGTCAATATCTGTTGGAATTCTGCTGGAGTTCTGTTGGAATTCTGTTGGTGATTCTCATTGATTCTCCCATTTCCATCCATTTCCCCAGGGATTTCGCATGTTGGCTCAACCAAGATGCCATGTAGATCTCTGCCAAGCTGTTGATGGCGTGGGTGAAGCTAGCATACCAAGCGTCGATCATCATATGATGCTTTACCTTCCTGGTCTCACATCCACGAGTGGTGGCATTCCACCAGGTTGCGCAGCCCAGCATGCAATAGATCGACTCAAACTCGAAGCAGGTGCTCGTGGTTTAAGAGCAATGGTGTATCGCAGAATCTCGGAGATCAAAATCTCGATCACCGAACTCGTCACTTGGGCAGATCTCCATCCTGCGGCACTTGGCCCGAGAAATGCCAAGACAAACAGCACTGTCAGGCCAACCCTTGGGGAAAATGTAGCCATTCTGCACCAATGAGGTTGACCACCTCCGGTGACCGATTGACTGGCCAAGAATGTGGCAAGCGCACTTGTTGCACCAACATGCAACTTGAGCCCAGATGCAGCATGTGTATCTGCATGTGCAAAATCTTGGCTGACAGGAGACATCTACTGCACGACATGCAATGCAATGCACCGAAGACGCTCACGCCCGGCCTCGCAAAGGTGATTTTGTTTGAAATTTCGTTTTTCACAGGGCCCAAAATTGAGAGAAATAGCATGTCCGTCCTGCTTGTTCATAGATCAGCCAATTTGCTCAGCCAAGGGAAAAAGGACACCGAAGCACTGCACAGATTCTTCGCATGCTGAACCAGGCACTGTTCCGCTCTTTAATGACAAAATTAGGGTAGTGTAATTAATGTAAGCGTAGTATATTTGCATTTGTAGTTGTAGTAGTAGTGTAGTGTAGTGGTAGTTGTATAGTTGTAGTTGTCTATTTATCTATCTGTCTATCTGCAAGCTTGAAAACGAAGCTATTCTGCGAGACTTCCTCAGTTTTTGAACTTGGCAACATCAAAAACACAGCAATTCTGCGAGACTTCCTCAATTTTTGAACTTGACAACGTCAAGAACGAAACAATTCTACGAGACTTCCTCAAGTTTCGAAGTTGACAATATCAAAAACGAAGCAATTCTGCGAGACTTCCATCAAAAATGGAAAATTGAGAGCAAAGGCGACGGCCTCGTACCAATGCGTTTCGAGATTTTTCCATTCCATCTGTTTAAAGTACTGCGCCTGCCACGAAAAAGTAAAGCCAGGTCATACGAAGTGCTGTGCCTGTCGCGCAAAATCATCTTGGCAAACCTGAAGATCTAACGCTCCAAAATGCAACCCCTCTCAGGAAATCTCCGCCCTGACCTCGTAACATCTCTGGTGAACATGTCTCTTGTATTGCGCGAAATGCATCTTTGCAGATCTTCTTCAAATGTCCCACGCCTGCCAATGTTTTTGAAACTGCTACAAAGCCCTCACGTTTTGCTCACTTTTGGGAAGGTGCCGAATCCCCTGCCCCTGCCACACAAAACGCCATCGGAACGTCCAAAAGTGGTCCGAGCATGTGGTGCTTTTACCATTTTCACTTCCAAATGTGCTTTGCGCCACAACGGCGTGCACTTTTTCGACATCGCAACTTCCAAAAGTGCTCCGAGAATGGTGCTTTGTACATTTTGACTTCGAACAACGGCGGGCACTTTTTCGACATCTCAACTTCTAAATGTCCCAAGCTGAGGTGCTTTGGACATTCTGACTTCGGAACGTGCTTCGCGCCACAACGGCTTGCAGTTTTTCATCTCTCAGCTGGCCACATGGCTCTGCACCCGCTGCTTTAACGAGCCTACTTTTCGACCCTCCGGAGCCACAAATCATTGGAAAACACCGTGAATCGCGCTTTTCTACCTTTTCGCACACCTGCATCTTCTTTCTTCTGACTGTTTCTCTTCTCTTATCTTCTTTCTTCTTCTCTTCTCTTCTCTGACTCTTCCCACCTCTGCTTTTTTCCATCTGTACATTTTATCCGAAGTTTGACTTCTAAACTTCCTTCGTTAAAGTTTTTTGCTGTTTTCATGGTGTTGTTTAATCATTTTGTTTTTTGTTTTTTCGGATTTTTTGATGTTTTTGGTTTTTGTTTTGCATTTTTTGAAACTGGTTGGATTGGTTGTTTGCTTTTTTGAACTGCATTGTTTTTTGAACTGTCTGTTTTTTGGAGATTTCATGTGCTTCAAAATTAACTATGTTTTGATTTTCGTTCATTTTTTTTGGAATGCTGGACTTGTTTTTAGATAGTTTTTGATTTTCCTAACTTGTTGGATTGATCTTAAGCGGTTTTTGTTGTTTTTGGATTTTTTGGGAATGTTTGATGTTTTCACTTTTTTGTAGCCCAGGGCTCTTTAATGATCCTCGGATTGCTTAGGCGTGGCTGTGACAAAAAAGTGGAAGGGACACCCTTGGGACATGACACCCGTACCAACACCTATCTCCTTGGCCAACAAAAATTCCACTCTGGGAGACCACATCATAACGCTCTGTTCAATCAAATATCATGTTTTAATTTTAATGTGGGCCACCCAAGAAAATCTCAATCGATCAAAGTAAAGTGATTTTGGAAGGGCAACCTAAAAACACCCTACTCAATCAAACACCTTGCAGGTCACCCAAGAACCCATGCAATTCGGATTCCTTGCTGTTTCATCCAAATAGTTTGCAGCATGACCCAACAGCATGCCAAACTAATTGGCACATGTGAGCATTTGAACTAGGAATTGGTTCGTTTGAGTCTTTTGCCTTAGGGTCCCCGGCCCCGCACATAGCCCTGTGCGTGTGGCACTTACCAACATTAGACAATGCAGGTTTGGAACCACTGGCATAGCTACACCCGAATTGACTCTGGAAGCCTTCCGACACACTTGCGAAAACTTCCGGGAGCAATACGTTCAGCTACCGTATTTCCCACCGCATCTACTGCGTCCGTCTCATGATGCTTTTGAATGGTTGCATGTATCTTTTCACAAGAGAAGCGCCAAAAAGGAAAACATAAGTATGCTGCGGCTTCACAGGAAAGCACGCGCCAACGGCCCACCCTGTTGCTTATTGTTTGGAAAGTAACTTGCGCGTATGCATTGAGGAATTTTATATCCCGGCTCACACGTCTTTACTATTTGCGAAAAGCCGTCAAAGAAAGGGATTTCGCCACCGGAAATGCATCGGCACTCAATTCAGGCATTTATGCCCCGACCTCTTCCTTAGATGGATTGAAGTTCGTCTTGGCTGTGTCGGTCATTGAGGATTTTGGAAAAAACTTGGCTGAATGTTGGGGAAAATACGGTTTCAAAAGCACCGATCGGATCAATAACTGGACAGCGCAGACTGCGGGGCGTCATGGGCTGTCAAGCGCTGTCACGAGTGGGCTCCGAAAAGCCGCCAAGACGTATGCAATTTTTTGCAAGGTCAACGAAAGACAGCTGTCACGAGTTGTTACGAGCTGCTGCAAGAGTGGTTGATTCCCTTTGCAAAACGGCAAATGCGAAAGGACACCTGGGGCAACCATCAAAACCCACAGAACTCAACACTGAAAACTATACTTTCCTAGGAAACATCTGAGGGAACTGCCGCAGGTGTGAGTTGGGTTCAGACTGGGCACAGCATGTTTGCATCAATTTGCTGTGCCTCACAAAGCTGAAATTACCCGTGCGGATTTGCGGCTTTAGCCAGCTTGGAAATGAAATCGAACCCGAATGCTTCACACCGCATATCCCAAATTTGCGCTGGCCTTCAAGTCACAAACGGGTCAGATAATTTTTACAAAGCGTTGGAATCATGCGAGTTTGCATGTGCGACAACAAGGTGAAGGCGCACCTTCCCGCAAACTGCCGCGCAGCTGACAAACAACGCAGGTTTTCGACAAGAAACTAACCGCCTGCATAGGCAAATGCACCAGCTGCAAAGAACACCATTCTTGTTGCAGTTGCAGCTGTTGTAGTTGCTGTAGTTTTCGCAGTTGTATCTACAGTTGCAATTGTAGTGGTAGTTTCTTGTTAAACGTTTACACACAGAAGCTTTTTTCACAGGAGCCTTTACACATACAAGCTTGCACGCGCAGATACTTTCACACACAGAAGCCTTTCGCACAGCAGCTTTTACACAGTGAAAATTTCACACACAAAGGCTTTTGCACAGAGAAGCTTTTGCACAGAGGAGCTTTTGCACACAGACGCCTTTACGCACAGAAGCTTTTACATAGAGGAGCTTGTACACACAAAGGTTTTTACATACAGAATCTCTTTCACAAAAAAATCTTTACACACAAAAACAGAGCAGCTTTTACATGCTTCAAAATCGCAAATTTACCGCAGCTTTTGATGCGTGCAAAGGATGCATCCGACGTTGGAACATCGCAATTTTGCTGCAGTTTTTGACATTCGACCATAAATTCGCGCGCAAGGGTTGCGTGTGGCGTTGGAACATCGCAAGTTTACTTCAGTTTTTTGCGTTCGACGATCACTTTTTGTGAAAGTGTTGTGTCTAACTTTGGAACATCACCCTTTTGCAACATTTTTTGCTTTTGCGTACGTTGCAAAATCGCAATTTTACTTCAGGTTTGGACGTTAGGCCCTCATTTCGTGCAAAAAGGTTGCGTCCGGCCTTTTAAAATCACAATTTTACCTCAGTTTTGGACGACACGCACGATCCCCGCACTCCGTCACGTTTCGATGGACGCGGCCTGGCTGCCCCTGCCGCCATACGAGAGAAGTTCAGACAAAAGTTGATCACCTACAAGCTAACTCCTGTGTAACGACTCCTGTGTAACGACTCCTGTGTAGCAAGGCCTGTGTAACAACTGCTGTGCAACAACATCTGCGCAAATACACTGTAGGAGTTTGTAGGGGCGCAAATAGGCGTCGATCACCTGCAAGTCGACTTTTGAGCAAATGACATTGTACGGGTTTTGTACGAGTTACCTTTAGAAGTGATGTAGGTGATGTAGATGTTGTAGGTGCTGTAGATGATGTACATGCTCTCGATTGTCGATGTTGTAGATGATGTAGACGATGATGTAGATAATGTATATTATCTAGATGAAGTCGATAGAAAAATTGCGTAGATGATGTAGATGATGTAGATGATGTAGATGATGTAGATGATGTAGGCGATGTAGATGCAGTTGATGGGCGATGTGGATGATGTATGTCACGAAGATGAAGTAAAAGTTGAAATTGGCAGCAGCTCTTTGTGAAAAAACCTTCCCGGGAGATTTCGGGAACAACATGAGATGAGAAGAGTTGCTGGACAAGGCCACCAATAGCCGAGATCATTCCGAGATCTTGCACATGAGCCTGCCTCTTTGCAACACTTGCAGCCCATGATCAACTTGACCTGCAGGGCAAACTGACCCGTAGAAGCACTCATGAAGTTTGAGCGCTTCAGGCGAGGAAGTCGCTGGGCCTTACGGTTCCTGTGAGCCGCAGCATGAGCGTCAACATGTTCCGCTCCAAACCCGCAGAGCAAAAATTTACATTTCTGCAAGAACCTGCTGCAAGAAACTAAGGCGGCCTGCGCTGGAGACTTGCAATAATTGTGGAATCGCAACGCTTTGTGACTTTGTGGGCTCTCGTTTTCCTCGATGTGGTACTCCAACGAATTTGAACAGTCGGAACCAAATTTGCTACCCTTGCAGGGGGCGTAGGTTGGACCGGAATGGGCAGGATCGACATGGTCGAAGTGGGGGACTGGGCAGCCCCGTGGCAGCTAACCCGACCATCTTTGCCATCCCAACCCGACACCGTCCCAACCATCCCGCCCGTGCCAACCCTCCCGTCCCAACCAATCCAACTGACCGCCCCAGTCGACCGCCCCAACAATCCCAACCACCCCACCCATCCGAAGGTCCCCGCTACCGGGTGACTACCTCCGAACTGGCCCAACATCGGCCCAGCGTGAGCCGCCATGGCCCCATAATGGAATCAACACAGGGTCTGCGCACAAAGGAAACCAGTCAGAACAAGCACCTACACGAAGGCCCCTACTCTCACTCCAGCCAAGGGGTCAACAAGGGTAAGAAAGCCATGACTCAAGATGCCTGCGAAAATTTCCCGAAACTGCCTAATACAGGCCCAACGTTCAGAACAAGCACTAGATGGAGGTGACTACTTCAACCACCTGCATCAAAGCCCCGAAGCTACTTCAACATGACCCCAAATGCCTGAAAAATGCTGCTTTGTAGCCCCAACGTCCCGCGCCCTATCTCGCAAGTTGCCCGCTATAGGCCCAACATCATTGGTCACCCTGGCATCAATCCTAATCTCAGCACCAAAAGAAGCCTGCAGAACCATGCACATCAAAGCCGCGAAACTACCTCAGCACGACCCCAATTGCCTCAAAAGTCTCGCTATGCGATGTGCTGCACCCTACCTCGCAAATTGCGGAGTGTAGGCCCAACATCATTGGCTTAAACCCTGGCATCAGCAAAGCTTCGTGCCAAAAAAGATCAACAGATCAGAACAAACACAATGGTAAAACATCGTCATGCAACAGGACTGGGACCCTCCTAGAAACTAGACATTGAATCCAGTCCAAAGTAGCAAGCTCAAGATTAACATCTCCCAAATGCATGTAACAGTCGGGCCTGCATGCTCGTTGGCATGTGCAGTTGGCGCCTCTCAGACTCATATGTTTAGCGCTTTGGTCCCGAGCGGCTGGTGCGCGCGTAGTTCATCAAATTTGGACGCTGAAATAGAGCATTGCTCCGGGCCATGTCCACGAACGTTTTCTCATCAGCAAGAATCCAAAAAATGCGTTGATTCACTTGCTGGCCAGCTTGTAGCAGTGATCGTGACTGCCTGGACCATGGAAACCTGACGCTTCTGGCCAGCCCGTCCCAAACGTCCCCACCGTCCTCCGTCCCAGCCATCCCGACCGTCCCATCCTGAACGTCCCAACCGGCCTGACCCTCCCAAGCATCCCAGCCATCCCGACCATCACAACCATCCCGATGCTGATCCATGACGCTGATGCAGGATACATCTCTGACGCTGATCCAGAGTCAGAGATTCTGATCCCTGACGGCGGATTCCGCTCCAAAGATTCTGACATGCAATTTACTCCTGCACACAAGGCGGTGGTGGAAGTCTCCAAAGGAGAGGGCTTATAGGAAGGCCCTTGGAAGGGAAGGATCCTGACTGACTGCCTGACTGACGGACGAGGTGGATCGCTTGGTCACACTGATTCACTGATTGGGGGACTGCTTGACGAATGTGAATCCCTGACTGGCTGAATGGCTGACGGCATTTCAGTGACCAACGCAGTGCCGCAGTGCATGTGGAGACGCTTCTTTTGGGCACGGCATGGAGCGTGGTCCGAACTTCTTTGGACCGTCTCTCGCTCTTGCTCTGCTCAAGCAGAAGCTGCTTGCTTGTCGGCCTAAGCCACAGTACATGGGACCTAGATTGTGCTCCAAGAATCAACAGAAGGAATTGCAGAAAAGTAGGTCGAGCTGCATTCTGATTTCACATGACCACGTGTCCATGCTTTTTCGGTCATGGAAAGGAAGGAGTCAAAACACCACCATGGAGGTTTCAAGATGCTAGAGCCTACCAGGATCTACTAAGGGCGGCTCAATGCGCTTTTGATGTACTTCTTTGCCCTTCTCCAATGCTGCAACCAATTGGCCTGAGCATGGTCCAATTGTGCAGTTGACATGAACAAAAATGAAACAGCGTAGCTTCTGTTAACGTTTTCAGACAAACACACACACACACCTGTCTCATGCTTATTTCGTATGAGAAACCATTGAGGTCAAGAACAAAGCAGGGCATCAGCTTACTTTTGGTGTTCCCCCCGTTAAACCGAATTCAACAAGTGACGATGGGCAACGAATTCGGCATTGAGGTTCATGGCAAGCTGAGCTGGAAACCCTTTCGAGCCAGGTGCCGCATGGCACAGAGAGCCAACGGAACGAGATCAGCTTGCCGCAAGCTGTTCTCCTGGCACAGTTCGGCTCCCAAGTCTTTCCCCTTGGTCTTTCCCCTTGGTCATGCCTTCATCCACTTCTGTCGCTTCTTCTGCTCGGCCTCAGGTGCAAGGTGCAACAGAGCGCAAGGCCCCTGTTCTACGCGTTATGGCACTTCAATCCTTTTACCCCGGAAATTTGTTTTCATATCTTTACCTATACCTACCCATGCCCCCTCTCTTACCTATCTTTGCCCGTCTTCCTGCCTCGCAACAACTAGCTGCTTGGAACCAAAATACCGGCACAAAGGGTGTCACGAAGGAGAAAAAAACATGGACTCATCATACTCATCCCTTGAAGTCTTCTGTCAATCTGGAGAATTCATGCGAGGACAATAAATTAATCATCTCAATATATCTCAATCTGTCTTTCTTTGCAAAGGGACTATGACTATAAACGTCTGCTGCCTGGCCACTTCAACCACCGGGCTGAGCTCCGAGATCTTCTTGGTGCAGTCTTCCACAATGGCTTTGATAGCGGGGATCTGCACATTTCACATGTCAAAACATGTCAAATGGCATTCGGAAAAGCACAGGAAAAGTGGCCAACAAAATGTGGGAAAACCAACCCCTACAGTTGCTGGCATGTTTTTACCATGAAATGGTCCAAATCTATGCTTCACGAGAGCAGATAGGCCTCTTTTTCCAGGAGATCTTCAAAGCTGGGGATGTCTGCGGGTGCATCGTCATCATCCACTTCATCCAGCAGCTCCACTTCCTGACACCGGTCTCACCGGGTTTCAGCAGGTTTCACCGCAGGGGGCAGTATCACAAGCTGTAAAGTTTAACTCCAAGCTGTAGACTTATTGAATGCACAGGGTGCACAGTTTAGTGCACAGAGTGCTCAGATTGCAGTGCACATGGGTTGTTTGATGTTGTTTCTGGATTTTGTTTCAACAGCTTCTCATTATGGAAAACTCATTTGACTTTTCTGGACCCCTTCGAATCTAGGTGAGCAAAGTGAACTTTTAACACACGCGGAACTAACCTGTCAGCACGCAAGACAAACGGAGAGTCATGGAGACCATTCAAAGACATCCTCTCTGAACAGCCAGCCCGTTTTAAGATGCCTCATCTCTTGACACCAACGAAATGTGGGCGCGATGTCGCAAGAACCTGAAAACGGCGGTGAGATCCAAGGAGCAACGAAGAGCAACGAAGAGCAACGATGGAAATCTCGTTTCCTGGTGGTATCGACTCCGTATCGACCGGTTTCGGGCCCGCACCGAGCTCTGGCGATGTCCTTCTCGGCCTGATTTTTCTCAGAGCTTCGAGAACCGCTGGGACCGCTGGGACCGCTGGGATTGCTGGGACCGGACCGCACCTCGTGCAGGCGATTGGCGACAATGGCCATCAAATTGAAGCGCAGCCTGGGTAGACTTTGATGTAGACTTTGATGGATGGCAAGGCTTTTGTAGCAAATATGTTTGTCATTTTTTGTCATTGTTGGCTTCATGATACTTCATAATTATTATAATCAGCAGCTCTCAGGACTTCATGGCTTTATGATGTGGTTTATAGTTTCCTGATCAATTCATATCATATCAGTTATAACATGTTATAATAGGTTATAACTAATACATCTGCGGTTGGTGTTTCCATGTGTTTCAAAAACGAACTCCTGTTGCAGTTGTCGTCATCGGATCCGGGGCACGGGCTCGGCAGCCCCTTCGGCCCCTTCGGCCCCTGAAGCCGCGGTCTTCTGCGTGTAGGCCTCGCCGCCCCCATGGCGTTACGGCGTTGTCATGTCGTTGATGTTTTCTGAAGCAAAATATGGCTGGAATATGAATCAATACATTGAAAGTTAATGGAAATGACATGAAATGACTGCAATGGTTGTGTCCAGAAACTGTGGTCTTAAACCTGTGGATTTTGGGGGGTGCCTAATTCTTGGACAAACCCGGGATGCCTTCCCCCCATTTCGTGAATATATGGCAAGTCTTGGAGTGTTTTCTTTGACCCACCAGAAACCCAGAAACATCGCAGCATGCCACGCCTCTATTCGCCTCTGCAGTTCTTCACGTGCCTCACCCGCACCCCAAGATGCCCAAGTCTGTGGATCAAAGAACTCGGCTCGAAGTCGCAAAAGGTAAGAAAAAAGGTAAGAAACTTTGAAACAGTTCAGCCATGCTGAGATAAGAATCGCAACATACGCAACAGAGTAAATAAATGTAAATAATACCCATGGGAAACAGTGTTTTGGACCAAGAATCACAAGTTTCTTCACCAGGAGGACACCAAATCAAGACTCAAAAACGTTCACATAGATCACTTTCGGGTGTGTATTGGAATATTGGAGGTTCTTGTGAATCACTCCCACATCATCCACGCACCCGTTCTTCCCCCGCCTTGTCTGCCCAATTGGTGCCGGCTGGCACATCTGCAATGAAGACCGGGCCAGCCTTCAGACCTCACAGTGCTGTCACAGTGCTGTCACAGTGCTGTCGCATGCCGGATGGTGGTGTCCAGCTCGGAGGATGCTGAGGCTCTGACCATCCAGTTCATAGACCTTTCCTTCATGGCAAATGTAACAAACAAAGTGGAAGGCATCGCCCTTTTCATCCTGGCACGATCTGACACAGACATCCCGGACATCCCGGACATCAACATCGACATCAAGAGGATTCTTCTGGATCTCCAAAGGATCACGGAGTTCAAACACGATTGGAACAACTGACACAATTGGCACAATTGAATGCAATTGACACTTAAGCACAGTTCCTATCAGTTCCTCATTTAATCTCATTTAATCTCATTTCTTCAATTCTTAAGACCCCAGACTTCACAGTCGCAGCCGTCGCAGCCTTGTCATGCACAATTTCAAAGGACGACTGCTGACGGAAGGAGTTGTGAGCCTGGCGCCAGATTCCGAAACGCAAACTGAGCACAAACAAAGACAGATAAGAATAAGACAGGTACAAGTAGGACCTCAGTAGGACCTAAGTAGGACCTAAGTAGGACCTAAGTAGGACCTAAGTAGGACACAGTAGGACTCTGAAAGGTGGATTCCTCAGAAACATTCGGAAACGTTCGAAAACAAGGGAAATCGGCTGAAATCGGTTGCAATCTGGATGTTACCCATTGAAATTTGTGAAAGTCGTAGAAGTCGTAGCCGGTAATATCTGCGCCTTGCGAATGGGCTCGCTGTTGCCAATGGCCAAGCCCTTCATTTGCGGGTCAAGGCCAATTGTGAACTCCTTCGGCTCGGCACGGGGTCGGAATACACATGGTATACACGGCATATATCTTGCACAAGATGTCTGAAATGATCTCAATTTGAAGCTGCACATGAAAATATCGAAATGATCGAACAGAAAGGAACATCGAAGTCCAAAAAAAGCGCGCACTCGAAAAAAATCTCATCAAATCTGGCGGTCCCACTGCTGTGGATTTCTCCTTGAAACTGGTGAGGTTTGGCCCCACATCTAGTTTCTCTGCGTTCAGAAGCGCTGACAGAATGGCCTTAGAAGATACCAAAGGGCGAATCCTGCGAACTTGACATGGAGTTCTGCATCGGATGAAACAAACAATCACCATAAAAATTTATCTAAGTTCAAGATAGGTGCTTGATATCCAGCTATAAGATAGGTACGCTACGCTTGGTGCGCTTGGTGCGCTTGGTACGGTACGCTTGGTGCGCTTGGTACGCTTGGTACGCTTTGGGTAGGTACGCTTGGTACGCTTACCAACCGTACCGTACCACATGTACCAACCGTACCAGTGAACCGTACCACCGTACCGTACCAGATTAAGGGGGGGGTCAAGGGGGGGGCGTTTTGGATGTACCAATGCCCCCCTTAATCTGGTACGGTACGGTGGTACGGTTCACTGGTACGGTTGGTAAGGTCGGTACGGTTGGTAAGCGTACCAAACGTACCTTACTAAGCGTACCAACCGTACCAACCGTACCGTACCACATGTACCAACCGTACCGTACCAAGAAAACCAAACCTACCAGCCGTACGTACCAGACATGTTTGGATCTTACTTAAGGCCTCTACCACCTATCTTGAACCTAGCTAAATAAAAATCATGAAAGGTCATAAAACCCGTGAGAATTTAGGGAATGAAAGCAAGGAACTTGCACAGTTTGTACATCAAATGCTGCATCATTTGACTTGCAAAGGTTGAGCTTTCCACTTGCGTCGCACAGGCATTGTGAATTACCTGCATCTGCGTTCATCTACCGTTCATCTCGTTCATCATCCACCATCATTTCCCAACAGTTTTGGGATGTTTTGGGATGCCACTCATCCGCAGCCCCGTGGTTCCGCGCCTGTTGCGCAAAGAAAATCCCCAGCTCGGAAGCCTCCAGGGTTGGACGGGGATCTGCCTCGCGCTGCCACCTCAGAGCATGTGAGAAAATCTGCATCGAAAAAGCGGAGGAAAAATATGAAACATGTTGAATAAATGTTGAAAGTCGGTTGAGAGTCGGTTAAGATTCGATGTTTCTTAAGCTTTCAACATAGCTCCATGGCAACTACATAGACTGTAGTGAATAGCTCTGAAACACGACACATGTCTCTGAAACATTCTGAGAATCATCGGAATCTCGACCGTTTCGACCAGCGGTTTGCAGACGCCAGGCAACTTGAACAGGAAGATGAGGCCATAGATTTTCTCTGCCTTTCAATGGGACATGACCAGTGGAACATGCTGGAACCATCCCATTGCAACTGACAACTGCATCAACTGATGCATCATGGAACACTGGGAAAACACTTCGGTACCTCCAAGTCTGCAAAGGCTTCAGGCCCTAAGCTATAGATTTCCTGGCCACCATTCGACGATATAACCAACAAACAAAAACGGCATGTCAATCTGGTTTCGCATAGCTTCAAAAGTCTACCTGGATGTGCAAAGAAGTGCTGAACTGTGTCAAACTGTGAGGAACGTTTGCAGGCCTCGAATTGCACGCCCTTAACTCCGATCTCCTTGAAATGCATTGGCGTTGCTGGAGAACAACTTCAAGTTGTTGAACGAGATGCTTGTCAAAAATAATCAGAGAGACAATTTGTCTCTGCAACTTGGAGGAACCTGTCACAGAAAAACATATGAGACATGTCACATGTATTCACATGTCATGTATTCACAATGTATTGTGTCATGTGGATTCATGTGGTCAATTTGTGCCTCACAGAGCTGCGTAAAGACGCCCGGGTCGCTTTCGATGGTGCACCACCTTGGAAGGTGCACAAGGTGTCAGAAATCACCCAGACGAGCTGACCTCAAGTCCTGACAATTTGTTGCAGGGTTGTTTGATGCGAGAAATGGATAATGGATGTAAACATATGTAATAAACATATGTAAAAAATATGTAAACTATGCAGGATGACCGGGATGACGACTTGGAAAGCCGTACACAGGCTTTAGAAATTTCAGAAAGGCAAACGAATTTCGTCATCTTTGGAGTTCAGTGCAGCCTGGACACTCGTCAGACATCTGCACTGTCCTGACAGTATCAGTACAGAACTCTGCATGGAATGTTTTGCCGTGCACAGAATGCCTTCGAACACCCTCGTGAAGAATCCGCGTTAGCTGAAGGGTTTGGAAGGACCTTTAGATATATTGAGAAGCTCGTGAAGGTATGTCAAAGAGTCCTGCAAGTGCAGCTTGCATGCACCAAGTCTATATCACTTGAGCCAAGCCCGGATGCAGAAACAGCCACCAGCCACCAATTTGATTCCATTTGATTCCTTTGATCAAAGCTTGGACATGTAGAGTCTACAGAGATCTACAGAGCAAAGCCCACGCTCATCTCAGCCATAAGATTTGTGCAAAAAAGCACAGCATCAACCTCCAAGAATCTGACATGAAAATTGACTGCAGGATCTGTCACCGAGTCACTCCACCTTTTCTCAGTTTTCTCAGCTGGCGCTGGCGCTGGCGTCAGCAGCTACAGGGAGCCAGGCAACGCAAGATATTGTTTAACAAATTGTTTAACAAATTGTTTCTCATTTCGATCAAAATGAGTGGAGATTCCTTGGGCTTAATGTGGCTATGGCATCGGATTGTCCGCCAATCAGAGATCATGCTAAACATGCTAAATCGTAGCGCATCGCAGTCGCGGTCGACTTTTCCTTCGTCTCCATCCCCTTAGAACGGGAATCATGTTGCAGGGGACTTTCCAATCTTTCCAGTTGAAGCCCGAACTTGTGGAACTGGAACACCTCCACGGCTCTTCCCCCCAGTTGTTTGCCGCACTTCGGCATAGCTTGTCAAGGGCGTACCACACGAAGGATCACACGAAGCGTTCGAAGAAAGTCCGAAGAAAGTCCGAAGAAAGTCCGAAGGTTCCGAATCACCAGAACTTCACCAGAACTTCAGTTTCTTCTTCTTCATGCGAAGCATGGCTGCAGGAACCGACCTCGGTCACCGGGCTACGCCCTGGCTGCAGCTACGCCAGGTGGTCTGCCAGGTCTGAGGCTAATGCCAAAGCAAGCAGTAGCCAAACATCACTGCCATCGCCTCAGATGGTGTCGGTTTTCAGCCAGGCCAGGTGGTTGCCCTGTGCCCATGGCCAGGTTGTTGGGTTGGCGCCAGCCAGTTCGCTCTGCTCGAAATGTGAGTTTTTCGTCTGTTTCACGAAATGAGGTCTGCTCTGGCCAGAAAGGCACCATCAAGGGCTGCAGAAGCAGATTCACCGCCTTGATGCCGTGGCACACGTGGCTAGTGCAGTGGAGATGGCGAAGGGATGGCGATGAAAAATGATTTTATGACATGAACATAATGAACATATCATGATCATTACGAATCATTATCATTTCATGATTCATTCTGCGTCATTGTGAAATCATGATGCATACGATGCATACGATGCCTACTATCTTGTAGGATCGATGATCACTATGGTGGATGAATAGAATCTTGTGGATGTGTTTGGAAGTTCATATAGTATCATATAGTAGCAGGGCTGACAAAATTGCGTTGAAGTGTGTCTTGAGGCCTCTTTTTGAATGCGGTGTCTTTCTGCAAGGTTTTTCTCGTAGGATTGTACTTCCGGTTTACGGATCTTCAACTCTTAGCGTGTGAAGAAAGTCTCTGTTTGTGGACTGGATAACCCACGCACCCTTGAAAACGACATACGCCAAAACAACAACTTCAATCACTACTTGTGGTTTTCAAGGGCTGTCTTGAAGAAAAAATATCTTAAGTTTTAGCATCAAGTTGGAATTGACAGATCAATGGAGCATGGATGTAATAGGATATCACATGATGTCACATGATGTCATATGAATTCATATGATGTCATGCAGTGAATCGGACGGCCATGGTTGAGGTTAGCTGAGGCGAGCTGAGTTGGAGACACCTGTGAGGAGGTTCGCAAAGAGGAAGACCGGCAGCATGGAGTCTTGCACCTAACGTGCGGTGTGGAATCTGCATGATTTTTTGGGAGACTCGGAGACCTTGGTCCGTTTTTGACTCCGTTTTGGAGACTTTGGGGGCCAAGGCCGGCTAAGCTCTTGGCTCCAGCAACGCTGAGGGACATGGCTGTCCTGGCGCAAACAAATCTGGAGAGATCTGTAGGAAAAACTGCGGAGTTTGTTTCGAAAAAGATGGACAAAGATGACAAATTTGAGAAACCAACTAAGTGTCAAGTGCACAACTTATTTTAACATAAATTATAAATTATAAGTATCTATTCCTTGGCATTTTAGTCATTTTGCTGGATGAACATAGACTGTCACTGCTTCAACACGCTTTCCCAACGCCTCGGGCGACCAGCCAAAAGGTCCACGGAGCCCAGGAGCGCCAGCACCCAGGCGTTCAGCGACACGGTGAACAGAACGTAGGGCAAGTTGCACCTCGTTACTTGTTTCAGTGAAAAACGGATCGTTTTTCACGTCGGAACTTGGAGAAAACAACTCTGTGCCTGGCAATGTGCCAAAATCATTTTCCGAAATCATGCCGAAATCATGTGCTATCATGTGCTTCATCCCTTTCCGAGAGAACTTTCAAAGGCACCGTACAAGTGCTAGAAATCTCTCGAAATCAAGGTCTCAGTGTGCGGCATTCTTCTGGACCTCATCCCGCTGTGTAGATTGAAAGGCTATTCAATCAGTATTTGTCATCGTATTTGTCATCGCGTTTGTCATTGTTTGTCATTGTGGTGTTTCTCCATGTCCCTGCGGAGTCCCTGCTGGCTCGGTCCTCGAATCTAACGTCTGATGATTCTAATGTAACATCTTCACACATCTTCCGTCTTCCAGTCTAGGCTTAAAACGCTTCCAGTCCAGCGAACGAAAGCGTCAGGTTCACGAAGTACCCTGCTGCAGCCAGCAAGAAAAGCCTCATCTACATCGGATCCAGAAAGCTGCCAACATGGCTTCCAAGATGACTCAAGAGCTTTGCAAGGCTACTGTTTTTGCTTTCATTTTTTTTTATGCTACATGTGCTTCAGCTGTGCAGTGGGCTGCAGCACGCAACGAAGAGCCCCAGAGTTCCTGTTTTAAACACGTCAACTCTGAACAATCTAAACATGGCAAATGTGGTGGTATGCCACATGATGCCACATGCCACATGCTCAAGTGTCCTCAAGGTGGAACCCACTGCAACGCCGAACCAATGAAGACCTCGAAGCCGAATGAAGCTGAAGCATGAACTGTATATAATCATATATAAATATACATAATCTGTATATATATATATATCATAGAATGCATAGAATGCATGTGCAGGTCGCGTCGCATTGATTTTGATGAAGGCCACAGCCCAACTGTGCAGCTCCGAGCTCCGAGCTGAGGGCCGGACTCAAATATCCTGCGGAACTCAAAATGCCTTCCCGATTGGCCGTGAAAAGCCCAAGGCGCTCCGCATGAAGCACGAAATTGGCTCCTGGAAAATCCGTTCAGCTGTGGAGTGACTTCCGCTGATCTTTCCATCTCCATCTTTGCTATGGGCCTCCCAACAGAACTGAATCTCTGTTTCACAACTCCTCCAAGCCAACTGAGATAGAACCTGCTGTGCCAGTTTCAACATCTTCTCTCCAAATCTCTAACTGAGTGATGTTGCCTCTTATTCTGTAATTATTCTGCATATGCTTTCATTCGTAGCACGTGCCGCCCGAAATTGCGATGGACCAAAGTGGATAAATAGATATAAAGAGACTAAAACAGCTTTTCGGACACAGAGACTAAACCTGATTTTATGACGAACACCGAATAGCACATCTATGTCGCACTGAAGCATGGATTCCCAAGCGCTAAGTCCATGACTGGTACGCTCCAAGCGCCAGAGAAGCAGCGGTCGCAGAAGCCAATGCAGACAGATCCTGCAGATCCCAACGGCGTCAGCGTCCCACCACAGTTCCACTCGGTCCCGGTCCCACTCGGTCCGTCGCAGTGGAGACCAAACTGATCACGGCAATGGTGAAGAAAAAGTTCCAATGAATGCCTCACTGAAGCTACAAAGCGGATCAAAATGCTACAAGTACATTAAACATCATTAAACTTAACCCTGTCAGTGGCGATTGGCAGGCGACGTCTAAAAATGATTAATGAAAGGCCTGTAGTTCAACCCGTAAGTGAAAGCACTGCACTGCTCTCGCCAAGTCTTGAACCATATTCGCCAGGTGGTACATGGTAATCCTCAGACGCCAAGTACCATATTCCACATCTTTCACTGGAAACAACCCCTGCAATGGACGGTCACCGCTTCGCATCGCTTCGCTGTGGTCCAGGCAATGCCCCACATCAGGGCTGCGCGCACGAAGCCAATCAGAAGCACTGGCCTAGGGCCACGCTGCGACCGTTGCGACCGTTGCGACCAGTGGGATGGCACCGTTTGCCACATTTGCCACTGTTTCACGTCGCCACACGCCACCAAGGCTGGCACCAAAGCTTCATGATCTTGTAGAGACCTCTGAGAATGTGAGATATGTATAGAATTGTATAGATATGTGAGATGAGACCCAGAAAGACTTTGTCATGGCCGCCACGCCCAGGCCTCCCTTCTGAATAGTGTTTTTGAATCATGTTCACTTGGCAGGACATCGCAGGACATCGCAGGACTTGGCAGGACTTGGCAGCTTGCACAATGTGCTCATCGCATCTCATCGCCAAGTGACGTGAGGCACCTCCTCGCTTTGGCATCGTGCAGACCTCGCCAAGTACTCTTAAGGAATGTTTGAGCTCATCCGGGCATCAAGGTTCTCGGTTGAACTTCTTAGCCATAAGATGCCATAAGTCTGGCACTCCACTGGAGAAGATGATGCTGCCAGTGCCCACGTCCATCAGTGAGTAGCCGAACCTGGGCAACTTCACTGCCCGACATCCAAAGATTATCAATGACTGAGGGCCAAAGCTCAACAGAGATTCTGTCTAAAACATAACTTCACCAGAGAGCTATGCCGCAGCTATGCCATCCTGTGTCAGAACTCCTGCTTCTGACTGTGCATCTGACTCTTCCGTCTTCGCTTGCGCTCGTGAGAAAACTGAAGAGAAGTCCACCTGAATCGAACTCCGAAATCGATCCGTTGATCCGTGTGAGTAACTGGTCGTGTCTCGACGACTCGACGGCTCGACGGCTCTCGTGTCTCCAAGGTACGGCCAAGATGGCAACGCAGGTGGACATCATGACCTCACGACATGCCACAGGGGGCTGCATAGTTCGTCATGTTTGAAACAAGATGTCTTTCAGATTTATCATAGACATGATATTCATTTATGATTATCATAATAATAATAATGATGATAATAGTAATAATAATAATAATAATGACAACAACAATAATAATAGCTAAATATTAAATAATAAATCATAAATAATAAATAATAATAATAATAACAATAATAATAATAGTAGTAGAGTATATCATCGTGTTTTTTTGTTTTGTACTGTAATGAGTTGAATTCATTTCAGATCTTCTCTCTTTGTTCATCTGCTGGACCAAGGCAAGCGACCAAAGCCCGGTACTCAGACACAAAGCGCAAGCGATCGTTGTCCAAACTAAACGTTGCCTCGGGCCCCGTTCCCGTCACAGCAATCACCCTAGAGGCCCTAGAGGCCCTAGATTTAGATCCTTCAAACTCAAACAGTTTTCAATCCGTTTTCAGGTCCATGTCTTGTGTGATCTGTATGGAGTGAGAGTGATTGAGAATGTCAATGATTTCATCTACGTCACTTCCACTTTCATCCGTGTCCTGGTTCTCCATGTTCTCCCTTCTTTTTGCAAAAGAAAAATGCCACAACCGGGTGGACCATGTGGACCTTATCGCATCGTGGCATTCTGAGGACTTCACCTGCCAAGAAAGTCCTCCTTTGGAGCACCTGCAACTGTGACAACCGGCACAGGGGGGGCCGGGGCCCCACGGGGCCTTTATGGGGCCTGGCCTCCTCAACTCCAGGATGGATGTCGCTAGAAGCAAAAGCAACAAAGGCTGCTCCAAATGCGCCGAGAAATGAAAGGTCCTGTCGAAATCGAGAACATTTGGATAGCAATTTGGCAGTTTGGATAGCAATTTGGCAATCCAATAGCTGCGATAAGATGAGATCATCCGACAGCTCCGATCCTCGCACTGGGGCTGCGACAATGGCAGCACCACTACCACGGTATCCCAAAGCGCTTTGGCCAAAGGTGGAGCCGGCGTACCAAGTGGGCCGCAGGACTGGTGCGCCATGAGAACCAACGGAAAGGCCTCAATTCCGACAGATCCGACAGATCCGACAAATCCGTTCCGTTGATTCTCGTTGTGTTTTCTGCATTGTTTCGCTTCGAGGGTGAGGTCTGAGCACCGGACCGTCATCAGGACATAGATGGACCTCACGCAACTGACACCGACAGAAACATGCAGAAACCAAGATGCCATGATATGCCATGCGACTCCAAGGATTCTGAATATGTCAGAGGTGTGTTCGTCTCCGCCAACTGGGACTAGCGACTGCTTGCCACTGCTTGCCGAGATATTTTCATCTATGGCACATGGACAAACCATGTCATCATGACAAAGTATATCTCGGCGACTCAGCAGCGCACTCAACAGGAACTCCTGCATGATTCACATAGGCCTGGGATATCTGGCATTGGACCAGAATTGGACGATGGCTTTGGACCATATGTTTTTCATTGTGTGAGCACCAGTCTGCTCAGTGCTAGCCGCTGCTAGGGCCCATTGCGGCCAGCCATTGCTGAGTTCGGTACCAGTTCCTGCAGTGCCCGATAATCAGCCGACTTCGCAGTCCAGGAGCACGCCTCAGATTCGATTGGGACCGTTGGGACCGCGCAGAAAACTGAAATGTCCAACGCAACGGCCTCATGTGTCCACAGAAGCTGAGAGCCCTGAAGTTCAGGACAACCTGCAAAACTCCCAGGGCCGTACTTCTCCATCTTTTTACGAAGTGAAAGAAGTGAAGGGATGTCAATTGACATCAACAAATGTCACTCATGTCGACTGTGAATGCTGCAAGATTCACTGAAGGAGCCTCGTTCTGAACCCGCCATGACCACATCTCGCGGTGCACAGCCCTACGAAAAGCCCAGCAGTGGCTGCGGAATTGGTCTAGCCGTGCAAAACACATTATTCGGTGCACAGATGGCCCGACTTCCGGACGCAGTTTGATCGAAAGATGTCGTTGATGTTCGTCAGATGTTCGTCTTGTGTCCTGTCTCAAGCATCTTTCTTCTTCGCTCACCATCTCGAGCACAAGGTTGTCAGACATCATTTGATGCAGAATTCGACACCAGGACCTACTAACCTACCTGTACAATAAAATATCGTTAAAGTTTAAAGGTCATTGTGGGACAGGGAATGACAGGGAATGTGGCCAGAACCACAATTCGAGTGCAGCTGGAGCTGCAAAAGCTGCAAACTGCAGCTCATCTTCTTCGTGAATTTTGCACAACGCTTGCACCATTCAGGGCCCAAATTGGGCCCCAGAGCGCAAGGTAATTTCATGACTTCTCATTGTAACTCACTATGGCTCTTGCATGCCTCTTGCATGCCTCTTGCATGCCTCTTGGGCTGTTGGAGATAATTCTCCAAATTCGGCAATGCACGTCCAGCAATTCGCACAATTGCTGTCATTGGCTATAGCTCATGCTAGATATGCTAGCTCATGCTTTGGCATCCTGCCAAGTCTGAACTTGCTTGGCATCCACTTTCAGTGGCACTTTCAGCTTGAACGGCAAGGGGTCCTCCATGATTCGAACCAATTCACCCAGGGCTTCCTCAGCTGAGTCCTCTGGGCCCTCCAACACCAACTCGTCATGGATCTGCAGCACTGTCTGAAAGCCCAGGCGTTGCAACAGCACGCTGTCCTCTGCCTTCACCATAGCACTCAACACCACATCAGCACCACTACCTGCCCGAGCTGACTACACCCATAAACATGGTGCCATCATCATTTGCTGCTCATGTCTCCAAATGAAACCTGAGACATGATAAGTTAAATTCCTTTAAATTATGTTAAATTCCTATATAATCTATATATCATACATCTTTCCATCTATCTCTCCATATGATGGCCCCTTTTCGGCCCCGCCCTTCGCCTTGCACCGGAGTGTTCCCTGCGACGCGAAGCGCCCGGTGGCGAGGGCCCCGCAGCCGACGGAATCGGCCCAAGATGGTGCCCAAGGTGGTGCCCTCCACGCCTCGCATATCACCCCGGAGAAAATGATGATATAAGATATATGATGATGATATGATATTGTATGTTATGTATGTTATGTATGTTATATATGTTATATATTGTATGTTATATATGTTATACTATGATATGATATATGATGATGATATGATATATGATGATGATATGATATTGTATGTTATGTATGTTATATATGTTATATATTGTATGTTATATATGTTATACTATGATATGATATATGATGATGATATGATATTGTATGTTATGTATGTTATATATGTTATATATTGTATGTTATATATGTTATACTATGATATGATATATGATGATGATATGATATTGTATGTTATATATGTTATATATGTTATATATTGTATGTTATATATGTTATACTATGATATGATATATGATGATGATGATATTGTATGTTATGTATGTTATATATGTTATATATTGTATGTTATATATGTTATACTATGATATGATATATGATGATGATATGATATTGTATGTTATGTATGTTATATATGTTATATATTGTATGTTATATATGTTATACTATGATATGATATATGATGATGATGATGATATTGTATGTTATGTATGTTATATATGTTATATATTGTATGTTATATATGTTATACTATGATATGATATATGATGATGATATGATATTGTATGTTATGTATGTTATATATGTTATATATTGTATGTTATATATGTTATACTATGATATGATATATGATGATGATATGATATTGTATGTTATGTATGTTATATATGTTATATATTGTATGTTATATATGTTATACTATGATATGATATATGATGATGATATGATATTGTATGTTATGTATGTTATATATGATATATGATATATGATGATATGATATTGTATGTTATGTATGTTATATATGTTATATATTGTATGTTATATATGTTATACTATGATATGATATATGATGATGATATGATATATGTATGTTATATATGTTATACTATGATATGATATATATGATGTGATATTGTATGTTATGTATGTTATATATGTTATATATATGTTATACTATGATATGATATATGATGATGATATGATATTGTATGTTATGTATGTTATATGTGTTATATATTGTATGTTATATATGTTATACTATGATATGATATATGATGATGATATGATATTGTATGCTATGTATGTTATATATGTTATATACTGGATGTTATATATGTTATACTATGATATGATAAATGATGATGATATGATATTGTATGTTATGTATGTTATATATGTTATATATTGTATGTTATATATGTTATACTATGATATGATATATGATGATGATATATGATGATATATGATATCCACTTTGATAGTTATATATGTTATACTATGAATGATAGTTCATGATCATATATGATGATATGTTCCGAAATTCTGTATGAGAAACTGTGAGAATGTCCGATCAAACTGACCCAACTTGTTGCAAGTTATATTGCATCGATCTGAGTTGATTAATGTTGAAGTTGTATGGCCATCTCTTGAACTAGTGCACGCAAGACCCTGCCAAAACCATCAAAACCAACCCAAATGGAATGTTTTGTCATGGAATTGTATTGAAATACGTACTTTTTGAGATCCCCAAATTGGAAAAGCACTGAATTGTATTCCTGGCAAAATAGGACAGAAGAGTGTCACAATGAGGTGCTGTGAAAATGCAAAAGTGTCTCGAACTTTGCCGAAAATGGCGAAGCATGGTGAAACATGGCGGAACATGTTACGACAGTTATGAATTCTGCATGGGGCCTGCAATTTCAGGGCGGTAGGTGGCATGCGCACGATCCATCCAGTCTTTGACTTCCGGAAATGCTTGAAACCAACGATCGATGAAAACCTGGGCTTCATCCTCTGTGATCTTCCAATCCTTGGCAAAGGAATATTTGGTTTTCCCGTAGAGCAACGAAAAGTTCAGGGTCTTGGCCTTTTTCCGCAGCTCCGGGAAGTGTTCCTTCACCAGCTCCAACGATGCTGAGTCTTGTGCGTCGCTCCTCTCATCGCTCTCATCCAGCAACACCAAACCCTGGTCCACGGCCAATTTCACCTCCTCAAACATCTTGTAGGCAGTTCGAGAATGAATGTCACCTCCAGATTCCAAGATCTCAATCATGGACAGGCAATCGGCCAAATGCGCCACCAATCGAAGTTCCAACTGGGCATAGTCGGCCACCAAGAGTCGTCGCCCTGGAGGTGCAGCTAAAATACTTCGCACTGCCAGAGTTTCTTCGCCTTCACCGGTGGGTTCTCCTTGTAGATTGGGATTTCGAGTGGAGACACGACCTGTCATGGTGTTCAAATTGATCTGCGGATAGACTCGACCTTCACAGGACGCCAACTGCAAGGGTTTCAGGAAGCCGCTCAAACGCGACTCGATCTTTCGCCATTGCCACAACGCTCCTACGCCTTCACTTCCTTCGGCACTTCCTTCGGCACTTCCAGTTCCAAGCTGCTGCATCAAGCTCTGAATTGTCTCAAGGGTCACCTTGGCTTGCATCATGTTGCATGGCCTTTCACATGGCCTTTTACATGCCATCAGCCAATCTTCCTAGGTTGATTCGGTTGATCTAGATTCCTAGATTGTATATGTGTGTTTCAGTTCGAATCCCTCTAAACTTTTGATTAAGCCATGTTGGCTTAAGCCATGTTAAGCCCTTTACTGTCAAAAAAGACTGCAATGAATGTTGGCAAAGGTACTTGTGGCTGACCGCGTTGTTTTGTCACTGGTCCAGCATGTGGAAGGCCAAGCCCAGGAATGGTGATCATTCGCCTTTTTGCCTCACGAACTTGGCTAAAACCTTGATGTGACATGTCTGACCCTTTTTTGGAACTTGGAATCTGTGTTACTTCACTTGTTACTTAAGTTACTTCACGTCCAAAAAAATGAACCTTTTTTTGACCCTTTCACTTTCGGTTACTTTCTCTCTGATGCGCGGTCCCAATCTCAGTGTGGCCCGGCCTTGTTGCGCCTGGGGTCCTGGGGAAGATCTCAGATGTTTATCTCAAATGTTTTCGGATGTTTCACCATGGTTTCACCATTGTTTCACCATTGTTCACCATGGCTACAGACTTGGACATGTGATCTTGGTTGCACCTTGGCTGCTACAGCTGTTACCCGTGCTACCACTGGCCGTTCTGATCTGCATCTGCGAGTCTAAGCGTGCAGTGTCCACTAGAATGTGTGCCAAGATGTCTTGAAATTTCTGCTAAAAAATCGTAACTTAGATCGTAACTTACATCTTTTTATCATTTGTTTATCATCTTTTTATCTAAGGCAAAAAACATCACCCGAGTGATCCCAGGGGATTTCGACTTGACCGTTTTTGCTCCTCAAGGCCACTTAGACGGTCGATGAGTTCCTCCTTCTTCCCACCCATCTGAGCGTACACAACATGCACAACATGCACAACTTAGGGGTTGCCAGATGAATTCAAAGATGAAAAAGGTGAAAAAGGTGAAACCTCTCCTAAATCCACGCATGTTATCACATGTTTCAGATCTTACATTGTTTTGCAGATGTCTGAAACATTTCTCAGATTTTGCAGACTCCGGTGAAGCCTTGCAGCCCTTCTCGCGGCAAAGCTCCTCAAGCCTCGAGATCCCATGGATAGCCCATGGATAGCCCATGGATAGCTTGAAGTTGTGAATAAATATGAATAAACGTGAATAATTCATTGACATGTCAAAATAGATCACTCGGACGCGGTGTGCCATATGTGTCATACTCTAGGCTTGGGATCCGTTGATTCCAAGGTGCTCGGGTTTCAGCTTGTGGCGCAAGTCCTCGCGACTCAAAGGTGTCCACACCTCCTCACGCAAATGCCATCAAATGGCTCGGAAAATCATTCATTTCACATTTCGAATGAATGGATCGTTATCATCACGTTGTGTTTCATGAGTTCGACAAAGAGCTGCAAGGATTCTAGCTCCTTGTCGGTGATGGGCAAACCAATAAACTCCTGCACTTGGAAACATCTATTTGCATCTATTTGCTGTCTCTTTGAAAAGAAAATAAAAGAAATATGAACAGCATGAACAAACACGTGGTGGGGACAGGCTGTATGGCCTTCTCTGCACCGACTGATCCGAAGAATAACCTCAGTCCAGAGGCGCATGTGGCGCATGTGGCGCAGTATCCCCGGCCCACATCTGTCGAGTCTGCCTCCATCTCCGAGCAACTGTCGAAGCTGGTCTGCTGAGTTCAGGTTCAAGGCGTCCAAACACACCTCATTTGGGTGTCTCGCTGTGGCGAATTCCTCCAAATATATCCGAATTGTATCCGAACATCCAGGATATATCCAGAATATTCCAGAATTATATCCAGATATATCCAGATTGCAGATTGGCCTCCTTTCCACATTTCTCCATGATTGAAGCCTCAGCAACGCACAAGGACACGAGGACGATTCTTCGAATTCTTGTGTGCAATCCGTGACAAGTCCGCTGCATCGAACGTCTTTCGAAATCTTTTGGTGCCCCACTGTGGCCCAGCTGCAGAAATGGGATCGATGTTTCTCCTGCAAAGTTTCCGCTTCCTGAATGATCTCAGCCAGCCTCGCTCAACTGGGGACAAATTTTGACGGTGAAGAAACGTCCACGAAATTGGTCATGCTTGTGAACTGCGCAAGTCGCCCGGACCAAGCAGGCCTTTGCTCGTTCACGTGCATTCCACGGAGCTCGACGTCAGACAAGAGTTTGGCCAGCCTCGCATCGAGTCGCGTGTCCAAGAAAATCCAATCAAACAACTGGAGAAATCTCTGCACCGTTGACGTACGGTGAAGCCAATGGAAAACAGGTGCAACACTGAAAGCATCTGAAAGCCATGTTGAGAAAGTGCTGTTTTGCACTTCACATGTTGATCATGTTGCGCCCGTGTCATTGCATGTCATTGCACGTCATGCCTGGCCTCTGCCAGTGCTCTTCGTAGAAGCCCCACATCGAACCGCTGTCTCCGGTCCCGCGCCTGGGGTCCTTCTCCAAAAGGTCCTTCCGTGACGATGGTGACGTGTTTCTCTCGCATGTTTCATGGAAGATTTCTGGGGCGTGCCCTTCGCAGTCCTTCAGAGCTTCGTGGAGGTGAAAGATGCCAGCAGCGCCTCACAAAACGCAACCCTGATGCAACCCTGATGCAGCCCTGATGCAGTGAAAAACGTCGAAAAACTGGATCAAACATGATCAAACGTGTCATCTCACCAAACGGCACTCGGCATCTGAGAAGTACGACAGTCGGCGTTGAAACGGATCAGCTCCTCTTCCCTGAAAGCAGAGCAAGAGCTTTGCAAACGGTCCTCCGAAACGGTCCAAAGATGTGTAAAGCCAGCAGTCCGGACATTGACAC
Source organism: Cladocopium goreaui (assembly GCA_947184155.2). NCBI lineage: Eukaryota > Dinophyceae > Suessiales > Symbiodiniaceae > Cladocopium > Cladocopium goreaui. The sequence goes on along the minus strand of CAMXCT020006638.1, from coordinate 66,168 downwards.
GCGTTGAAACGCTTCCCCTCCGGTATCACTGATAAAAACATCGGACGTTCCGTGTCAAAGGACACTGAAAATGACCCAGCCTGTGGCGATCCTGTCCCTTGGACAAATTGGTGGGATCTGGTGGGATCTGGTGGCTGCACTTCTGTCACGACTCTTCCACACTACATATATCCTTTGGTCACTTTGGTCGAACGCAAAGCATGAAATGTCAAAAAAAAGAGAGAACTTGCGCAATTTTGAATCATCCTTTTTCTGGGTTTCCGGCTGGTTGCTTCATCCTGCAAGTCGGAAGCTCTTGGACACGGTTTGAACTCACATGCTGCCGACATGCGTAATATGTGTAGGTGGGACATGCTGGGACCATGTTGGCACATCTTGGCACATCTTGGCACATCTTGGCACATCGCACCTCCAAGTGGGGCCAAGAATGTACTGCGCCAGCCACTGCACGGAATAGGCATCCGTGTCCTTGAGACGTCTTGCCGTCAAGAGTTGACAATGTCACAGGGGCGAAACAAAGGAAACAAAGGAAACAAATAGGAAACAACACATTCAGCACGACAAGCTGACAATCGTGACACAATCGTGGCGAATTTGGAAACGTTGGGAAATGACAATTTGGTTGAGATTCTCGACGCTGCAACTTCGTCTTGCTCCTGCTGCAGTCTTCGCTTCTCCTCCAAGGAAGGGTCCTGGTGTGGAAATAGCGAATTGCAGCGGCCCAGCTGCATCCCAAGTGCCCCAAGTGCCCCAAGTGCCCCAAGTGCCAAACCCAGAGGCGAGCCATGTGCCTCAGAATGTTTGAAGTCTGTGAAGTGCTTCGATCCACATTGCATCAACCGATTTTTTTTCGAATATCTTTTATGTCGACTTGAAGGGATTTAGATGCAAGGTGTTACAGGCACAAGAAGTTTGCACAAAAGGGCGACACCTCAGGTGTCGGCGGGCCATTGGCGCATTTCTGTGTACCCCTGCTAGAAAAGATATAAATTTATTATAAAGCATCCTTGTCAGAAGCGCGACACTAAGGCCTTCGCATAGTGTCGGCCTGCAAGCCTTCGGGCTTCCAGGCTAAAAATGCTGGAATGTGATTCTTCATGCTTTCTCCGAACAAAAAGGAAAAAGAAAGATTGCAGAGACCGGTGCCTGCTGCAAGATCGACACCTCCCAAAACAGGCTGTGAAAGTGTTTGACTCGTATACCCTCTGGTAAACTAACATAGCTATGGAAAATCACCATTTTTAATGGGAAAATCCACTATAAATGGCCATTTTCAATAGCTATGTTAAATTACCAGAGGGTATCTGTGTGGTCCATTGTATGACACACAAACGGAACGGAACGGATCACCAGTTTCGATTCGCCTGACTCCACAGAGGACTGCATGCAGCGGCGCAGCTCGGAGAAGCAGTGGTACACCTGCATTAATGCTGCGATACAAAGCCATGCACATCTGTCCCCGTTTGTCTCATCATACCCTCTGGTGAACTAACATAGCAATTGAAAATGGCCATAGAAATAGTGGATTTTCCCATTAAAAATGGTGGATCTTTCCATTGCTATGTTAGTTCACCAGAGGGTATCTCATTGTATCGCATCGTTTGTCTCTGTCATGTCTTCATCATCCAAGATTCGAGATGATTCGAGAACTACCAGACAGTTCCAGACAGTAATCCCTTCCCCCTAATACTAACCCCCCAAAATAATAAACACCTCAGGTAGTTTTTATTAGGTGGTATTTATTATTAGGGAACCAAAGCGAACCGGAATAATAAATTAAAACCCTTAATTAAAAAACGAAATCAAAATCAATTAAATTTCCTTTTACAACGCAATTAAAATATTGCCAAACATTGGATTTCGAAGCGGACCCTAATCATAAATTTAAACCCTTATTTTTTCGATTTCAAAACCAATTAAATTTCCTTTTACAACGCAATTAAAATATTGCCAAAAATTAGATTTCGAAACAGACCCTAATATTAAATTAAAACCCTTAACAAAAAATACTATTTTTCGATTTCAAAATCAATTCAATTTCCTTTTATAACGCAATTAAAATATTGCCAAAAATTAGATTTCGAAGGGAACCCTAATAATAATTTAAAACCCTTAACCTTAACAAAAAATACTATTTTTCGATTTCAAAATCAATTCAATTTCCTTTTATAACGCAATTAAAATATTGGCAAAAAATGGATTTCGAAGCTTCCCCCTAATATTAAATCAAAACCCTTAATTAAAAAAAAACGAATTCAAAATCATTTAAATTTCCTTTTACAACGCAATTAAAATATTGCCAAAAATTAAATTTCGAAGCAGACCCTAATAATAAATTTGAACCCTTAACAAAAAATACTATTTTTCGATTTCAAAATCAATTAAATTTCCCTTTAAAACGCAATTCAAAAAATTGCCAAAAATTGGATGTCGAAGCTTCCCCCGAATATTAAATTAAAAACCCTTACATCAAAACTAATTTTTTTGGACGGACCCTAAAAATAAACACCCCGGGGTAACTAGTTTTATTATTAGGGGGCGAAACCCACAAATCGTAGCTTTGTCTTTAAATTGTTTTCTAGAGGGGAACAATTAAAAGTCAAATTGGCCAACCTGAAATTTTCCAAAATAAAAGATGGCCCCTAGTTTTTTATTATTTGGGTTTGGGTTTAGTAATAGGGGAAAGGGATTACCAAACAGTACCAGAGCCATGAACATCTGCCATGGGGTCCTTCTTGAAGTTCGGATCAGACAAGAAACGGCACCAAACAGCCGCCAAAGCATCCTGAGTAACGGCACCGTCCAGGATTTCCGCAGGATCCGCCGCAGGAGAGCTCCGTTGTGGACGACTCAGCCCCTTACATTGAAGGAATCCTCCGCTCCGAAGTCCACCACAACCTCACAAAAATGCATCACAACAGCCTCTATGCTGAATTTGCTTCCATGATCTTCCGTGATCTTCCATGATGTTGTTCCATGATGTTCCGTTGCAACTTCTAGAAGATGGACAGAGCATGATTCACAGCAAAAATTGAGCCATTTCCACGAGTATTGTATGCGAAACGGATGGTTTCCACCAGAACACCTTCACCGGTTTCATCTTAGTCAAAAAAGCGGTTCAACATGGTTCAACAATCCATATCTGCATTTTGGATCATGTTGGATAGTTGGGTGTTGTAGATGTTTGACTGGCACGGAGGTACGGAGGTACCCTTCCGGAGTGGCCAATGAGACCACGAGTTCTTTTCCTTTTCACTAAGTGGTATTTTAAGATACGTTGAATGAAGCTGAGTATACTCGCTTTGTGGAATAAAGCTCACCTGAAGTTCGGAATTGACTTGTATACCGTCGCTCGAGCATTTGAGATCCGTTGTCATGTGATGGTATGAGCATTTCTCCAAGTTCTTTAAGCGTGTGTAAATGCTCAAAAAGTTTCGGCATCTATCTGATGCAGGGAAGCCAGAGGAAAAGCGACAAAAAAATCCGAAAGGCGAGTCTGATTTCCTGGCAGCACATGGAACCGTGACACTTTCTCGGAGGCAGGCTTTTCTCTTGCCATCGCCCACACATCCCACATCTAGCTCTGGGCCTGAAATCAGTTTTGCCTACTTGGATTATGACAAGATGGATGTGGAAAAGGTTGCCGTCTTGCAAGTGAAGAGGCAAGAGAGATGGAACAATAGACAATGAAATGCCATTAAGACAATTACAAACGGTAAATACAAGAGATATCGTCGACATACCGTGATTGCTTCAGCTAAGATAAACCGCACACACCGGACCTCCATAAATGAAAAGGTAACGTGGCCTGGCACCAACATCGATGAGTTCGATCTTTGCCGTTCTTTTGGTGTTCGAAAAGCTGTTCGATGGTTCAAATTGTGGATCAGATGATTTTTACATGTAAAAAAAACATCCGATGGTTTGAAAAGTCACCTGAGCTTGTCTTCCGCCACCTGAAGCGACAAGGGACGGCTGTGGGCTGGGCCATTGGGCGGGCCATTGGGTGTCCAAAGGCACTGGTGGGCCAAGTCTCATCAGGGCCTCGCCTGAAGGGACACCGCATAGCATTCGCCCTGGGGAAAGCTCTTCAGAACCTAACGAGTCGATCAACGATTCTCATCATGACTCTGGCTAATGAAAATGTGCGTTGATCTTGTCTTCATTAGTTCTCTTCATTTCTCATCTTTAACGTCCAAGATTTCGTGTTCTATGGACTCCCTTTATCCAAGAACTGGTAGACATAGACATCGATATCCTCGATTTCCCCCATGGTTTCTGGATGTTTCTGGGTGTCCCTGACTCGCTCAGCTTCTTTGACGCTTGAAATCAGCAGGATGCCTCCGGTCTCCTTCAGCGGAGGAGCATCGTAAAGGGCCTTCCTCGGCCGACTCGCGCCGTCCAGGAGAATCTTCTTGACGTCCTTGAAGGCCTCGACGCTCTCGAAAAAGGACAGTGGAACGAGCAGAGAAGGAAAGATGTGAAAAATTGAGTTGAGATCATGTTGAGATCATGTCAAACCTATTCCAACATCTCATCTAATATGATCTAATTAGATCATATTGGATCTGACTTGATCTCAATCTATGAATTTCTTTCCCAAAGCTGCAGCATATGCAGCTGCAGCAACACTGTCCAGTCCGCATGCTGTGCTGCGCCTCTTGGTCGCACCATTCTTTGACTCGTTCTCAGTTCGCTGCTGGGAGCTTTTGTGGCGTAACCGTGTAACCGTCTCATATCAATGGATGACAATATCAATATGGCAATATGGCAATATGGTTGTCAAATGTTATCAATATGATTCCCCAGCTAATATGGTTATCAAGATAATTATATGGTTATCAATATGATTCCCCAGCTAATATGATTACCCAGCTATTTGACTACCCGTATGCCCATATAAAATAAATCTACAATATGACAATATCAAGATTCCCCAGCTATTTGACCCATGACATGGTCATCCCTGTAGAGAAACATCGACAGCGATTCCAAACGATTCCCCGATTCCGAGCCCTGAGCTTCTCCAAGCGCCATCCTGAGGTCCGACGCACCAACAAAAAGCATGGCAGCATGGCAGCAAAGTTGCTGTTGCTACCCTCTGGTAATGACTAACATAGCGAACTGGAAAGATCCACCATTTTCAATGGGTAAATCCACTATTTCTATCACCATTTTCAATAGCTATGTTGACATAACCAGAGGGTATGCTTTTTGTTCTGCTGAGGTTTTTGTTGTGCTCCCTACCCGAGTTGGCACCAAGAGGTCGAGGGCACCTTTGTGGCCCTGGCGCCAACGGCAACGGCAACGGTAGACGCAGCACATTCCGTGCAGGTCGGATGCAGTCCGGACCTCCAGCGGAACATCCTGCAGTTTCACCACCTAGACACCCAGCAAAGACAGCGAGCAGCGAAGATTGCCACATTTCGAAACAAAATGAAACAAAATATCCAAAAATATCCAAAAATATCCAAAGATCACCGATTTCGAAATATGCAGAAGTCGCTACCGAACAGTTTTTGCAATCCCTCTCATCTTGGTCCTCCTCTGTCTACACAAAAAATATGAGAGAATAAAACAGGTTCTAAGGCATCCTGTTCCTGGATTCGATGATGCAATTTGACATGAGTACATGCAAAGTACACTCTTTCAGGTCACTCGGTCATTCTGCCAATCTCACAATCGCCACGTACTATACAAGACAGAATGGAGGGACCGTTTCAGTAAACAGCAAGAGATACTGCGAAGACATGGCAAAATCGCGAGTTTTTGGAAGGAGATGAAAAGAAGACAGCAGCTCCAGAAAAGCAGCTGCAGCTGCTCCAGTCAGCTTTGTTCGCACGTTGCTGTTGAACGCTTGATTTGGTGTTGTATCTGTTTAAACAATTCTAAACATGTCTTCAAACATGTTTTCAAAATCCAAAATTTTCAAATTTTCCACATGCAAAAGACTTGAAGATCCAAAGTTTGCCGTGTCGACGTTATGAATTTGGCCTTCTCATAGAGGTCCACTGCATTCCACCCGTACCTTGACGTCAACACCAAAACGGCGAAGGAAACTGCGGTGAATCTGATGCGAAATGCTGCCAATGTGTTGCACACACGGTGCAGATCTGATACCTGTTTTGCATGTGTGTTTTGCATATGTGTTTTGCATGTGTGTTTTGCATGTGTGTTTTGCATGTGTGTTTTGCATGTGTGTTTTGCATGTCTTTTGCATGTGTCTTTTGCATGTGTGTTTTGCATGTGTGTTTTGCGTGTATGTTTTGCATGTGTGTTTTGCATGTGTGTTTTGCATATGTGTTTTGCATATGTGTTTTGCATGTGTGTTTTGCATGTGTGTCTTGCATGTGTGTTTTGCATGTGTGTTTTGCATGTGTTTTGCATGTGTGTTTTGCATATGTGCTTTGCATGTGTGTTTTGCATCTGTATTTTGCATATGTGTTTTGCATATGTGTTTTGCATGTGTGTTTTGCATATGTGTTTTGCATGTGTGTTTTGCATGTGTGTTTATTTTATGTTGTTTGCATGTGTTTTGCATGTGTGTTTTGCATGTGTGTTTTGCATGTGCGTTTTGCATGTGCGTTTTGCATGTGTGTTTTGCATGTGTTTTGCATGTTTTTTGCATGTGTGTTTTGCATGTGTGTTTTGCATGTGCGTTTTGCATGTGTGTTTTGCATGTGTGTTTTGCATGTGTGTTTTGCATGTGTGTTTTTTGCATGTGTGTTTTGCATGTGTGTGTTGCATGTGTGTCTTGCATGTGTGTCTTGCATGTGTGTTTTGCATGTGTGTTTTGCATGTGCGTTTTGCATGTGTGTTTTGCGTGTGTTTTGCATGTGTGCGTTGCATGTGTTTTGCATGTGTTTTGCATGTGTGTTTTGCATGTGTGTTTTGCATGTGTGTTTTGCATGTGTGTTTTGCATGTGTGTTTTGCATGTGTGTTTTGCATGTCTTTTGCATGTGTGTTTTGCATGTGTTTTGCATGTTTGGTTTGCATGTGTGTTCTGCATGTGTGTTTTGAATGTGTGTTTTGCATGTGTGTTTTGCATGTGTTTTTTGCATGTGTGTTTTGCATGTGTGTTTTGCATGTGTGTTTTGCATGTGTGTTTTGCATGTGTGTTTTGCATGTGTTTTGCATGTGTGTTTTGCATATGTGTTTTGCATATGTGTTTTGCATATGTGTTTTGCATATGTGTTTTGCATGTGGCTTGCGTGTGTTTTGCATATGTTTTGCGTGTGTCTTGCGTGTGTTTTGCATGTGTCTTGCGTGTGTTCTGCATATGTTATGCGTGTGTGTTTGCATGTGTGTTTTGCATGTGTGTTTTGCATGTGTGTTTTGCATGTGTGTTCTGCATGTGTGTTTTGCATGTGTGTTTTGCATGTGTGTTTTGCATGTGTGATTTGCATGTGTTTTGCATGTGTGTTTTGCATGTGCGTTTTGCATGTGTGTTTTGTGTGTGTGTGTGTGTCTCGCGTGTGTTTTGCATGTGTGTTTTGCATGTGTGTTTTGCATGTGCGTTTTGCATGTGTGTTTTGCATGTTTTTTTGCATGTGTGTTTTGCATGTGTGTTTTGCATTGTGTTTTGATTGTTTTGCATGTGTGTTTTGCATTCGTGTTTTGCATGTTTTTTGTTTGTGTTTTGCATGTGGCTTGCGTGTGTTTTGCATATGTTTTGCGTGTGTCTTGCGTGTGTTTTGAATATGTCTTGCGTGTGTTCTGCATATGTTTTGCGTGTGTCTTGCGTGTGTTTTGCATGTGTGCTTTGCATGTGTGTTCTGCATGTGTGTTTTGAATGTGTGTTTTGCATGTGTGTTTTGCATGTGTGTTTTGCATGTGTGTTTTGCATGTGTGTTTTTTGTCTTTTGCATGTGTTTTGCATGTGTGCCTTGCATATGTTTTGCGTGTGTCTTGCGTGTGTTTTGCATGTGTGCTTTGCATGTGTGTTCTGCATGTGTGTTTTGAATGTGTGTTTTGCATGTGTGTTTTGCATGTGTGTTTTGCATGTGTGTTTTGCATGTGTGTTTTGCATGTGTGTTTTGCATGTGTGTTGGTTTTGCATTTGTGTATGTTTTGCATTGTGTTTTGAATTGTGTTTTGCATTGTGTTTTGCATTGTGTTTTGCATTGTGTTTTGCATTGTGTTTTGCATTGTGTTTTGCACTGTGTTTTGCATTGTGTTTTGCATTGTGTTTTGCATTGTGTTTTGCATTGTGTTTTGCATGTGTTTCGCATTGTGTTTTCCCCTGTGTTTTGCCTTGTGTTTTGCCTTGTGTTTTGCCTTGTGTTTTGCCTTGTGTTTTGCATTGTGTTTTGCATTGTGTTTTGCCATGTGTTTTGCCATGTGTTTTGCCATGTGTTTTGCATTGTGTTTTGCATTGTGTTTTGCATTGTGTTTTGATTGTTTTGCATGTGTGTTTTGCATGTGTGTTTTGCATGTGTGTTTTGCATGTGTGTTTTGCATGTGTGTTTTGCATTGTGTTTTGCATTGTGTTTTGCATTGTGTTTTGCATTGTGTTTTGCATTGTGTTTTGCATGTGTGTTTTGCATGTGTTTTGTTTATGTGTTTTGCCATGTGTTTTGCATGTGTTTTGCGTGTGTTTTGCATTGTGTTTTGCATGTGTTTTGCATGTTTTTTTGCATCTGTGGTTTGCATGTGTGTTCTGCATCTGTGTTTGCATGTGTTTTGAACGTCTTTTGCATGTGTTTTTTGCATGTGTTTTGCATGTGTTTTGCATATGTTTTGCGTGTGTTTTGCATGTGTTTTGCATGTGTTTTGCATATGTTTTGCGTGTGTTTTGCATGTGTTTTGCATGTGTTTTTGCATGTGTTTTGCAAATGTCTTGCGTGTGTTTTGCATGTGTTCTGCATGTGTTTCGCATGTGTTTTGCGTGTGTTTTGCATGTGTTTTGCATGTGTTTTGCATGTGTTTTGCATGAGGTTTGCATGTGTTTTTGCATGTGTTTTGCATGTGTTTTGCATGTGTTTTCATGTGTTTTGCATGTGTTTTGCATGTGTTTTGCATGTGTTTTGCATGTGTTTTGCGGGTGTCTTGCATGTGTTTTGCGTGTGTTTTGCATGTGTCTTGCATGTGTCTTGCATGTGTTTTGCATGTGTTTTGCGTGTGTGTTGCATGTGTTTTGCATGTGTTTTGCATGTGTTTTGCATATGTTTTGCGTGTGTTTTGCATGTGTTTTGCATGAGGTTTGCATGTGTTTTTGCATGTGTTTTGCATGTGTTTTGCATGTGTTTTCATGTGTTTTGCATGTGTTTTGCATGTGTTTTGCATGTGTTTTGCATGTGTTGCATGTGCGCATGTGTCTTGCATGTGTTTTGCGTGTGTTTTGCATGTGTCTTGCATGTGTCTTGCATGTGTCTTGCATGTGTTTTGCGTGTGTTTTGCATGTGGTTTGTGAAACCTCCCGAAACGTCCTGGAACCTCTTGAAGGCAACAACACCATTGAAAATGGTGCATCCGAGAAGGCGCACTTGAGGAGATTCTGCCGCAATTGCTCGGTGATTCCCGGAACATCCAACGGACCTTCCTGAAACCACGCGACCGTGCAACATTGCTCCGGTGATCTCCGAATAACTACACTGTTCGTGACTTTGTGACATGTTGAAAAGCAAAAAAAAAACAAAACACATGCAAAAAGAATAAAGTCGGAACTCTACAAAACTGATGGGCCCGATGGCCTCTGCAGCCTTCATGATGCCTTCCAGATCTTCATAGCGCCTCGGAAAAGTCGCTGGATATATTGGTGTCTCCGTTTTCTACATGCATTCTACATAGAACTTTTCTGCATGTGGATTTTTGGGTACCGAGGGTCTGGCTGAAGGAGGGCTGCACCTCTCTTTTGGCCAATTCGAGGGACCTGGGTCTGCAGGTCTAGCATCCCGTCATGAAACATATGAAACAGTGTACAAAATGTTTTATATATAAGTCAATCTCCTGGCATTCAGGTGTTGTCTCGTTACTTTCAGGTTTCATGTTTTGAAGTGCGCAACAGTTACCATAACCCAATATCTGTTCCACAGGGTCTTTGATGTTCTGCCTTGGTGGCACATTTGCACCCACACTGGAGAAGTAATGCGATGTTTCATGTGACTTGATGCTTGTCAGAAACAAGCCAGCTGAGCCGACAGCAATAGGTTTGGCACCTAACCGAGCATTAGCAGAGAATGCAAAACACTTTACACGTCAACCCGCGAAGCATTTCAGCTCACAATCTTTTTGCTCACAAGGGTTTTGGCGTAACCGCAGGCAATCATACTGATGCAATCCTCTCAGTCCTTCTTGGCGCTCGGACATCTACATCCTTGTGGCTATCTTCGTTCTTTGACTGGCGCCGGCAACCCCCTGGCACAGGCATACCACCGCGCCCCGGCGCCCCGGCGCACAGCTCTCCCACCACCGGGCCTTCTTTTAAGACATTTTCTGAGACAAAACATAATATTTAGGAGGCATAGGCTTGCATTTGGGTCTTGGACATGTTGCCTGTGCCTGTGCAGCTGACACCACCAAACTTGCCACACCAGGAACCTGTGGCTGCATCTTTGCTGCGGCATTGCTTCTCCCAAACCAGGGACAGACAAATGCCTTGGACCAACCACCACACAAAAGAAGGGGGATGGCTTTGGCTAAACCACCATAATTGTTTTTCAACGTCCAAAATGTCCAAAAAAATCGACAGGTATCTGTTTTATTTTATTTTGCACAAAATTCTCGCAGAGATATTTTGCCAAAATATCTTACAATATATTTCGCCACGATACTTTGCCAAAATATCCCGAAAGATATTTTGCCAACATATTCCGAAAGATATTTTGCCAAAATATTCCGAAATATATTTTGCCAGAATATCCCACCAAATATTTCGCCAGAATATCCCGCAAGATATTTTGGCAAAATTTTGCCCACAAGATATCTTGCCAAAATAGGCACAAAGATCTAGGAAACAATCTGCATCACCCCTTGCTGGTTCACATCAAAAGTCTTCCAGGGGCGATGGTTTCACCCGGACCATCACCCTCTGAACGGGGGCCAGCCAGGATAAAGATAGCTTTCAAAGCAATGCACAGTTGCAGTTTGCTGTCTGGCATTTGGAAAACCTGTTAAAACACATTTTCGAGGGTGATATGATTACAGCATACCTCACTCTGTCAGCTTG
>CAMXCT020006638.1:0-50000 GCA_947184155.2 Cladocopium goreaui | reverse complement strand
AATTACACGGAATATCGCGGAAAAATGCACCCTCAGTCTGACTCAGGGTGAAAATGCATTGTGATGTGATGCCCTTCAATCCCTTCAATGTTGTATCCAAATTCGTTTCATTGCCTTATCGTCCACCAGTTGTAGCAAGTCTTTGTCGGTGGACACGATGCAGACAGCTCTCTCTTTGGGCTGCGCCCGCCTCAGACACCGATCTCAGCGAAGGGAAACAGAAAAAAAACATGACAATACATGAGGAAAAAATAGGAAAAGACATGTGTCAATACATGTGTCAATACATGTCCCAAATAGAGTCAATACCCCGAAACAAATTGCTGTCCGATGGTGTTCCATGGTGTCCCTGTGATTGCCTATGTTTGTGCCCCGCACGCGTATGTTGCGATGAGATCATCTGCTTCGTAGTGATCCGACTGGTTCCAGTGATAGCCCAAGGCATTCAGGGCCTCCAGATGGACAGAAATGGATCAACACAATCCAGGACCCTCCATGATCCTCCTGAAATTTCTGCCAGTTTCGCAACTGTCATACTTTTTGCGTGTTAGCATTGTTAGCATGCTGCCATGCTCAGACGTGGCCACATCTCCAGGTATTCTGGGTGACACCCTGGCCATACCCAAATCCATGTCGAGCCTCTTGGCTCTTCTGAAACTGAGGCACAAGTTCATCTGGACCTCAGGAAGAGTTTAGGAAGAGTGGTGGTGTGAACAAAAGGAGCACCGAAGTTTTCAGGGCCCTGCAGTGACGGTTTGATTTGTACCTGGTTCCATGGCTACAGAACTCGCCATGGAGCCCCATGTGCTCCATACATTTTCAAGCATCTTCGTGCCCTCTTCACGCCCTCTTCACGCCCTCTTAGGGCACTTGGGCAAGGTCTTCTTGCGAGATTCGGAAGCAGTTCGGCTGTCCTGGTCGCACTGAACAACTTGGACAACAGTTTTGTTTCCATTTGTGTTCCTTTAAACTTTGAAAGCTTTTCGGTGTGGAATCTGGAACTGGAACATGTTCTGCCTGGGTTTTACCCTTCATAAATGTTCTTTGAATTTGCCGTGGTTTTCCTTCCCAGCTGCCCTGTGCCAAAGGCACAGCCTCCCAAATTCTGAGTCCCACGCGAACATCACCGCCATGTGCGATGCATCGGTGAACTGGAGTATCCTTCCACAGATGTTGCGATGGCTTGGTCATTGGGTCATTGGGTCATTGCTTTGCTCATTGACTCATCATTGACTCATTTGGCTCCTCTCCAGTTGCAACATGAAACCATAGAGGGCCCCTACTGGCTCACCTGGAAGAGTTCCATGTGAAACCCATGTGAAACCCACGTGAAAAAAACATGAAACTTCCTCAACTTGTGAAGTACTGCGGGGACAATGCCCAAAAAGATCAAGGCACTTTGTATGAAATGGATTGAAATTCTTCTGAAATGGAACAGGTCAGTCATGTCAACACACAGGTGTCCGGACTGCGCAGATTGCGGAGGTCAGCATTTTGGAAGGCATAGAAGCCCTGGCGCATTTTGGATGCGTCCAAAGACACGAGCTCACGTGACCACACAACACTGCGGAAGGCACAACTCAGTTCCAGAAAGTGTTGACTAACAAAAGCCAGGCGTGAAATGTCTGACCATCCGGCCTGGTGTAAGAGATAGCTACCTTGCCATGGCAATGACACGTACTGACCATGCGAATCATTCCACTCCTCTCTCTCTCTATATATATAATAATAATAATAATAATAATATGTGGTATATATATATAATAGATAGATATGTTGGATGATCGTGTCAGAGGGTGTATCTGTGAAGATATTATATATCTATATATTATGTATTATGCATATATATATATTATATATATATATAAATGGATATGGTCATATGGTCATATGGTCAATATAATGTCATACTGTCAATATATGGTCTTGGTGCCGAGATTCCATCCACCAAAGTCAGCACACCGGAGGAGTTTGTGGACTCCTCACGGAAGAGCTTCTCAACGGAACGAGTCCAACAAGCTTGAGCAGTCCGAAGCAGATGAGGCGCGGATTGCAGCGGACTCTAAAACATATTAAAACATATTAACACTATGGACAAATATTAACACTATCGACAAATGATGTCACATGATGTGATATGATGAAATGGATTGCTTTTGTCGTGGTCTCAAGTTCTCAAGCGTTTCCCGTCCTGCATGGAAACTAGGTTTTTCCTATTGAAGGATCGAGGCATTCTTCTACAGCTTGCCTTCCGCAAGATTTCAAGCACGTGTCAAGAGCAGAGCAAGCTGCAGCACTTTGTATGACTTTCCAAATCTTTCCAACATCCCAGTGCATCCATCCATGGTATGACTCGGTATGACTTGCCTTTCGTACGGCGCTTTGCAAGCTCCCAACACCTACCTGGAGACAGTTCTGGGCGACACATTCTGAGGAGGCGGGTTTCAACCGTGGCACAGCCGTGGCACAGCCGTGGCAAGCGCACCATGGCTGCTGCAATGGTCCGGAATGATGCGGATCTGCCGTTTCTCCTGTGGAAACACATCTGGAAGCTTTCTGTGTGATGTCGCAGTCATCGCCGATCGCAAAACCAAATTTCGAGAGGATTTCAACGGCAAAACCAAGCGGCACTCTTCAGGCAAAATTCCGAAATGACACTCCTTTCTTGGCTCCCTTCAGAGCACCTGGGCGTCTCAACACCTCGGCACATTTTTTGGGATGGCTCCGCTCGAAGCGATGTTTCATGATGTGCATTTCCGAGGGCCCAACGGAGACAGCTCAGGGCCTGATTTCAATGGACACGGTCGACACAGTCGACACGGTCGACACGACACCACAAAGAGGACACCTGATCTCTACCCGATCCAAAGATATCCAAAGCTTCCTGAGAAGAATGATGGGTTTGTTCAGCATTCCCTCATTCTGCAAAGTCTGTCGCATGACCATGGAGATCCATGGAGCATCAGCTCCTCATCATTTTTCATTACAGGGTGTAGTGGTGCACCTCGCCCATCTCACCCCATTCCGGTCTCGTGCCACCTGCTGAGGCAAGCTGAAAGGTCTGTTTGGGCATTGCATTGCTGCCGTCTGAGCCAGAAATCACATCATAGCCGTCATATCAGAGTCATATCACACCATGTTCAGCTCAAAATCTTAGGTGTGGCAAAAAATGTAAGGCGGTTCCATGGGGCTCCCCTAGGTGAGCCGAACACTCTCTGAGAGCCTTTTCTTCTGGATCTTCTGCGGTCCCACATCCACAAATCTGTTCTGGTGCTGTTGCTCTACATCACCGAAACAACCCATGTATCCTTGCCCATGGCTGGGTCAAAGTCGAATTCTGAAAGCGCACTACGATCTGGAACATGACGAAGCATCAAGGCTGCCATTGTCCCTCGAATTCAGGTCATGCGCTGTGGCCATGCCAGGTCACTCTACCTTCGATGCCACAGCCACAGGACTGGCCTCTCGCAAACAAACAGAGATCAGTAGAATTCAGTAGACATTCAAACGAACAGTTCACAGAACATCCTCCAGCGATCTGCTCAATTTTTCTCCATTCGTTTCATGTCATGATTTCGTTGTCACATGAGCCTTCTCCAACCATGGCTTCTGCAATTCCCTGGCGCAGTCATCGCAACACGACGTCACTGGCCACTTGTCCTGAGTCCGAAAACTGCACGTTTCACCGTTTCGTGCACGTTTCCCCACCTCAGGATGTCTGCCAGGGCTGACCTCGGTGTCGAGGTCAAACCGGAAAAAAAAGGAAAGAAAAAGATCAATGAACTGCTCAATTTAGTTCATTTATATTCATTTGTTGGGTGCCTCTCAACGTTTCTCACAGTTTAAGACATTAGACTCTATTTCCAAAATGGACCAGAAAACTAGAAACCGTGAAAACCGTGGTAGGCAGAGCAGTGTCTCCGCACGCAGTCGGAGCTGTTCTGCCCAAAGCCAGGAGCTGACGAAGAGTTGCCTGAAGCACCATGGATGTTGCAAGCGGCACAACATTTTCGGGTGCATAAATGGCGCATAAATGCTGCATAACTGGGCACCATGTGGATTGGTTATGCAGTGCATAACTGCTAGTGGTACATCATTCTTTCGCATTGAGTTGGTAGTGGTACTATATGTTGTATTCTGCATTTTCTATGGAATGGACTTTGCCTCTCTGAAGTGCAGATCTTTCTCTGTATTTCACGCACACTCTGAACCATCACCCATCACATCCCATTATGTGGCCTCCGCTGCAGTTTCGTCCTTTCAGCTGTTGAAGCAGAGCATGGTTTCCCGCAAAGGAGAAACATCAGAAATTCGAGCACTTCTCTGACACTCCGCACCTCCGTGTAGCTATTCCAGGAATCTTCACCTACACAAGTTACACAAGCATGCACAAGCCCCAAACCGTAGAGCCACACACGAACTTTGTCAAGGCAGCATTTGTCATGCAGCTTGAAGAAGCATCATGCTAGCATCTTTGAAATGACATAACATGACATAACATGACATAACATGACCACGTCCATGCGGCACAGACATTCGCAGGGAGGCAGCGGCTAAGGTAAGGTGTGGACACAGCTTCAATGCAGAATCCACCTCAGCTTCGCAGATCTTCGCTGGTGAAATCTCGTCTCACGTTGTCTCACGTTTCGTCCCTTCAACTCCCAAGTTTCGGCCTGCACGACCATGGTCTCAGCGCGCTTCACCAAATCCTTGAATGCAGCTGAATCGTGCAAAGATCAACACTAAGCTGCCTCGTGAATCTCAAGTCCGTAGAAATTTGGAAGAAACATGGAAACTGAATCTGGAAAGATTCAGACAGTTTTTGATACCATGAAATTTGGATACATTTGCTGACCAGTTGGTGACTTTCACAAGGCTCACTGGGCTCACTGGGCTCCGGGCTTTGGGGATGCCACTGCACAACGCCGCTTTGAGGCCGTAGCGACTTTGGCCCTTCAGCTGCAAGGCCTGGAAAGATCAGAAAGGTGGGCGCACGGCAAAGTCTCCATGGATGTCCATGGGGAGTCGGCAGAGTCGGCGAAAGCGATGCCTCCAGGGAGGAGATGTGCTGCACCACGAAGCGCGCCGCAGCAACGCCCGCGTCGCCCGCGTCGCCCGCGTCGCCCGCGTCGCCCGCGTCGCCGGCCGCAACGACGAGCTCCAAGTGCAGGTTCCGCAGCCCCGGCGCGCGCGCCTGCTTCAAACGAAACAGCAACGGCCTTCAGCCTTCACATACTTTTTACATCTTTTTACATGTCAAATAACATGCCTTATCTGAACTTCAACAGCTTCAACAGCTTCAACAGCGTCATCTCACACGTCTCAAGCAATCCTGAGTTGGTGTAGAATCAGTGTAGAATCCTCCAGGTTCCTCCACCTTGTTCCACCTTGTTCCACCTTGTCACCTCACCTTGTGACAACAAAGGACACCAGTGCTGGACTGTCCGAGATCCCGCCTGCAGATGGCAGAGCTCGAAGTAATGCGTCGCAAAGAGGCACCTTGCGGAGAGAAGTGAGAAAAGTATGGAAAAGTATGGAAAAGTCGCAAGTTTCTTGCAGAAAACGCAAAAGTCGCAAACAGAATCTGCAAGGAAACTTGGAGCCCACTCTGCCCAGAATATAAAGAATACAATAGCAACGGTTGGCGGTTGGGACGACTCCGACCACTCCCCGCCAATGCGTGTTCCTTTCTCACACTCCGTCACTCAACCGTCGCCTCACATTGAGGTCCAGCAACTTCTCACAAACAGCCCAGCAAATGGCCAAACCATCAGCCTGGGGTCATAGATCCACTTTGCAAAGCAGCAGTCAGCATCAGCCAAGCTGTGCTTGGGGCAACATAGAGGAAACTAAAAATCGCAAGTTTGAGACCCAAATTCAAGAAACCCTTCATTCGACTTCATTGATTTTCCATTGTGGATGAACTGTGTGAACATTCATCACATGTGTAGTGAAAACTGTGATTGCGTGCGAGTGCGTCTGCTGGGGTCCAAGTAGCAGAAATCATTAGAAGGAAATGTTGTAGTATTGCTCACTGTGTCAACATTCATAGCATTGGATTGCACCTGATGATAAACCAAGATATCAGATAGAGGGAAACGGTGGGAAACCTGGTCAAAGCGCGGCCAAAATAGCATCAAAAATCCGTCACGCATCATGACCAAATGAAGAGACAATGAAGAGACAACTCTGTAGACCTTCACCATCCTTCACCACCTGACCGAGCAAACTACGGAGCAAAAGACCGAGCGGATCCGAGCGGCATGTGCAGTGCCACGACCCAACTCGTCGATCAGAACCAGACTATCTGAAGCCACGCTGCTGAGAATGTGAGACGCTTCCTGGAGGTGGCACCAAAGGGTACCAAATTTGGCAACTGCAAAGTGACGAGTGATGTGAGAAGATGTGACCGATGGAGTGATGGCGGATGGAAGGATGATCCAAGTACTTTCGTATCATTCGTGACTCAGAATGCAATTGCAGGATGCAACTGCAATGATTTTGACAGACCAGCAAATTGTTAATTGTTTGATATTGTTTGATATTGTTTCTTCACTTCTTGCTCCAACTTCTAAAAGCCCGTCATCGCCTTCATCTCAATGAGGAAGGAGGAAGCACTAGCTTCGATTGAATCGCTGGTGCCCATCCGAGTGAACAACGATGAAGAGATCCGAAGAGACGCATAGTGTGCTGGAAGGAAACATCCGATTTGGGCTAAGATGACCAGCTGGGCCAAGGTCTGTAAATATGTCGACTTTCCTCCACCTCGGAATGCTCCAATGATCGACGTATTGACGTATTGACGTATGCACCCTCTTACAGTCTCTTAACTAATCCCTTACCAATATCAACTTGCCGAACCTGGGGACAAATATATTAAATCTTTACATATCTTTGACATATTTTCAAACCACCCAGAGTGAGAGAAGGAAAAGGTTAAATAGCATTTTGAGATATTTTGAGTATCCTGACTTCTTTCCTGAACAATCGGACAACCGAAAATGTGGTTCTGCCTGCGGCGTTTCGTTCGGTGCCGAGGTTCCGTTGTGCCCCGTGACGATTTGGAAGAAACAGGACTCGCCCAGGAAGAAGTCAACGGGCTCAAAGTGTTGCCCCGACTCCGCCAGAATCACTTCCAGCGTGGGATGACGCCCTGCCTCCGCCGCGTTCCACTTGGAGCCCCAAACACGTTTCACATCTTTCGTGCACAGCATTTTTTACATTGGTTTTACATTGGTTTTACATGGCATTCCACACACAACACCAGTGGCATCAATCTTCGTGGCCTTAACGGCCATTGGCGCATTCGGATCCTGGGAGGGGATGCTGTGACTGACATCATGGAACCCTATGGAATTCCATGAAAGAATTCCATGAATTCCATGAAGCCGGTGAATAACATGAACAATGACATGAACAATAAGATATATTGAAATACATACATAATTACATACATATCATAAATATGCAATATCTGAACCTCGAATGAAGCCGAAATCGAGGTCCTCGGTGAGTTCGGGCTTCACGGCCCCTGTGACTTTGGTGTAGCCGGCAAAGGCGCGCAACATGTCCAGGAAGCCAACAGCCTGACCCGTCAAACGGTCCAAAATCATCCAGGTCTCGTGGTTTCAGGGTGTTTCTCTTGGTTTCGTGTTTCAAATATATTCAAACATCAGCTGAAAAAACAGGTTGCCAAATGGATCCAAATGGGTGTTTCTCGAAAGTGCTGTACTGTTACACCTTTTGATTTCCCCAATAAAACATGATGAAGTCATGATAAAGTTCGTAAATTTTGCAGGTCCACTTCAGTTGGTTTCCAGTTTTGGATGATTTTTGGATATTTTTGGGGGTCCACACCATTGGTCTCAACTAGAAAACTGACCTGTGCAGCGGCGTGCAACTGGAGTGCTTCGGCCCGCAGCTGAGCGAAGAGCTCCGCTAAGACCTTCGTTGGTTCTACCGATCAGTGAAAATCAGAGGAGCAAATCTGCGGAATTACCATTCAAAACATGTGGAAAACACATGGAATTACCTGGAAATACCCGGAATTACCATCAAAATGTGGAATGAGCCGCACCAGTTGGAACGACAGGCTTGGTTCGGCTATCGAATCGAAGTAGAATGGCAACAGGCAACAGGCTTGGGCAATCAGGTGGAGCAAACCGTTTTCTCATGACTGGGAACCTCAATGCAAATTCTATCCTCGCTTTGAGAAAGAATGCGGTGCTGGGATGCCCAAAACGAGATGGAACCTGTCCAGGCAAGGAGAGTTACCATGTGATCAGAAGCGGTGCCTCCACATTGCGGCGCAAAATCTCGCCCTCTGCCTCCAGTGGATGCAAAATGCAGAACTCTATGCAGAACACTACATTTCTTCAGTTCCAAACCAGAAGTTCTTTCACAAGTTCCTGTGATTTCAGGTTAAACGGTTAAACATGGTTAAACTATGTTTTGTTTGTTTTAGATTGATATATTCTGATTTATACTATTATACATATATATATATATATCATATCTCTAAATATACATATTCAGAATATTTCAGAATTCAGTGTGTAAATTTTCATGATTTCGTGGAATTCGTCGACGTTTCCGTGGCGCACCTGGTGCAACTTGAAATTCTCGCTGTTCAGCTCCCGGGTGCTGCTGCTGAAGCGCCTCAGACGGGCGGCAAGATGGTAATCTACACGTCGCTTGCACGGTGTCTACACAATCTACACGTACCAACATGAAGTAATAATAGTATAGTAATAATAGTAAGAATAATATGTGTACCACTATAATTGTAACATACAGTAATAATAGTCATATACATTTATCATATTTTATAATGCAGATACTTGTGTAGACAACAAATGTTTGACAATGAAAAGTGTTGCAAGGTTGTGCATATGCTTACAGTGTATGTTTAGATACGTTTAATTTGTCTACATCTCAATGATTGGATCATGAAACATCTGAAACCATACACCGTCATACACCGCCATGCACCGTCATACACCTGCAAAGACTAGCCTGGACATGTCGACACATAATCCCACCAGAACCTTCCAGGTGTCAGGCAATGAATGCATCAACTGCAAATGATGATGAAAACGCTGTATGAGGTCCAGGAAGCCGTACCCCCCTCGTGGCATGGTCTGTAGCAGTTCTGGTACAGCAGCACGTTCATGCGAAAGATACCATCCTCACGATTGCTGCGATCTGCAGGATGCCATGATGCATGATGCCAAAAACGTTGGGAAAGACTATGAGCCTAAAAAAGGATGGGCTGGATAACAACCAGGTGAGGTCAACAGGGAACATTTGGCATGTTCAGAACAGTCTTCAAAAAACACCCAAAAACGCCTAATCAGGGGTATGCTCTCTAGTAGTAGTCGGAAAACTCTTAGACAAGCGTGCATTTGGAAAAAGAAACATATCATTTGTGCATCAGTTATGCATATGACCAGATCATCATGCATCTGGGAGTAGATCAAAAAGGAAGTTGGGTGAGCCGGCAACACACAATCTGAACAATCCAACACGTCGACGTTTTGAGTTTTGAAGCAACGCACTCCATCCACTCCGTCCTTTCTTCTCGGCGAACTCCAGTTTCAAATTCAAGTCCTGACCGGAGCAAAACGCTGCAAAGTTCCAGATGTTCTCTTCACTGCGCTCGGATATTTTCCATTGTCCCTGGAGACTGCTGCTGCATAGTTGGGTGCCTACTGGGCGTACTTTTGCGTTGAGATACACTAAAAACTGGCACGGACTACGTTACACTAAGCCACGTTGTATCTCTTTGTAGGACCCATGGTGCAAGAACAACAAGGTGAAACTGGGACCAACGTTTCAATGTGTGATCTTCTTTTATTGCAAATCATCTAGGCATCTTATGGCAATCTTATGGCATCTTAGCAGTTCGACATGTTCGGTCCGGATATTTCAAGGTCAACGTGCGGAAGAGCGAGTGAATTTGCTCCAGGGCTTCAGTCCAGGTCTGCCTGCCCCGTGAACATCGCTTTAAGTGGGGGAAGTCTCGGTGGGTACAACACGAGTGGTGGGAACGGAAACTGAGTAACTACAGTAACTGGCAAGCCATGAGAATTTCATTCAGAATGATTCCTATCCCTCAGGCCCTCATCCAATCAAAATATCATAAAAATTCATAAAATATCTCAAGTTTCCCTGGCAAAACAAAAAAACATGCGTAACATGAAACCGAAAGAAGTAACACACAAACAACAAATCAGAAGAACAACTGTCACACCCTAAAACCGCTTCAGAACCCCATATTTGTCTGCTTTTTTCTTCACCTCGCCACGTCCAGCAGGGCATTCACATTGGGCTTCACCGCATACATCAGAGCAGCATGCCTAGCTGTGGCCATCGGATTAGTAGGGATTAGCACAGTAGCACTGCTGTGGCCATTGGATGCCATAGAAGAAAAACATATATATATATATATCATATATACATATCATATATATATATCTATATCATATATCATATATCACATATATATCATATATGATTCCACCGTCCCTGGTTTGATTCCACCGGGCCACGCCATGGAGCCACGTCCCGGTGGGGTGTCGTCCAGGATCCGGTCCAACTCCTCCGCCCCGGAGATAGAAAGCCCCCAAACGTTGCATGTACAAAGACATCATGATCATCATGCTTTTATGATAAATATCACATAGAAAAATGGGAAATATATGTGTATATGTATATATATATATAAATAGATTTATCATGTGAACGCAAAGTAGTGAAACCTACACGAAGGACCCTACTCGCTAATAGTACTTAAATATACAAATATACTTAAATGTCATAGATAGTACAAATGTTATAGGAACATGATGAACATATATGAAGAAAATACATCAAAGATCGGAAATATATACGTATATATATCACATATATCATATATGTCTTGGATGGTTTGAGTCTGTTTGAGTCCTGCAGCTGCTTGGCGAAGCTGTGACTCAAGACTTCGTGGAGATCGTCCAGATGCCCCGCGGACGCCTCCTCAAAAAAAACATCCCAGTGGAGGGCCGTAGTCGGGCCGGAGACATGTGAGATTCATCAAACATCATCAAACATCAATCATGAAACATCATCAAAGCATACCATCCAATTTCTTCAAGCCATCCGAAACTCAATGAAACTCATGAAATTCACCAAGATCACATAAGATCACCTAGCCAATGCATGCCAATGCCAAATTTCATGCCAAATTTCATGCCAAATTCATGCCAATTGCCATGGCATTTCACAAAGTGCATCACTTCAAGAAATGGAGGCCGCATCCCGATGCAGCATCGCGATGCAGCATCGCTCAGCATCGCTCCTGGCGCCGGCGGCTTTTAGGGCTCAGGGCATCCGCCAGATGTGGAAGAGCTGACAAGGCATGTCGGAGACGCAACGCTGTGCGCACAGCCACCTCGATTTCGAATGATCGGAATCCGGAAAACGGCCACTGATCAGAATCGACCCAAAACTTCTATGCAATTCTTATCTGTCAGAATAGAACCAAGATAAGCAAGTACATGCAAGTACCTATTTTCTGCATCAAACTCTTGGAAAGACCCTTT
Source organism: Cladocopium goreaui (assembly GCA_947184155.2). Taxonomy (NCBI): domain Eukaryota; class Dinophyceae; order Suessiales; family Symbiodiniaceae; genus Cladocopium; species Cladocopium goreaui. The sequence goes on along the minus strand of CAMXCT020006638.1, from coordinate 38,418 downwards.
CAACGCGGTTGGAAACCACGTTGTGTCTTGGAAGTCTTGGCAGTGGCTTTTCCCTGTCTTTTCTCTTCATCCTCTTCATCCTCTTCATTCTCTTCATTCTCTTCATTCTCTTCTCTCTTCGGCCTTATACCATTGCATCCCTCGCTGTCTCGGCTCCGTGGTCAAGCGCGCCACCAACAGATCCAGGTCGCCCACACCAGGAAGCCTCGGGACTCGGGAGGACTCGGGGCTGCCATAGCTGCTATTGTTTCAGCATCTTTCGGCATCTGAGATCTATATAGATCTATGATATCTATATAGATAGATAGATAGATAGATTAGATTAGATTAGATTAGATTTAGATTAGATTAGATAGATAGATAGACAAATAGATAGATAGATAGATTGATAGATAGATAGATAGATTGATGTAACATGATTTAACATGATTTAACATGATTCAATCATGTGCGGTCTGGACTTCCCATGACTTCTCAAAAAGCTCATGTTGCGGTCAGCTCCAATTTTATCTGCTGACCGGATCGCATGTTTTAAGAATTGGATCGTGGTGACCCTTGGAACCAAACAGTTGTTGGACGCGTTCCAAAAGATGATCCTCCAGTAGCGCCTGCGAGGAGAAGTCCATGAAATTCAATGCATTGACCCTCCACATGTCTTTGAACATCTTTGAACATATCATATATATTATGCATTGCATTCACAAATGCTTCTTTGATTCATGAATGATTCTGATGTCCCACAGATGTTTTGATCACAAGCCACTTCCGACCGCATTGCAACTCAACTCATGGTCACACCATGATCACATCAATGTGTCACGATGCGTCACGATGTGTCACGATGCGTCACGATGTCGATAGCGGTGCACCTCTACAGCTGCATGACGCTTCTGAATCTCAGGGAGCTTGGCGGATGGCTGCAGAATGGCTTGCCGCAGCATCTGCGTTCCCTGCACTGCGCATAGCGGGCATAGCCGCATAGCTCTGCTATGCCAAAAAAATCTCCAACAAGCATCAAATAGCATCAAACTGCAAACAACCTGCAACCTGTCCAGTCAAGTCTTTCAAAGTGTCTTTCACATTTTTCCATCAGATTTTTCATCATGTTGGTGACTCAAATTCCACATATTCCATGGTTTTTTCTATGGAAACACCACCTGTTTCACCTGTTGATGTCGTGGCACACCTGGGAGGTCACGGTCTTGAAGAGGCCCAGGACGGAGCGACGATGGGAGGAGACCAGATCCAGCAGCCGCACCGTGGAGCTGTCGACCATGCAGATGTCGCTGGCCACCTCGGTGATGTCATCGGTTGTCATCGGTTGACATCGGTTGACATCGGTTGACATCGGTTGATGTCAATATGACTGTAAAATCTGATGTTTTTAATATGTTTTTACACGTTTTTTTAAAAAAACAATATGATTTTACATACATGTTTACATATGATGTTAACATATGATGTTGTACATAGTGTTAACATGTGTTGAGATGATTTTTTCATAACAGGACACAGGAAGAAACTGCACTTAAGTCATCAAAAAAATGCAAATTTATGCAAATCTGGCATCTTTGGACTTCTCGTCCTGCTTTCCGTCCCTGTCTCGATGTAGAAAAGAAAAACGAGCGGCTCGAAAGGTGACTCTGCAGCTGGACGTCACCAGGCGTACGTCGGAGGACGATTCGATGTAACGCCACAACCTCGGCGCAGCAAGGTTTTGTATGTTATACATGCATTATACATGTAACAAAACATGCATTATACATGCATAACACATCGAAGCATGTTGAATGATGTTCAATGTATTTCTCCTCTTCTCCATGTCAGGATCCGATGGTTGCCCGGATTTGCATCAATGCGATCAGATGATCAGTCCCAGCCACGCAGTGAAGCTGGCAGCTGCCGCAAACCTTATCGAAAGTCTTCGAAAGTCTTTTGTCATCGGACTTCATGTTGGTTTTGTCATCTTTGGTGACATTAAGGGCAAGACTTGGAGCTGAAGTCTGCTTGTTGCAAACCCACGACAATGGCCTGCGCGGCCAGTGGAAGATGTTGAAAAATGTTGAAAACAGTTCTCAAGACTAATCTAGCACAGCTGCGCTCTCTTGCCCACAAAGCAACAGTTTCTGAACCACTGGACTCTTGCATATTCATACGAACAAACCCAGAAGAAGAAGAAAACATTCTGCCGTTGGCATAGCTCATGTCAATGGATAACGGATAATCAATTGCTTGCCTCACTAAAGCGGAACAAAACCAGCGAAGTTTCAGAACTTGGGGAGGAATACAACATACAAAATCGCACGAAACTACGTACTCAAGCCAGACCAACAACTATCAAAACCATAACTATAACCCCATCGTGTTCCTCCAAGGGATTCTAAAATAATCCAAAATATGTTTAAGTTTAATTGTTGTTGTTTGTTTTTGGAAAATACTGATAATACCACCCTCTTCCAAGCAGATTTCCAGTTTTCCAGATCCGCCTCCTCCAAGAGGCTTTGCCCTTCGGCTTCGTCGAAATGCCGCCGCTCCAGGAAGGTCAAATGGCACGAGCCGCCCTTGAGGGCCTTTAAAGGGCGACATGAACATCATGAACTCACTGAGTAAGTTACAACATGTATCAGATATATCAACATGTTTTTTAACACAATTCACATTACCTTCTAATGGAAAGTCTTAGGGCTTCATTTAGTTTAATTACACTATTCGACCATGTTGACTGTCGGATTGAGAAAAACAAAAAGCAATGATGTATAATGAAGTCTAATATAATGAAGTCTAAGCAAATCTTGGAGATTGTGTCAATTGTGTCCTCAATGCAAGAAAATGACATGGATTCCCTGGATGGGTCGGATGTGAAATGATGTGAACTTAACTCAGCCGTTGCACAATCTTTCGCTCGGGCCTTTTCCAGCAGTTGAACCAGCTGAGTGCCACGAGCACTTCGGCCTCAGAACTTCGAGGCCTTTCCGCAATTCCAAAAGGACACTGAGCCAACTGAGCTATCTCTGGCTATCTCTGGCTATCTCTGGCTATCTCTCTTCCTTATCATCTTTGAATATCTTTGATATCTTTCATCTCCAGCTTCATCAGTTACCCAGAGCATCCCAGAGCTCTCTCTGCCACGTATCAAGGCATCGTAGTTATCGGTTCACACTAAGTGCTGGGCTCACAAGAACAGCAGAGGGGTCTGCGGCCAGAACTGCTGAGATAGTTCGACTGCGGGAAAGGACATGCCACCGTTCCAAGAATCCCTGCACCTGTATCCGTTGAATTTCAATTAAAAGCTAATAGCTATATATATATAGAGATATATATATAGATCTTATGATTCATATGATGTTGATAAATATGTTGTTCTCAGTTCTCAGTTGCTGCTTGGCCGATTCTTTAAATCCCCTCTGCTTCTCAAGTGGGAAACCCTGGGTTTGACACATTCACAGCCCGGACCTGTAGGACGCTGAGTCACCTGTGCCGTGCAGCAGGATCTCTTAGTATCTCTTTATTGGATTAGTTCATATCATGCAATCAGCTGGGCATGATATGAATCAAAATATGCCAAAATATGTCTCAAATATCAACGAAACGGATCCTTTCATCTTTCGTATGAAAAAATGTTTTAAAATGACAAGCTTTGCAACTCAAAAAATCCCTTGGGATGACACTGAATTGCGTCAACTCAAAGTCCATCGACCTGCCAACTGCGCCAACTGCGCCAACTGCGCTGAAGGCTGGCAGCTTCGGCTTTTGTTGACCCTTCCGGACCAAGTTTTGTCGACCCTGCCAAACCTCTGAATGTTTCGTGCCGTTTCGACATGAGTTTCAATCACGTTCGGAAACGTTTCCGAATGGTGTCCTGATAAGCCTCAGTTGGTCATGATCCCCCAATTGATTTCATTGATGCCGCCCTGAGTTTCACAACTTTACAACTTTCACAACTCTGTCTGAAAACAGGCCAGAGACTCCTTCTGTGCACGCCAGCCAATCCTACCTCACAAGATCACAAGAAGAATTCTAAGTAAGAATTCTAAGTACTAATTTGATCTAATTTGATGAATTGGGGTTTACAATGAATTCTCACAGGGTTTCGACATAGAGAATTCTCACAGAGAAGTGAATTTGGGATTCGAAATCGCCTCTCGAGATCTGCTTTCGATGAGCGCCACCACCTGTGACTACCAGGTGACTACCAAAAATCTGGAAAGTGACAGGCACAAAATGTGAAAAGCACGGGAAGACAGCACGGGAAGTCACGTCACAAGGTGTCTGCAATGGCGCAGGCAACAGCTGCAATGGTTTTTTCGTGCTCAACCCCCGCACAACCCCATAACACAGATGCCACCTCTCAGAGAAACCTACAGGAGACAGGTCTGGAAATAGTGAAGATGTATAAAGTGGCCATAAAGTGGCCATTTCAGCCATTTTTCAGCCGTTTTCAGTGGCTTCCATGGCCTTGGGCCTCTATTGGTGCTGCCTATCTGCCCCGAATTTCGCTCATCGCAGGCCGAATCGGGCTGCCATGTTCGCCACAGGCCGCATGCGCCCGCGCCCAACACCTGATGCGCCATGCAGATCATGGGCAGCCGATGTCAAGGGAGAAATATCTAGAAATATCGAGAAATCATGACTGCCATTGGGAAATCCATTGGGAAATGTCATGACTGCCATGGTTCATGCCATGGTTTATGCCATGACTGCCATGGTGCGCCGCACCTCCAATGAGGCAAGCGAAGCCTGCGGCCGCCATCCATCCGAGGCCGTTCCATCCTGGGCGAAACTAGACTCCGTGGATCCTTGCACCTACAGTCACCTACACTATATGGCCTACATATGGCCTATATGTATCACCTACATATGACCCAGACACATCTCTGGCCATTGGGACATGGACCAAGTTTTTCGAATTTCGTATGTTTCGTTGGATCTTTGGCCCAGGGGCTGTCATTGGCCGTCTCTCCGCTGCCTACAAGTTGGAAAACGCTGTTTCATGGTGTCTCAGGATTGAGATGGATTGAGGCTTTTCATTGCTTTTCTGTTTCAATCTATTTCTTGACGCAGAAATTGAAACTGATAAAAGATGACAAAAAATGATAAAAGAAGTGATGCTTTCGCTAAGCTGTGGATCTCTGAGGTTCGGCCTCTGCAGCTGCATCCACTGCATGCCAGTGGAGTCATCTGCGCGGCCGGGACGCGGTCGACGCGGTCGACGCGGTCGACGACTCGCTCAACGACCCGGTCGGCGCGTTGCCGGTCCTCTGTGTACCTGGCACTGACAGATCCATAGAACGTCTCAGAACGTAACGTTCCGCGGATCTGAAAGAAGGCCCCGGGAAGCGAGTATACCTGGGATATACAGAGATTTATGGGATATAATTAGTATATATATATAAATATTAGTATTCAATCAGAAGATATCAAAGGCATTGAACAGTTTGTTGACACTGATTAGTTGACTGATGTTGACTGTTAATGCGATCCTTACCTCAAGGCGAGCATACCTTTCATGAGGCCAGCGGGAACACAACACAGCCCTTGGAATCAAATACATTCAAATACATTCAAACACATTCAAATACATTCAAATACATTCAAATTCATTCAAATACCATATAATACTTATAATACTTATAATACCATGACATACTATGACTCAGCCAATCACTCGGTGTCACCGTGAAACTTTGATCCGCTCTACACAGCGACCCGACCCGCGGTGCCTCAGGGGAAGTGCCAGGAGATCCTGGGTTTCCAGGCGGCAACCGCCATGGAAAATCACCATTTTTTATAGGTAAAATAGGCCATAACATGCCATAACCATCTATTTCTATGGGCCATTTTCCACCATCTATACCATGGCTATGTTAGTCATAACCAGAGGGTTTTTAGATAAATCGAGATATAAATCTGCTATAATTGATCTACTAAGTTGACACACTGATGCTACTGTGATGTTCGATCTGGACCACCCAGTTTTTTTCGGCGCCTTCTCTGGTGCAAAGTGCCGCCTGAGGGACGACCGGCGCAACATCACAAGACGACAAGACCCTCGAGATCCCTCGAGACACAAGTCAATAAAAGTGCTAAACCATGCTAAACCATGCTAAACCATGCTAAACCAGCAAAAGTAACAAAAGCATGGTTTAGCACAACAAAAAGAATCTAAAGAGATGCAACGAACACCAATAGTGAATATGTATGAATATGTTCATATGTGATTGTTCAATCCAGAGCACGTTCACCGCTATACGAGCACACTTTGAAGCACACTTTTGTCAAGTGGATCGTCTGTGGATCGTCTTCGATCCAAGTGACATCTCCACACCCGCCAGGTCAAAAAGACGTCGCGAGGCTTTGGCGCTCAAGCGCTCCGAATGCTTGTCCTGATCAGGGGGGTCTCTGCTGGTCGTCATCTTTTGCCCAGCATATCGCAGCATAGAAACGATCACATTGGATCTTTTTTCATCACATTGGAAAATCTGTCAAAATCTGAGGCCCAAACAGATGCGTAGATCACCTCCCGGATTCCAGCCTGCACAGGACCACAGGACCGATACCGAGCGACAGACCGTGACACACCATGACAGGCAGGAGCTCGGCCTGGATAATCACTTTGGCGCATTCGTTGCAGGGGAAGAGCGTGGTGTAGATCCTTGTGCCACGATGATCCAACCATGATGGTGCAACAGGATGGTGCAACAGGATGGTGCAGGATGCAGATTTCGGGATCTGAGATGGCGCAGGATGGCGCAGGATCACTGCACTGTGGGCCTGCAGCCAGCACAGCTCTCAGAGTTCTTGTTCAAGACTGCATTGAGTTCCGCGTGCACGACCTGAGACAGGAACAGTAACGAACAGTGCACAAGAAAACGAAATCTGCCCGGACCCTGTCTACATAATTGTGGCCATTTCAAAAACTCTTCTCCTGCAAATTCTTCGAGCTCAAGACTACAGTCACTGATGTCACTGTACAAGTTGCCCGGATATGCTTTAACTCTGGAGACTGATGAATCAAAGCTCTGAGTTTAGTGCGTACGGGTACTTGGTGGCCAATTCCCCTGCCAGCATATGGGCATGCGTCAAAATTGAGTGCCCATCAGTACCCCAATCATTAGATGGTTAATACTAGTTAATACCAAAAATGGACTTAAATCTGTGGCCGCCCAGGTCTTTAATTTTGACCCGTTCCCATATTTGTACATATCATGCACATATCATATCATGTACATATCATGTGGATCAATGTGGCTGTGAATCTTGCCATGTCTTGCCATGTCTTGCCATGTCTTGTGGTTATCTCAGTCGTCTCATCTGTGTCGTATCTCTGTCGTATCCGTGTCGTGGCCTGAACTGGACTTCTTTCCCCACGGAAGCTCGTCGTTTGGGCAGTTGCTGGGCATGCCGTTGTAACCTGAAGCCACGCGGCCACACGGCAACTGCGTCACCGGGAACTGCATATCATCTGCATCATCTGCATCATCTGCATCTGTGTCACTCTGTGTCACTCTGTGTCACTCTGTGTCAGTCTGTGTCCGGCCTACTCCGATAATCCGATTTCGGGCATTGACGATGCAAGCGCCCACCTGACATTGAAATGCATTGGAATGCATTGGATCTCGCTTCTCATATCTTCTCATCTTTTCTGAATATCGTGTTTCCCTTGTACACTCATAAGATTTCCATAGCTTTCCATGTCTTGAGTTCAGAGATTTTGGAGTTCACCGGCGTTCCGTAGCACAAATTGCTGCAATGACCTGCCAAAAATCCGGAAACTGCGCAGATTGCCTGCGTAGAAGGGTCTTTGGAGCGCATCGCCGTCAGAAAGGCCAATCCTGGAGTTTTCGGATAGAACTCCAGGTGCCAAAGGCATCCAAAGGCAATCTGTCAGTTTGATTCAATTTGTTTCGACATACAGTATGTTACATGACATGGATTTGGAATATGTTGGAATATGTTTGACTGAATTTGTTCATGCGTCGACTATCTCTGTCTGAGTGCCAGACCCATAAAGTAATCATCCCAAGACAGAGCCCCTTTTCGAGGACCTGAAAAACATTGAAAAACAAAAACGCAAAGCGCAAAACGACCCAAAGCGGTGACAGATGTGACAGATGTGACCTAAACCTCCAAGAACCAAAATAACCAAACCACCTCGTCAGGTCCACCCGTCCACCTGACATCGTTGCATCGTCCTCCCACCTTGGCCGTCTCGGGCGTCTCGGGCGTCTCCCATGGCTCCCGTGGCTCCGTGTCTCTGAGCCCCAACGCTACGGAGTCCCTACGGACGCATCGGTTCCATGCGCTTCACGTCAGTGCATTGATTTAGATCAATTTAGATCAGTTGTCCACCTGAATCAGCTTGAATCAGCTTAAATTAGATCGTTTTACCTGGAACTGCATACTGCAAGCTTGCACGGTCAAAGATTGAGGCCACCACTGCAGAATCTAGACCTGGAAACAATATGAAACAATACACATTCCACCGTTCTACCTAGCATTGCTGCATATTGCTGCAACGTGTGCGTAGCTTGACGAATACATCATTTGATCATGTGATATCATGTGACATCATGTGATACATGTTATATGAATATATATGATTATATATGTATAGTATACAGCAGTATACAATATACATCAGTATATACATGTTTGATCATTTTTGCTTATCTTAAGACATCTTCAGACCAATCGTATCCATGTCATTTCCATGTCATTTCCAAATCACGTGTGACGGTCGATGCTTCGATGTTGCCTTGGCCGAAGTCATCGGCCACGGCGCTCACCAAATCTCGACCCGTGGCACCCGTGGCACCCGTGGCCTGAAGCCGTCCGTGGCCGTGGCAGGCGTGCTGAGATGTGCTGAGGATCCCCATGGGTTTCATGATGGAAACAGTATCTGTTTCAGTATCTGTTTCGATTTTCCCCCGGTTTCGCCATTCCACCTGTAGTTTTTACATCACTTCCATCACATTTCAATTCATGTCAATTCATTTCCATGATGTTTTCTTCTGCCACCTTTGATCTTTGGATCCTTTTTGCAATGAAACATCACAGAAACTGCTACAGTAAAAACTGATGAAACCCACAGTGGGTGTTTTCAGACGTTTTTTTCCAACGGTTTTTGATGTTTTTTTGGGGGTTCAGCGGGTTCAGCGGGCTCAGCTTTACGGCCACAGAACGGGGTCGTCAGGACGTCAGGACGTGGAAATCTCAGCTCTGGGCCCTGGAGAAGGGCGAGGACACCGTCTTGGTGCGCTTGGAGGCTCTGGCGCCTGCAGCGGTGCAGCGGTGCACGGCACCTGCGGTACTTCAGAGTTGACACTAAGATTGACCCAGATTGACTATAAGTATATGACTATAAGATACTATAAGTATGACTAAGTTTGAGTCTGATTAAGTCAGTGTTGACGTCATCTGAGTCATATGAGTCATCTGAGTCTGACTCACATGGTCTCACTTCAGTTGACCCAACATACTCAAGTTCAAGTGATCCATTCATGTCAAAAGCGTGTCACACTGTGTCACACTGTGTCACAAGCATGATGTATTGGTCAAAGGGGTTGGACAAATGAGCAGAATGAGCAGAATGACCAGCTGCAGGTTCTGCCTCCGAGCCCTTCCCAGCCTGCTGAGCGTGACATCGGCGGCCAAGTGGCTTCGCAAATGGGTTGAGCCCCTGCTAGCCGCGGTCACTAGCCTTGAGCAAAGCCTTTGGCCAAGAGTCGCCGGTCAAAACATTGGACCCCCTGCCATCCTGGAATATGGAATGATGTCATATATTGTCATATGATGTCCTCTCTCTCGGGATGTCTGAAGTGCGTGCAACAGTGCAACAACCGGTCTCGCAGCGACATGTTCTTTTTTGCAAGTTCAAAGGCTGCAGCAAATGTTGTGCGATTCATCCATATTAGGTCCATATTCATCCGATCCGTGCTCAGAGATTACAGCGACGTCTCACGCCGCGGTGCCCAATGTCCTCAAAGAGCACAAGGATGCGCAAGGCCACAGGCCAGCGCAAGGGTGAGGCACTGTGCCGTGACTTCTGATGACTCCTGATGACTCCACACCTTCAAAAAATCAATCGCCATTGCGTCCGCGATATGCCTTCAGCACTCGGTGAAACCGAGAAGAAAAGCTCTTCACCTTTCGCGCGCATGTCTTCAACTTGGTGGCTTCCGCCACTTTGTCTACTTTACGTCTACTTGATGTCTACTTCTTATGTCTACTTTATGTCTACTAAACATTGACTTCGATTGTTTGAGTTTTGGCTTTACATAACATGTTACGAAATCTCTGACACAAGGTCTCCACACAAGGTCAGAAGTTCCCCGAGATGGAGGAAAAGCTTCAAAACTTGGCGCGGCTGAAAGGGAAGATCATAAGCAAATTCATGCGAAATCAGATGCTACTCCAGGCAGGAGCTCAGATAAGCTCAGTCCAGAGTTTTTGAAATATGAAACGGAACTTTTCGAATAACTTGGATAACTTAGGTGCTGTTTGCAGTGCAAACAAATGCAAACAGTGACAGTGATCGCTGTACAGCAGGCGCGCTATCCACGGTCACGGCATGTCACGGCCATGGGTCTGGAAAGCGGATGAGGAGGATCGTGGTATCATCGGTGAGTTCATCACCTTCTGCACGACGCACAGCCTGTTGATCACATCATAGACAAATGAGGACAACAATGGACAACAAGTTCGAATATTTTGAATGGCCTTCAAAGTTCGCTTCAACATAGCATGTTACAGCAGTTACAATACACGAAAAACACTCCTGCTATTCCTTGGCGCCGTCAATGGGTTGACATCGATAACATCCCTTCATGTCCCTTCATATCCCTTCGGTCCATCACAACTCGCAGAGTCATAACATGTCACAACTAGCAGCCGCGGTCCTCCGTCAAAGCCTTCAGAGCGATGGGGAGCATGTTTTGAAACTTCGCCACCACCCGAACCACCTGGCACTGGCGCGGCCAAGAAAAACATGGAAAAAACATGGAAAAAACCACAAAAAACGCCTTGGGATTGCGGAACCAGGTTCTAAAGTATGTGAAAGAATGTGAAAGATTCACCTGGAAAAGATTGGAGAGGACATCATCATAAGTTGCAACCTGATCCCGGAACCAACACCCTGAGATACGCTGAGCCTCGTTGTTGGGAATGGAATCCCACAAGCCATCTGTTGCAATGATGAGGAACTTGTCCTGCGCCATGTTTCACTGTGCCACCCTGTGCCACACTATGCCACACTGCGCCACATCGTGGTGGCCCGTGTTCCATGGCGGTGTGCCATGACGCTCCACTGCGCTGTCTCGCCTGAGGCGTCAAATGATGCTTGGAGACCTCGGCTTCGCACTGAAGCTGCCCTCAAAGAACATCGGGGTCCAACATGATCCAACTAACTGTCCAACTACTTGATACTACTTGTATACTTAATCCCCACGGAAAAAAAGCCACCCCTGCACTGGTGTCGCCCTGGTGTCACGGCCCCCCGGCCACTGGCACGGCGGTGACGCCCAAAGCTCTGGCTGCGCCATCTCCCAAGCTACGAGACCTCGACGCGACGCCGCAACACGACAAGTGCCGCGCTGTGCCGCGCTGTGCGACACCGGGGCCCTGACACGGCCAAACCGGGCTTCTCACAGGCAGGCCCATCCCAAACCTGCAGGCTGTGAATTGACATGTTGCATGTTGCATGTTGAATGAATCACTGGAATCGCTGTCGTGTGTTGACGTAGATAACGAGTCGATGATGAGCTGACACTGACAGTAGCCACACACTGAGAGATGGGCTCGGAATGGACCAGCCTGCAACCAGTTTCGGCAGCGATGGAAACCAATCAACCAATGGGGGGCTGAATGCGCTGAATGGTCGTGCTGAAATCCAATCCACAGGACCTCCACTCCGCATTCATCACGGTACTGACTAACTGTTCCTGACGATCCGCCAGATCCGCATCACGGTCTCACCACCTTCTACTGTAAAATTCAACAAATATCAGACAAATATCAAACACGATATGTTGTAAATATATTGTGTACATATTGTACATGTATCTATTCAAGGTGTAATCAGATAATCAGATAATCAGATAATCAGATTTGATGCTTGAAAAAAAAACAAAAGATGTGTCAAAAGATGTGTATAGAAAGATATGTTAAAAGATACTTTTTGCAAAGTTCACATCTTTTAACATATCTTTTCATACCAAACCTTAGTTTCACCATGTCAAACATCCTATGTTTCACCAGAATCCCAAAAATCACCATGTTTTCACCACGTTGAAACAACGGTCTCCTCCGGTGAGTTCGATGCGTTCCCGTTCCTGGCGACGCGGCGGCGTTGTTCTGGCGTGGTTTTTGTGGTGGAAGTTCCACGACAGTTTGGGCACCTCCGGGAGATCGGGCTTCAGATCCGTGGTCAGCGGCATGGCCTCAGAAAGTCTGCCAGATTTTCGATGTGCACAGCTTCACTTTCCGAAGTTGTCTTGTCACTTTCACTTTCTCCCTGGGCACTCCCTTTTCTCCCTGGGCACTCGGACGCTCCAAGTTGAGCCATCGAAGCGGCCGAGCACCACTCGAGAGTCGCCGACCTCATCACCAACACCCAACAGCACGCAACAACATCAACAACATCAACATGCTGCACCAACGTCATCACACATATTTCACATATTTCACATATTTCACATATTTGACATCTCACACATGCCACACAGTACTTTCCAGTTCTTCCAGTTCTTCCAGTTCCAACCGAGGTGAGATGAGATTTTTCAGAAAAAAAAGATAAACACAATTTGAAAACGCCATAGAAGAAACATGTAGAAACCATTGTAAACACCGTTGGACACCTCTCAAAACAAAACCTACAAAACGTTCTCGGGAACTTATGGGGGAATTCTGTTGCAAATGTTTGGAGCAAAGCCATGCATGTTCCCAGTGCATGTTTTTTGCATGGCATCAATGTCACTTCTTCACACTGCTTCCTTTCGACGTTTTAAGAACCTCGTAGGTTGTCACATGGGCCAACCATGGTCACCGATTGATGTTGTGATAATTTTGATGTGATCGAATTCCCATGTCCAAATCTGAGCGACGTTGGCCATCGTCAGCAACTTTTTGCCTGGAACCAGTGGAACCAGTGGAACCAGTGGAACCAGCATTGCTCGAAAAAAATGCAAGCGCAACACGTGCAACACGTGCAACACGTGCAACGCGACTGGTGCGGACAATGTGACAACACATCGGCAAGGGCCTTGATCCAACATGACCACCACCCCCGTGGAACCACTGTACCTGCTTGGCGCGTCTCCCGGTGTTCATTCCGGTGTTCATTCCCTATCAGGCCCTATCATTCTGACATGAACACTCTGGGCTTTTGAATGCTTTTGACACATGACCACACCTCAAACGGTGTCACTGTCGGTTTGCGCACTCTACATCAGAGCCCATGTTGGCGAAGATGTCATCGTCGGTGTTCTTGAAAGCCCCCTGCAAAATGACAATGCTCTGAAGCCGTCAACTGATCCAAAATATCCAAACACAGGATCCAAGCCAAGATAACACAACCAACAGTCTTGACATCATCTATCTATCCACGGTTGTGTGCCAAAAATGATATTCATCCTCTACCCAGTGAACACTTGATATCAGAGGTTGGCATGGTTGGCATGGTAAAATCGTAAAAAAGCTCCAAATGGTTCAACAAAAATGTCTAAAATATGAGTATAAAAATATATAAGATTATGTGAATTTCTGCCTCCCAGATCCTCTGGCGCCTCCAAAGCTTTGCCCGGGTTTTGTGCCGGATGCACTGGTTGGTTACTCAAATGGCCAGGCCTTGGAGCAGAGCATTGGAGCCACACCATCCCAGGCCCAGCCAGGCCGTTCCGCCATGGTGGGGCCATGGAGTGGCCATGTTTCTGATGGATTGGAGCTGGAAACACCTGGAAACACCTGGAAACACCTGGAAACACCTGGAAACCATCAGAAACATCATCAAACATCATCAAACATCACCGCACATCACCGCTTTGGGGGTTATGAATATCATGACACACGGAAAATGCGAATGTCTCGAACCTTGGGAAAACATCTTAAAACATCTTGCGCAGGCAGTGAAGTTTGAAAATGTTTCACTTTCAGTCACAGATTTCTGTTGTGAAGTTGTATGTGTTGATAGTGTTGATTGTGAACATATGTGAACATCTTTCACGTTCTGTTCTGTGTCACGCTTCACGATGTTTCACGTTCTGACGTTCTGTTTCACTTCGCCATGCGGCTCTCGGCTCCGGCTCTCGGCTCCGCTGGGCGTCCCGGGCATCCGCGTGGCCGCGAGCACCGAGGCGTCGTGGCCCAGGCGGCCGTGCCCGTCGAAGACGCCGAACAAAAAGAGCGCCCCGTCGCCGTTCTCCTCGTTACATCGTTTTCCGACCAATTTTTCGGAGGTGAAAAAATGTGAAAAAAGATTGAAAAAAGATGGAAAATGTCGATGTCAACAAAATTCAACAACGGCTAGTCACGGTTAGTCAAGAACAAGACGGATTTACAAAAAAAACAAAGTGTTGACAACAAGATTTGTGTGTGTGTTATTCATTGATTGATGTTGACATATGTTGACGATGATCGGCTAATTCCCTTTGAGATGTAGAGAAGCAAATGATCACAAATGCTATTCTGAAAGCCAATGTGAAGAAAAAGAGATGACTGTCAGAAATCTGCCAATACATCTGCCCCAAACAACAAAGACAAGGCATGCAAAGCTGCAAGAGTCTGAAAGAGTCTGAAAGGACTGACGGAGGAAGTCCGTTCCTATCGTGAGTATTCCTGCATACCCGTGTCCACCTCGATATTCCATGGATGAAATTCAGATGAAATTCTGGATGAAACGTTTACAGTTCCAGGTTTCCCAAACAGCAATTCCCACGCAAAATGCAATCAGTGCCAAGTCACAGAGCAACCAGCTGGTAGCACAGCCATGGCCGAGTCCTCAGTTTCTGTGATACAAAACCGTGCATGTGGTAGCACAGTGCAGTGCACAGTTCCTCCCATCCATTCCTTACATTCATTGTACAGTCCATCATTTTCCATCCATTGGAGTGACGTCCCAAGTGATGTGGGTCATTCTTCTCCCATCGACCCATCGACCCATCGACCCATCGGGCCCCGCCTGATTGATCCATCCCTTGGGCGTCTCCTTCGCATGCGACGCCACCTGGCGTCGGCGTCGTCATCGGCGTCGTTTTGCGTCGTCTTGCGTCGTCAGCTGGCCCGGAAACACCGGTGACCCCAAAGAACCGTTCAATCCCTGATTTCTGTGTCAGTTCTGTGTCAGTTCCGTGTCAGTTCTGTGTCAGTTCTGTGTCAGTTCCGTGTCAGTTCTGTGTCAGTTCCGTGTCAGTTCTGTGTCAGTTCTGTGTCAGTTCTGTGTCAGTTCTGTGTCAGTTCTGTGTCAGTTCTGTGTCAGTTCTGTGTCAGTTCCGTGTCAGTTCTGTGTCAGTTCTGTGTCAGTTCTGTGTCAGTTCTGTGTCAGTTCTGTGTCAGTTCCGTGTCAGTTCTGTGTCAGTTCTGTGTCAGTTCTGTGTCAGTTCCGTGTCAGTTCTGTGTCAGTTCTGTGTCAGTTCTGTGTCAGTTCTGTGTCAGTTCTGTGTCAGTTCTGTGTCAGTTCTGTGTCAGTTCCGTGTCAGTTCCGTGTCAGTTCCGTGTCAGTTCCGTGTCAGTTCTGTGTCAGTTCCGTGTCAGTTCCGTGTCAGTTCTGTGTCAGTTCCGTGTCAGTTCCGTGTCAGTTCCGTGTCAGTTCCGTGTCAGTTCCGTGTCAGTTCCGTGTCAGTTCTGTGTCAGTTCTGTGTCAGTTCCGTGTCAGTTCTGTGTCAGTTCTGTGTCAGTTCCGTGTCAGTTCTGTGTCAGTTCTGTGTCAGTTCCGTGTCAGTTCTGTGTCAGTTCCGTGTCAGTTCTGTGTCAGTTCTGTGTCAGTTCTGTGTCAGTTCTGTGTCAGTTCTGTGTCAGTTCTGTGTCAGTTCTGTGTCAGTTCCGTGTCAGTTCTGTGTCAGTTCTGTGTCAGTTCTGTGTCAGTTCTGTGTCAGTTCTGTGTCAGTTCTGTGTCAGTTCTGTGTCAGTTCCGTGTCAGTTCCGTGTCAGTTCTGTGTCAGTTCTGTGTCAGTTCTGTGTCAGTTCTGTGTCAGTTCTGTGTCAGTTCCGTGTCAGTTCTGTGTCAGTTCCGTGTCAGTTCTGTGTCAGTTCTGTGTCAGTTCTGTGTCAGTTCCGTGTCAGTTCTGTGTCAGTTCTGTGTCAGTTCTGTGTCAGTTCTGTGTCAGTTCTGTGTCAGTTCTGTGTCAGTTCTGTGTCAGTTCCGTGTCAGTTCTGTGTCAGTTCTGTGTCAGTTCTGTGTCAGTTCTGTGTCAGTTCTGTGTCAGTTCCGTGTCAGTTCTGTGTCAGTTCTGTGTCAGTTCCGTGTCAGTTCTGTGTCAGTTCTGTGTCAGTTCTGTGTCAGTTCTGTGTCAGTTCTGTGTCAGTTCCGTGTCAGTTCTGTGTCAGTTCTGTGTCAGTTCTGTGTCAGTTCTGTGTCAGTTCCGTGTCAGTTCCGTGTCAGTTCTGTGTCAGTTCTGTGTCAGTTCTGTGTCAGTTCTGTGTCAGTGTCAGTTCTGTGTCAGTTCCGTGTCAGTTCTGTGTCAGTGTCAGTTCTGTGTCAGTTCTGTGTCAGTTCTGTGTCAGTTCCGTGTCAGTTCTGTGTCAGTTCTGTGTCAGTTCTGTGTCAGTTCTGTGTCAGTTCTGTGTCAGTTCTGTGTCAGTTCTGTGTCAGTTCTGTGTCAGTTCCGTGTCAGTTCTGTGTCAGTTCTGTGTCAGTTCTGTGTCAGTTCTGTGTCAGTTCGTGTCAGTTCTGTGTCAGTTCTGTGTCAGTTCTGTGTCAGTTCTGTGTCAGTTCTGTGTCAGTTCTGTGTCAGTTCTGTGTCAGTTCTGTGTTTTCTGTGTCAGTTCTGATGCTGATCCCTTATGATATCTTTCACCAGCGCCTCTACTTGGATCCCACCCTTCTTCTCTGGTGCCAGCTCGGCCTGCGACAAAAACCGACCGAAAATCGCGATATCAAGCTGCAATTTGCTCAGTCGCTCCTGTCTCTCCAGCTCCATTTGCTCTCAGCAATCTGAATAGGACCATTCGTATCCATTTGTCCATTAGTATTCCATTAGTATTTACAATGTATTAGCACTGTATTTACATTGTATTTTCAATTGTTATTTCATGCTATTTCAAATGCTATTTCAAGCTATTTCTTATGTGTTCTCCGATGTTCTCCGTTGCGCACCCATTGCCGCGGTGGAGGCAAAGGACCCAAGGCCTGCAAGTTCTACACACGAGTCGCACTGCACCATACGATAGGATACGACTTATACAATACTTATACGTGATAACCAATTGATAACCACGTTATCATATGTATCATTAGATCCACATAGATCCACTATATACGCACTGTGATACGTTATCATATGTTATCATTGCGTTCTCACTACGTTCTCACCACGTCGTCACTACGTTTTCACTAGGTAATTGCAGTTGTCACCACGTTTCGATTTCTCCGATGTCATGACATTTCTGCGTGCTTCATCAGTCATCCCATTCTTTCAAGTGTCTTCAGTATTTTAAGGGTACTTCCAAAAAAATACAACGCAAAGAAAATACATGAAACTACCCCCCAACATGCTCGAATGAAAAGCACCAGCAACTTGTTAAAGTTGCCTGTTCAATAATTCAATATAATTCAATAGGACACATTAGGACACTGACAATTTCAGTTTGCCCAGTCCCTGCCGTTTCTTCAGCTGCCTTTTTCTCTGGGTAATACGTGCTGACCGTCGTCTTGTTGCTCACGCTCGGATAGCCCAGGACCATCTTGAAGCAACTGGCGCAGGTAGGTTGGACAAAAATGCCGTGCTTTCCGTGCTTTGCGTGCTTTGACTCTAAACTATTGAAACTTTCTTGGAGAGACCATTGTGCAATGTGCCGCAATGTGCCGCTGCATGAATTCGGGATGTTGGGGATGTTGGGGTTCCATCTTTTTTGGGCACCATGTTTTTTGATTTCGGGATTTCCCATGGCATTCCATGGCATCCCATGGCATCTGGCAACAGGTTGACCGGGCGCACGCATCGAAGCACGAAGCTTCCGAAGTCGCAGCTGGCGTGTGGCGTGTCAGCGAAACACAGCGGCATCCGGCTGTCCATCCGGCTGTCCATCCGGCTGTCATGTGACTCCAGTCGACTCTTACTAGACCTCTACTGAAGCAGCTCAAGAATCAAGAGAATCGAGAGAATCAAGAGTCAAAAACAACTAACAAATGAAACAAGAAGATTGAGCCCTCAACTCTTGAAGTCCCAGTTGTTCAACACTAACAGTCACTAACACATCTCGGAATCCAGATGAATCCAGCCTGCTTGTGGGTGTCGTCCATGAAAACTGGGACGTCCGAAAAGGACGCTGGCCCGGTTCTGAGAAGCGACACACCGAGACATCGGAGACACATCGGAGACACATCGGAGACACATGGAGACACCGAGGCATCCAATTGCCATAAAGATCCACAAAGGATCAACGTTTTTTTGGGAGTTCCATGGAGTTCCACTAGTTCCACTAGTTCCACTAGTTCCACTAGTTCCACTTCGGGGCAAATAGGAAGGCACTAGAATTAGAATTTGGTGTGCTAGGCCGCTAGGCCTTCAAATAGGTAGAGGTCTCCTTCATCTCCTGGAAGAGTCGGGAGCGAAGGAAGGGCGAATGCAATGATCTTCCTTAAAATCATAGGAAAATGATAGGAAAATGATAGGAAAATGCAATGTTTCTGGGAGTTTCTGGGTTGTCTCACAATCTGGTGCAACAAAAGCAGATACAATGGATCCTTCAGATCCTTCGAAAGGAACTACCTTCAGATCCGTGAAAGGAACCACAGACCCACAGAAAACACACAAAAAACAAACGCAAGCCCAGGGCCAAGGAGGTGTGTTCCCCAGGGTCTTCTTAGCTTCAGATAGTTTCAGATAGCTTGACGTCAATTAACAAAACTTCAAGAACCTCAGAGATCCTCCAGCTGAGAACAACTAGAACACATCCAGAACATGTCTAGAACTTAGATAAACCGAAGAACATATCTAGAACATATCTAGAACCTCAACTTTTTTCTGTCCTGAGAGCAGGCTGCAGCCTGATCCAGCTCACCCAGGAAGGTGTTGAGCCACACAGCTTCAAAACACTGCACTAGCTGCACCTAGCTGCACCAGTGATGTCGCTACTCTGTCGGTACTCTGCCCCTGGGCATCCAACCCCCATACCTTGTTCGTGGCTCCATGAGATTCTGCATATTTTTTGCTTCCACTTGAAACGGTTTCTGATGTTGCAAAAAAACACAAGCGATCTGACTTTTCCTTAGTAGAAGAGCCTGCAGCCTGATTGATGGACTTTAATTTTTTCCACACGTCTCTCAGTCACAACTTTGCATCGATGACGCTCTCTGCTTTGAGAAGCCCCACCCTGGAACTGCACAGCCAGGCGCAAAGTGTCTGTTTCTCTACTTGTTGCATCTTGTTGCTACATTCCGTGAATCTCAGACAGCAGATCGAACTTGCATGATGGACCTCAGTAAGTGCAACCTGCAACAAAACACTCAAAACACTTGGAACAACCTCTGTAAACTGCAATGAAAACACCTGCATAATGCGCATGACATGGATATCCAATATGGTTATCCAATATGGATATCAATGATATCTAAATATATCTATATATATATATTATTATATTTAAATATATACCTAAACATGGATATCATCTATATAATAATCTAATATGGATATGTCCTGGATCTAGTGCCGACCAGGCTGCAAGTGGGGCTCTTGTCGAGCCAAGGATCCAGGCACGACTTGTGGAAGGCCTCGGGACCCGCGATGAAAGAAACAACGGTAGCACTGGTAGCGACAACGGTAGCAGCAAAGGAAACATTACACCAACATCACCAACATCACCAACATCACCAACATCACCAAGCAAAAAAATCAAAGCCTCAGAGACTTGAAGACATATCTGATATATCTGTTCTCCTCTTTAGAAATCACAAGAAATACTGACAAAAATCCCTACGAAGTTCTCATTCTGGTTCCACATCGTTCGGCAGAGGAGATCAAAGGCATTTTTCTGGAGCCCACTGGAGCCCACTGGAGCCCAGTGGCGTGGAAGCACGTCAACCTCGTCACGCAGTCGCCAGCGGAGTACTCGTCAAGACACAGAGCACATTCCCCCTGCGAATCCTGGGCAAAAACTGCAAAAACTGCAAAAACGCAGATATCAAAGATCCAAATAAGTCCATGCGGAAATGAAGCGTTAAGTATAGCATCAACATGCATCAACATATCTTAAGAATTCTTAAGATATATGATTCATATGATATGATGATTTATGATGATTTCTTATGACTTTTTGTCGGAGTTCCTGCGCTCGTTTGAAGCACTTTGACGGGCCTTGGCCCAACGCGTCACCGGCAGTTGGGCGCGAATGGATTCCAGCAGAGACTTGCGCCTCAGGTCATGCCGACGCATCACGGGTAGCCTTCGTAGCCTTTGTAGCGTTCATGGCCTGCGCCTCTGGTGTTTGTGTTTCATGGATTTTCATGGTGTTTCTGTGTCCCGTGGTATTTTCAAAAGCTACAGCTACAGCTGCAGCAACCTGAAAGGTTTCCCGCAGTCGAATCAGTTGATCAGTTGTCTCAGATCCGATTCACATTTCTTTTCGCCACGTTGCTGAATCTGCTCCAACTGCGAATCGGTGACCTGACGAGGCAACGTCAAGCAATGTCAGGCAGACCGAAACCGACCTGGCACGGCACCACACTGTCACACATTTCGAGAAAAACAAGGCCGGACACCGGGGACACCGGGGACACCGGGGACACCGGGGACACCGGGGACACCGGGAACGAGACCATTGGACCGTTGAAGCATCAAGTCATCCTGGAACCGGGTTGACCCATCTGTTTCGGTCGGGCCTCATGGGGTCTCTGGCTCACATCTAAAGCTTCCTGCACACGTCATGGTTCACAACAAATGTATGTAATACCAAAATAGAATCGTGCCAAAACGACGACCAAAACAATCAAAACATCGAATATCATCTAGTACAGTATCTTTTGTGTAGTTTCTTGTCCACAGTAATCATGAGTAATTGTCGATAATCCATGATCATCAACTGGAATATCCAAAATAGATGATGATTCAAATGATGTTGTTTTCAATATCCATGCTCCAATAGTACTATTTCACAAAAAAATACAAAAAATATACAATATCAATAGGTGTGATCTTTAAGAAATAGTGATAGATGCTGATAATTCCTGACAGATCATGACATCGGTAATCCGAAGTCGACGAAGTCGCGGCCACAGGGTGCCTGCAGCTGCTGCTCATCGGCCTGCACCTCACAACCCATGGTGGGACATGGTTTGTCACAACGAAAGATGGAAAAAGATGGAAAAAGATGGAAAAAGAAGTGGTAAAACATGGTAAAACAACCTCTTTTACAACCTGAATGAACTGGAGATCTGAGATCATCTGAGATCATCTGAGATCACCTGTCGACATCGTCTGTTGATAATGATGAAATATGCGTTTATTATATTTCATTATCGTTTATTCCTGGCAAAACAGATCAACATCTCAACAGCCAACAGATGTCAACAGGTTGTCAGGTTGTCAACACATGTCGTCAACGGGACGAGCCCCACCTGAGTGATCGCGAGCATCATGGCCAAAAGTTCATCCTCGCTTTTTCGGCGGTTCAACAGCTGTTGGCTCATGTTGATCATGTTGATCATGTTGTACTTTCTGACCAAGTTGCTATTTCGACAACTTCTGGAGGAAAACTGCTGGAAAATATGGAAAATCCCAGAAAATGCCTGTGTTTCTTCATGTTTCATGTTCCTTCAGAGTTCACAGTCCTCTTCCAAGGACCTGCGATTGGCACGACGCCTTGGCAGTGCAATCGTGGACCGGCACTGAACCCCACAGTCCATGTACTGTGGACGTATCCCGAAGACGATGCCAAAGCATAGATCGACTGTACATGACTGTACCAAATGTGTTGAGATCAATCTCGGCATTCGACCGTGCGCGAGCTTCGCGTTCCCGGGCCCCTGCCTCAGCCTTCCGGGAACAGCTATTCGATGCAATTCAGCATCCACCCAGCAAGCCAGTCTGAGTGTTATTTAGATGCAGAAAATATCCAAAAATGTATTTCAAGATATTTCAAGGATTTTCAAGAGCATATGAAGTTGAAACTTCTGGATACCAACCCATGGTGCGATATCACGCAGCATTGTGTGATCCAAAGCTTCAGTATTCCATGCCTCTTGAAGGTCCTTGACACAGTGGGCACGAGGGCAACAACCCAAACGAAACACACAAATCGATCAGGAAAAGCTCAAAGAATTTAACTCAATCGCTCGGCAGGCAGACTGCAATGGAAAAAGACTGGGAAAGCGTCAAAATGGCGATGCATGCGGGGCGATGCATGATGCATGTCGTGGCGCTCAGCGATCTGTCAGCGATCTGTCAGCGATCTGTCCTGCTCCAGCAGCGCCAGGGCAAAGTCTTCGTCGTTTTGGGTGTCCGTGGTGGACGTGTCGGCGGTCATGGTGCGGTCCACACGGCGCACCGCAGGTGCGGCCGGTGCAGCCGCGGCACGGGAGCGGTGGGACAGCTGTGCCGAAAGCGGTGCACAGCCACAAGGTCCACAAGGTCCACCAGGTCCACCAGGTCCACCAGGGCCACAGGGCCCTCGGGCCTCGCAACCGGAAATGCCGGAAATGCCGGAAATGGAGCAATTTTACGAAAATGTTGTGTTATCTGTTAATATATTTTAATATGTGTTATACGTAGTTTACAAGAAAAAAATAGAAAAAGAAAGGTTGAAAGAAAACCAATTGAGAATCACATTGATTCTGTGAAACCAACTCAAGTCGAGGAGAATCAGTGACTGAGCTATTTCAGGCTCTCCGAGATTCTGGCTGATCGGTTGAGACCTCAAAGACAGGTCAAGAGAGACAGAGCGAGGGAGTTGGCTAAGCCGCTAAGCCACATTTCAAAACATGATCAAACGGTCCACAAATCAAAGTGATGTGGATCTACTACATCAAGCCCAGCTCCCCACCTGTGGCCAAATCCCCCACTGCATACCTGTTGGTTGCTTCAAATCCCAAATTTTGTTGGTTATACCGTATATACCTCCATTTTATTGATAGTTACAGCTTTTAGTTCATGAAATCCCGATGTATCCATGTATCTGTGTGGTGTGTGGTGTGATCTGATGTGATGTGCTGCTTTACTCTGACATAGTGTTGATTGTATGTTGTGTGCTGTTGTGTTATCTTGTGTTATGTTGTGTCATGTATGTCATAGGTATCTGTATGTCTGTATGTCAGTATCTGTATAGATGGCTGATGATGGATGCATGGACAGATGTAACAATGTAACGTGAGGTATTTGTATATTGTAATTGTAATACATTATTGATCATTATTGTACAATGGACAAATATGATCAAATATATACATATGTGTGAGCATATGTGCACAGCATATGTGCACATGATGTGTATGTGCTCCATGTATATCTCCCAGAATTACCATATAAAAACCCATATAAAACGTATAAAACCCATATATCTCCCAAACTAAAAATCCCATCTCTCCTCCCAGAATTCTCCAGCCGGGGAACTCGGCACCCCGAAACCTGAACTCGGCGTCGCAGTCGAGGCTTCGCGGACGCCGCGATCTTCGCGCTTTCGTCCTCTGCAAAAGCTTCAAAATAAAGACATGAATGACATGAATGACATTAAAAAATATCAAAAAATATCAAAATATTCAGATGTTCAGACAAGTTGAAGAAACAAAAAAAAACGGACAGATTTGAATATGAAGAATTTGGAGCTCCTCGATCGCCAAGCCTGGAGCAGTTTCGAACACACTTCGTCGTTGTCAGATTTTCAACACCCGAATCACGCAACGCCCCGACCTCTCAGCATCTGTCCTTCAAATTGAAAATCAGAAAGTGATCCACCCAGTGCACGAAATTCAGCACGCAAAAAGTAGAAGACAATGATAGACAATGTCCATTTCGTTGTTTTCCAGCATTCTTATATTTCTATATTTCTTATATTTTCTTATCAGATGTTCTTCAACCTTTTCCAAGACACTCATGAAATTCCACAGCTTCACGGGGCTCCTGGATTCCGCAGCCCCTGGAGAAGGGCACGCGCAAGGGCTGATTTTGGTCGAAATGATAGGATGGCAGAGATTTTCGCAGGGCATCCTGGAATTCTATGGAATTCTGCCATCCAACAAGAATTCGGATATCTCGATATATCTCGTAATATCTTGTTGATTTTGAATTTGGGATGAATCGGGCAAGATGTGACAAAAGGTGGGAAAAAGGTAAGAAGACGTAAGAAGATTGCAAAAGTTTTCCAAACTCCAGCCTCGTGCAAGGGATGCACGGCCACTTGCTACCAACCTCAGTACCGGGTTCCCTGGGTTGCAGGGTTGCACTGGATTCCAGGAAGTCCACTGGTTGAAAATGTCCAAACTTCTGCACCGGTTGAATGTTCTCCCTATCAGTGAACCTAGTTGTAGTGGTTTTCAGAGCAAGGAAGTGCCCGATTTTTTTTTAAACTTTGGTGTACAAAACATCCAAGAAATTTGTGTCAGAATCCTGGCGGAATCTGCAGATCGGAGATGAAACTTCTTCAAGGCCCTGCCTGGTCGACGCTGGCGCGGCACGGCGCTGGGACGCGCGGCTGGGCGACGTGGCCGCTGTGGCCGCTGTGGCCGCTGTGGCCGGAGCAGGCGGCGGCGGCGGCGGCATGTCTGACCCGGCGCACGCGTCGAAGCACCCGGGGCACTGCTGTGATTGTAGCTCCGTGGCTCCAGCAAATCCATGTGGTTTACCTTTCTGGTTTTCTGATGTTGGTTTTCTATGTTGGTTTTCTATGTTGGTTTTCTGATGTCTGCGTTCCTTGGAGTAAATTCCTTCACACGCACTTCTTGTCAGACGAGCTTGCTGTCCAACGTCCACGGCCTCTATCGGCTCTGCTGATGTCGTATTCAGTTTGTCTCTAGCAGCCCACAGCTACGATCTGCAAGCATATGTAAGCATCAACTTTTCAGCTTGGGCGTGCTTCATTGGAGTGAAGATCACCAAGATAACCGGCACAGCCGAACATGTCAATGCGTCACAGTCTGACTCAATCCAGAGGTGACTAAAGGTGTTTCTAGACTTGAAGCTTGTGTCAAGAATGGAACTTAAGTGGGAATTTCTAGTCCCACACGCCGTGAATCTGAAGCATGCTTGTTTTCTCATGATGAGTCTTATTCAACGAAGTTGAATAGGCTTTCCTGTGCTGTCCTTGTCACACACTTTGGGTGTTCAAACTTCTGCAGAGCAGTGCTTACACAGAACAGCAACATCGTGTCCAATAACATCCTTTTCAACGCCGCTCGCTTTGTCCTCTCAAATGCACTCTGAAATTCAGACAATGCGTATTTATGCGTTTGTCATGTATGTAATTCGTGTAATTCTTAAAGATGTCCAAAGCCACCAACACAAGTGACACTTGTAGCTTGGTATGGTCCACATATGGTCCACATATGGTCCACATATGGTCCACATATATCACAAATGACCAAACTTATGACTGAACTTATGACAACTTGAAGTCGCGTCCTTATGGCGTGTCAGTGGCTGCAACGAGGTGAAACGAGACCGAAATTGTCACCGACGGTCACCGACACGACCAAAACGATTTGAAGTGAGTCAGACTCGCCTGGTGTTGTAAGACCTGAAAGTGAAGTGAAAGTGAAGTGAAAAGCAAGTGAAAAGCAGAAGCTGGGCTCTGCGCTGCGCTATTTGATGATTTTGATGTGATTTGTATTGATGTATCAAAGACATTCAAACACTCTTTGATACTCATTACTATCATTACTCATTCAATTTTTTTGGATCTATTTCGACCTGCCAATTCTGAAGTTCTTCCGTGCCTGCAAGTTGGACACTTTTGCCCCAGGATGTGAAATTCCACCGAGGAAGTCTGCTTGCAGTCGTTACCTTGGGCCGAGATCGGAGAAATCCATGAACCACGGAGAACCGGAGCTGGAGGATCTGGAGGGGATGGCGGAGAACACCAACTCAGCTGATGGCAAATGATCCCAGTCTGGTGCCTGGCTCTCTGAGAGATTCATTCTAGACACGTCTAGAAATTTCTGGAGAATTTCTGGAGAATCACACTCTGACAACTCGGATTTTGCCATCCTGAATTCATCACAAATGTGTCACAAATGTGTCACAAATGTGTCACAAGAGTTTCACAATTGAATCGCTCCTACATACTCCAGCCTGCACTCCAAGGGCATCGGAGTCTCTTCGATTTGTCGGTCCATCTCGTGCCAAAGATCATCGTAGCCAAAAAATGAAACCTGCCAGAAAAATATGGGATCCAAATGGAATTGCCGTGTATATCCACTTGTATATCCAATTGTCATGCGAATTCCAATTGTATATCCAATTCAAAAAATCCATCCGCTTCGCTGGGCTTCACCAAGCTGAGATCATGGGATTCTGCAGATTCCCAGCATTTCTGTCGGTGAAAAGTTCCAACATCGTCATTTGAACATATTTTGGAACATGTCCAAACCATTAAAAAACAACACATATAGCCTATATATATATATTAATATGTATATATATTAAAATAGCCCAAGAAATCTGGAGATTCAAAAAGACTCAGCACAGGGGTTCATCTGATCTGCTCTCAGGCTGTGGCGCTGCACATGGGGCACCGCAAGGATTGGAGCCCTTGACGGTGAAAATCTCTGGGAACTCTCTGAGAAAATTGTTTGAAAAAAAAAAACAAAAAAAACACCTGCAACTCGTCAACCTGGTTCAGGTTTCCAAAGCTGTGAATCAATGTGAATCCATGTGACATCACACGGACGCACCACGTTTTGCGTACCACGTTTGGCGCAGGTTTTTGACGACGTCCGGCATCGATGCAGGTTTTGCACATGTCACATCCACAACGTGCTTCGACTCGACCTGCGAAGGACTGCTGAAGCTTTCGGAGGCAGTCCTTCGGAGTCTGCACCGAGAATCTTTTTTTACGCTTTGAAATTTGTTGGAATTAATGGAACATGTTTTAAATTTGAAATTTGTTTGACATTCACACTATTTTACACTGCTCTACGTTTTCCGGATGGATTCTCTATGGATTCTCTATGGATTCTCTATGACTCTATGGTACATGGTGTTGACATGTTTTGACTCGACTACCACGACTGGGTCACTGGGTCCTGGTGAATGGTGTGTCCGCACTGAAGTATGGTGACTTGGGTCACAGACTGGAAGAGATCCTCCGACAGAAGACTCTCGGTGTCTCACAGTGATACATCGACAGCCACAACTCACTTCCACGCGGTTTTGCTGGTTTTTCATGTTGGATCCTATAGAACAGCGATGAACAGCGTGTAGAACAAGAAGTGTGACCACTGACCACTTCAAAAAAAACACAAAGTGAACACAAAGTGAACAGAAAGTGAACACAAAGTGAACAGAAACTCTACAAGAGATGATCACCGGGTAACACCGAGTTTCCCGGTGAGTTTCTCACCGTCCACGTCCGTCCACGTCGACGCCGCGACGCCTGCAGGCAGACGGGGCAGTTGCGGCGCATGGCGTTCTCCACGCAGCGGTGCGAGTCTTTGATCTCCGCTGGGTAGCCTCAGCCAATCTCGGTGTCATCCATCAAAATCCGACAGATCAGTGTCCGAAGCTGAAAAAATATGAAAAACAGCCTTGACAACCACTCTGAAGCACTACACTTAGTTCACTTTTTCCACACAGCACTGCATATACAAGCATTTCGTAGCAGTGTTGTTTAGCAGTTGGTGGATGCTACTGTTTGTGAGCCAAATGTTGGTGGCTGGTTGTGTAAACCAATAGCCAATATAATCAATATAGCCAATAGCTATATATAAGCTGTACTGGCTGGCTGGTAACCACTTAAGATGCCACTGGTGGTTGTAGAGTGACTGATGGCTGGTAACTGGGCAGAAACTACTGGTGCAAAACCTGGGGATGGTGGGAAGTGAACTAGTCGGTTCAACGATGTTTTTTTCCACAAGTTAGATAGCACTGCTAAGTCATTAACGGATTATCTGATTATTTCTTGGTAAGAAATACTTGTACCATGATCATCCATGATCAACCAGCCAGCCATTACCGGCAACGATAGTCCGATGCTGGTTCTACCGATCGTCCCGCAATGGTCGGTTTTTCTCATCTACCAGTGACAGTAATACTCCAGTGACAGTAAGAAGCCTTAGGTATCCTTAGGTAATTTCGCAGGATCATCTGTAATACTCACCAGTAGTAATCCTCGAAATATGATGGCTTTTAGTACTGTAGTAGATGGTACTTATCACAATTGTAATACCATGGAATACCATACTGACTATAATGGGTAATTGAGATTCCCATGACACAAAGATACACAAAGTGCAAAATGGATCTTACCCACAGTGACTGCAGGTACTGCGACCATCTCAGGGTCTGGCAGCTGCCACACGCGTCGCAGTGAACTCGGCATTTTGGTGGCTGTCGTATGGCAGTTTCCGTTCGCAACAACTTCGTTCCATTTTTTCCATGTTGTTTCCCTATCTTCAGACTGAAAACAAAAAAGGAACCACAAAAAAGGGGAAAAAAAGAAAACAAACATACATCGAGTATATCCCAAGTAGATCAAGCAGTCTAAAATCTGAGTGCTCTGAGTGCATGGCAATAATTGTCTCGACCTCCCACTCGACAAATGCCGCACTGGCAGGTCGATGCATGGCGCTGCACGTCGCAGATGGTGTGCCAAAAACGATTTCTTAAAAAATCGGAAAGCTGTGATGTTCAGAAACATTCGCACGTTCACACACGGCTGTGTTATATCATGTTATATCATGTTATATCATGTTATATCATGTTATATCCCAGCTCAACTAGTGACTGCGACTCGCCGCACTCTGCACTGCCTGCGCCGCCCAGCGGCCCAGCCTTGTCACAATGGAAGACCTGCTTCCTGAGACCATCCTCGGTGTCCGTTTCGTGTTTCAAACTCTCATTCAACCTAGATCAACCTAGATCAACCTAGATCAACCTAGATCAACCTAGATCAACATAGTAACATACAATGTAACATATGTAGTACAAAATACGCGAACACATGGTAATATGTTGTCTCAACATTTCAACAAGGCCGCTCTCATTCGTTTCAAGGCCGCTCTCATACGTTTCAAGTGACGACTTGATCTTGGTCTCTGACATCATCCCAAAAGTTGCACTTTGGGCAGAAATACTCAGCAAATTGAGAGCCTTGCCGCATGGAAATGCCAGGCTACCAATAGATTCAATAGATACCAATACCACTCATATCCATTTCATATCCATTTCATATCCGTTTCATATCCATACATCCAGTGAAGGAAGGGAACATGATGGAACATGTGTGGGACCAAAGCTCTTGGTCACTGGCCACAAGCTTCGCAATTCCTCAGAACATGCTGTGCTCAAGAAATCATACAATAAATTGCCATAAGTTGCCAATAACTTGCACATGTTTCGTCGAAAAACATCATTTGATGTCTCTGTAACCAAAACTAGAAAATTAAATGAAAATTAACCAATACATGGTGCACATTGGAAATCTACTGAGTTTGCTAAGTCGACTTCTGCGCAGGTTTTTGCTTGTGTTCACAGATGAAGCAAATCACCTGGCAACGGGGAGAAATGCGGTCCCAACTGCCCATGAATCGTAGATTGAATCACATCCACTGGTTTCAATTTGATCATAATTTGATCATCTTAAATATTGATTCATCAT
This sequence comes from Cladocopium goreaui, assembly GCA_947184155.2. Classification (NCBI taxonomy): domain Eukaryota; class Dinophyceae; order Suessiales; family Symbiodiniaceae; genus Cladocopium; species Cladocopium goreaui. Next base: position 8,463 of record CAMXCT020006638.1, on the reverse strand, counting down.
ATTATATAATTACATACGTATATTTCATCAATTTTCATTTTTGTGTTTAGTTTGCATCATCTGCAGTTGTGCGATTTTCTGAATTTCAAATTTTGGTGGCCCAATGGGACGTCAGAAGTCTCTCCTCGGCAATCTCCGCTCTGATGATCTCGTGAGGTCGACGGCTGTTGCTGGCAGCCTGGTGAAACATGGTGAAACGATTTCGTCAACCCAAGTCATTTCTTTCATTCCGAGGCAACACGATCTGTTACTCCAAGAACCTTCCTTAACCATCCTTAACCATTTCACGTCGTTGCAGCCAAAATGCACACTCGATCACAATATATCACAACAAGCATTCGCAATGGTTACGTACAGTTTGGAACAGTCTAAAGATCACAATCTACGGACTGTCTACAGTTCTGCAGATTTGTCATGGTGCGCACCTCATTGTGGCAATGGCGACACCAATAGACCTCTAACGCACGGTTGTTAACAATTTTGTTGGAATTGTGGCACCAAACCGGAAGTATCGTAAATGGTTAAAATATGTTAAAATGGCGGTGCAAATTTAGCCGGCTGTGACCCCAAAATGTCAGTGCAAAGCATGAATCGTAATCGAAGTGTTCAAAAAGACTGTCCGCCGCACCTCTCCACAACACCTCAAGATCGCAAATCAACGTCCAATGACCCATTTGCCCAGCATTCAAGTGATTCAACATAATTCAACATAATTCAACATAATTCAACATAATTCAACATATTTCAAATGTCAAAATGATTCAAAATGGGTAAGCTTGGCGCGGAGAAACGATCTGACATAGTCTCCTGCACAGTTTTTACATGTTTTTCACAGTTTGACATTGTCATGCGGAATTTCGTTTGGCTGACTTTGGCCATTTTTGGCCTGTAATGCCGGCACCCTGGATGGGGCATCATGGAAGAAAAAGGCGCACAAATTCTTGATGTGTCGACACATGGAGTTACAAAACATTGCAAATTTATTGAGTCTTATTGATTTGTATGCAGCTGTCAGCGCGTTTTAAAGGGCGAATGGATGCTGAATAACCACCGCGTGCACATGTTTGTAGACGCTGCTGTTCGAAATTGGTTCTTCACACGAAATTCATCATTTGGCCACTGATTTGTTCAATTGCTGATTCTGACATTGTTGTGGCAACTGATAATGGGAAAAATATGCGGTCACGAGTGCAATGATTTTTGTTATATAAGTGTTTCGAACCAAAAAAATCAGATATGTAATATGTGCTGACCTGCAAAAAAAACATATTATCTTACAAAAAAAAAATACAACTTTGTCCAAAAACCGCGAAACAAATCGAGTTTGGGCGGATTTACTGGACAAAAACCCCACCAATGTTGCAACTGAAACGAAAAAACTGGAATTTGCAGTGGTTTCTTGTTTCTTTCCTTGATCGCAAAACGTTGTTGGAATATTGATCCATCATTCATCTCTGCATGCATGCCATGACAAATGCAAGTTTGGACAAGGGTTTCACGTCACATGCCAGGCATGCAAATGCTTTGTACCATGCGAAATACTGGGTGTGGATATGTTCAAATGCGTTTAACCCGCGTAAACATATGGTCTATCTATCATCGCCATAGACCCTTTACAACTGTAGAACGCCGTAAAGCCCGCACAAGGCAGGTGGCGGAAATTTCCAACAGCAAGGAATGTTATACTATAGGGGCGAGGAGAAATTCGCCCATAGGACTTGGAGTGAAGCCTCACACCTTCTCAATTCTTTCCGATTTCGTCCTCACCTTTCTACACTCCTCTTCAATACTTCTCAGGTTTTCCCAGTCTTTCTCGGGCCACGTCAGTTCTTCTCACTTCTTCCCGGTTCTTATTGATTCTTCTTAACTCTTCTCAACTGGTGTCATTTTTCCCGTAAATTCCTGCAAAGGATTTTTCCCAAAGAACTGCTGCCAAATCCAATTTTAATTTCATCCGCATAACATCACCTACATCCTTTACACCACCTACATCATGTACATCAACTTCATCTACATCACATACATAATCTACATCTCTTACATTTCTAACTACATCCTTTTCATCACATACATCCTCCACATATATATACATCAAATTCATCTACAAGTGTTCACAGTCCACGTATTTCCTGTATTTTTTTTATAATTTCATTTGGACAAGAGTTCTTACAAATGCAACGGCGCCCCTTTTCATTGAATCACGGGCCTGAGGTGAAATCCATGTCTTTGACATGCATGAACTGAAAATGCAACTGAGCTGAGTCTCTGACGTGTGTGTGTGTGTGTCATCCTTGCGCAATGGCCATGCTGACAGTCATGAGTACAAACCTGAATGCTTTGCACTCTTCCTTGGATTGGAGTGACGGCTTCACTCCCATCCACCAAACGCATTTTGCACCGCAGTTGCGCATGGCTTCCATTGGTCTTGCCTTCACGGCTCCCAGAAACTCAGTCCACAAAAGCTAGGTTCCTCAACTGATCTGCGTGTGATTGGAAACGATTTGCAACCACCATCTCTTGATTTTGCCGCTCGTTAACTCACAGCTGCTATCATCTGCAAAAGAAAATTCAAACGCCCCTGTGAGATCAAGTTAGCTCACAGCGGGTTTCACTTCTCTCATGTTCCATTTTCCATCTCGTCATCACCTCCATGGTGAATTTCCATCCACAAATCTGGATCAGATGCCTCCTCCAGTGAGATATGTAGATATCTCCTAGGCGTTCTGGAAGGCCTTCTGACCCTGATGAACTGTTTTGGTCCATCTGCTCATTGCTGGTTTCCTCATTGTTTGTCTCTCCATCTGGATTTTCATCTTGTCTCCTCTCAGCTTCTCGCATGCACCTCATCAGGTCCAATCCAACCTGAAAGGCGTGATAGGCTTGTTGGATCTCATTCTGTTTGATGTCCATCGACAAGCCATGTCTCGGCGACTATTCATCCTCTGAGAGGTCTGTCATCGCCACCACATTGTCCATCATGTTTTGTGACTCTGAGGTAGTCATACCTGCATAATCATAGCAAACCCTTATCATCTGCAGCAAGGTTTCCATGCGAAAACCATTGAGGACACGCTTGTTACCTCGATGCACCCTCGCTTCACATCTGTGGCACATCCAAACAAGCATGCCTTCCGCTTTGAACATGGGGTCTGCAAGAACATCTGCCAAAACATCCCGCCGGAAGCGTTACCGGCGCGAGAAAATGATCAAAATTACGACGCCCTCACAGCGAGGAGCCAGATATGAGCATTCGAAACCTATCAAAAAAAAATCCGTCTACTTTTGGAATGACAACCCTTCCATCACTCCAGCCTCAAAAAGGGCAACCGCAACTTTTCTCACATTTTTTTCAACGCTTCAGCGGTGGCTTCCATCAGGTTTTCCCTGTGCACTCCCACCGCCACTGGAAAGAGCGCATGCATTTCCATATTTGAGGATTGCGCGCCTGGCCCTTTTTCGATGGCAAATTTCCAGGGATGGTTTGCTTGAGGACCTTCCAGAAGCCATCTACGTCACCCGTGTGGATCTTGACTTTCCCCCTGTTCTTCAGGGTTTTTCTTACAATGTACACATCTACTGCTATTGACATAAGTTCATGTGTGAAACCGCAGTGATACACAATATAACATTAACAGAAACGTCATGTAGCGTAGCATCTTCATGTTGCGTAGCATCGTCATGCTGCGTAGCATGTTCATGTGGCGTAGCATCTTCATGTCGCATAGCGCTGCGTACCTTGACCCCTGCTGTTGCTGCGTAGAGATGTGAGTTGTGTAGCATCAACAGAAACGTAGCATCAACATCAAGATCATGAAAATTTTACGCAGAAATTCAAGTAGCGTAGTGTGAAGTGCAAATGAAGATCATCAAAGTGCAAATGAAGATCATAGAGCGTAGCATCAAGTTCATGTAGAAACGCAAATGACGGTCATAGAGCGTAGCATCACGGTCATGTGGAAATGTAAATATCATGGAGCGTAGCGTCCAGTTCATGTGAAAATGCAACTGACGTTATCACCCCACCCCACCCCACCCCAGACTACCGGATGTGGATTTGTGAGACGGTAACCTACACTATGCTGTGTGTTGAGAAGGTAGGGACGCAGGACTCGCGTGAAGATGAAGTCGAGTCAACAATGTTTAACCCAAGAAAACGCGGGGAGGAAATGAAAAACTGCAACCAGCAAACGATCAAGAAACGACTGCATTGAATCACATCCAAAAACTCTGAATTGAAATGTCAACTGAATCTCACATGGTTGAACTGCCAGCAATCGGATCACTCCCCCTTTTTTTAGCGGTGGTGAGATCCAGCGACCATTCAATGTCTCTGTGGTGTCCATGCCGGAACGCTCCAGCAGTTGGTATCCATAAAACTGTCGCAAGAAGAAAGGGGACAAGTGCAGCAAATGTCTGTAGTCCCCCCCGTCGCTGGTATCAACCTCCCACCACAAAGGGTTGGGTAGGGCGGGTACCTGAAAATGAGCCATAGCTCTTCGAGTCACATCCATGTATTGCCGACTGTATGAACACAGCAAGTGATGAAAACTCTTTCGCAAGAAATTGAGTTGAGACCAGTGCAAATTCACATCTGAAATCAAACTTCCAGAACAGTAGAAAATAAATCCATCGATCAAGAAATAAACGAAGACGTCCAGCAAAAGTTTCAGTCACCAAAACGTTCTGTTGAAATCATCCAAGCAAAAACTGCACACTTCCAAGTTGAGATGTTTCAAGCTGCCAACGAAAAATAACTCACGAGAAAAATCAGCAAACGGAAAACCTTTCAGTCGTACCAGAGACCCCAGTGGTCTCACTCCAGTCCCCACGATGTATGTAACAGCAACCAAGCGCCAACCCACCCACCCGCCCAACACACAGCACCGTATAGACTCACGGGCACGCCCTATGAAGCCTACACTATGCTGTGTGTTGAGAAGGTAGGGACGCAGGACTCGCGTGAAGATGAAGTCGAGTCAACAATGTTTAACCCAAGAAAACGCGGGGAGGAAATGAAAAACTGCAACCAGCAAACGATCAAGAAACGACTGCATTGAATCACATCCAAAAACTCTGAATTGAAATGTCAACTGAATCTCACATGGTTGAACTGCCAGCAATCGGATCACTCCCCCTTTTTTAGCGGTGGTGAGATCCAGCGACCATTCAATGTCTCTGTGGTGTCCATGCCGGAACGCTCCAGCAGTTGGTATCCATAAACCTGTCGCAAGAAGAAAGGGGACAAGTGCAGCAAATGTCTGTAGTCCCCCTATTCGACAGAGACAGATTGCAAACGACGCCACCATGGTGTTTTATCCTACTTTCTCTTCTTTCCCTGGGGACTCCCTGCTGCAGCTGTTTGGCTTCTTCCCTCATCAGGTCAAACTGCAACCTGCACCAAGGGCCCTGGCCGTATTGCATGACCAAACAAGAAGATTCCTCGAATTGGAGTTGAGACCAGTGCAAATTCACATCTGAAATCAAACTTCCAGAACAGTAGAAAATAAATCCATCGATCAAGAAATAAACGAAGACGTCCAGCAAAAGTTTCAGTCACCAAAACGTTCTGTTGAAATCATCCAAGCAAAAACTGCACACTTCCAAGTTGAGATGTTTCAAGCTGCCAACGAAAAATAACTCACGAGAAAAATCAGCAAACGGAAAACCTTTCAGTCGTACCAGAGACCCCAGTGGTCTCACTCCAGTCCCCACGATGTATGTAACAGCAACCAAGCGCCAACGGCCACGCGCATTCACCGTCGCCGCAACCCCTGAACCACAACCTTATATACTTTCACTTTACCCCTCCTCTATTAAATCCTACTCTCTTATGCTGTGGGTTGGAAGGTAAGTGGGACGCAGATGACTCGGCGTGAAGATGAGTCGATAGTCAACTAATGGTGATTAGACCCAAGAAGAAACGCGGTGATGACAAATGAAAAACTGCATACCTAGGGGTGAGGTAGAAGGAAAAAAAAAAACGAAAAGAAAAGAAAAGAAAGGAAAAAGAAGGAAGAAAGAAAAAAAGAAGTAGAAGAAACGGGAAAAAATAGCAGCGTCAAACACTTGGCCCCACAAGAAACGACTGCATTGAATCACATCCAAAAACTCTGAATTGAAATGTCAACTGAATCTCACATGGTTGAACTGCCAGCAATCGGATCACTCCCCCTTTTTTTAGCGGTGGTGAGATCCAGCGACCATTCAATGTCTCTGTGGTGTCCATGCCGGAACGCTCCAGCAGTTGGTATCCATAAACCTGTCGCAAGAAGAAAGGGGACAAGTGCAGCAAATGTCTGTAGTCCCCCTATTCGACAGAGACAGATTGCAAACGACGCCACCATGGTGTTTTATCCTACTTTCTCTTCTTTCCCTGGGGACTCCCTGCTGCAGCTGTTTGGCTTCTTCCCTCATCAGGTCAAACTGCAACCTGCACCAAGGGCCCTGGCCGTATTGCATGACCAAACAAGAAGATTCCTCGAATTGGATCGTCTAGACCTTGGTCCAGGGGGGCAGCCTCGCCAACTCGGACAGCAGTGTGAGGGTCCTGGGCTTCCGTGACCTGAGGCCTTCGGCCCAGCACCTTTTCTTGCTCAGATTCCGTCAGTTGAAAAGCTTTGGCTGCTGCATCATCATTAGCAGCACTGACCCCCGTAAACTTGTTGAGAAACGTTTTCACAGTTTTCGAGACGTCCTGTTTGCGATCAGAGCAACCATATTTTTGGAACCTTGTCGGGGGGTTAATCTTGCGACATGTCGCGCAACATAGTCTGCTGAACCAATTTTGCTGTCTGTAGAAACCTCCTGGCGGCGCATCCTTGAAGACAACATAGCTGAGGGTATAGTCTGTGTCAGGGGCCCATGTTGACAAATTGTCAATGAGCCGTTGGAACTTGACCTGCCCCACATGCGCTCCCCGTTGAGACATCCTGTGGCGAAGGGCCACGTCCTCTTTTTGTTTTTGTCTATACGCCTCAGTCGGAGTAACTTCCGGGTGTTCCTTAGCAAAGTGTTCACGAATGCTGCTATCATGTGAATGTCGAGGTAAAGAAACCAAGCCCTTATGACACAAATGACATTCCCACTTCCGAGCTTCAGGAGGGACATCGTGACTTTTTTTTTCTCCGGTATGGCCGATCACGCTCTAGGGCTCGGTCCTTACATGAGAAGAAGCTGTTAGTAAGAAAACTGCTACATGGACGCCGGTGGTCGCATGCAGCTTGGCAAATCATAACAACCAAAACACAAACCAAAAACAAGGCAAGACGCAGATCCCCCAGCCAGATTTGCGTCTCACCATCCGAAAGACAGCAAAGCAAACAGCGAACGGGGCAAGAGCCCAACAAGAACAACCACAAGAGATTAGCCAAGGACACAGTGGTAAAAACCCACTGTGTCGCAATAAACTCAAAAACATGCAGCAAACGAATTAGTAGCCACCCAGAAACGTGAGACATGCGAACTACGTTGTTGCCAGGAAGACAACAAAAGGTCGCGTTTACTATACACTGTTGACTAACCCAGCCTCTCAGAGTCCACTCACGAGTACTTATTCACGTGCCCAAGTTCAGAGAAAGAGCAAGTACCAGAGGGCGTAAGCACGAGCAGGAGGAATATAACATTGGTGGCCAGGTGTCTTGTGCCCCTCCCCATTGCGGGGAGCGGCCCAGTGGCGACGACAGCGCGGTCACACAGGGCCAGGTGAGTGACCATCCGTAACCAGCCACTAAAAACTTATGCGTCTCAGGGTGGATATGACTACCGTACCAAGTCAAGAAGAATACCATTCCAGGCACTAGCCAGCATGATCAGCACCTAGTTGTTGTGCCTATCGACATGCTTGCAGCAGCTATAGACTCATCATCAAAATATGCATTGTCTCGACGGCGCCAAGCTGAAAAATATCTGCAGAACTGTTCAGGTGCTCCCAGAGTGTCTTCGTCTCAGCAAAGTACCTGCAGTGCATTGCAGCATAGCAAAAACAGAGGGTCAGCCTGAAATCCAGAATAAAGACCACTCTCCCGACGAGTGGGCCAGCTGATTAACCGCTGATCCGAGAAAGAAACTCACGATCCATGTGCGCAGGCTTTGCTGCTCACGGGCGCTCCAGACTGTCCAGCAGAGAGTGCCACTGGTTCGCACCAGTGTCACTCGCTGCAGTGCAGCCTGGTCCATGGCTCCGGCCGGCTACAACCTACTCCCCTTACAGAATAAGAAGTAAGTGCCAGAGGGACCAAGCAACAGAACAGCCAAGCCGAGACAACAACACAAACGAATTAAGAGACGAACCAACCCCCAACAGAAATAGTAGAGAGGGAGGAAGTCAAAGTGGCGGGTGTGTGTGTGTGTGTGTGTGTGTGTGTGTGTGTGTGTGTGTGTGTGTGTGTGTGTGTGTGTGTGTGTGGGTGTGTGTGTGTTGGTGTGTGTGTGTGTTGGTGTGTGTGTGTGTTGGTGTGTGTGTGT
>CAMXCT020006637.1:331937-377880 GCA_947184155.2 Cladocopium goreaui | reverse complement strand
CAAAAATGAGCCAACATAGAGGCAAGAAATGCAATGACAAAAATGCAGGTCCATGAAGATATCGGGGCAAAACGGACAGCAGCAATATTTACTTGCGCTGGTTAAGTGCTTGATTGACGTCAGGTTGGGAAAATAACGTTTCTGTACATATAAGGCGCCCAGCTGCGTCAAGCTACTGGAAATCAAACTGGCCCGCAGAGACGCAATCTCTATACACTAATCTGACGAATGTCAGGTTGAAGATATTCAACAGTGCGTCTTTCAACGTATTGTTCGAATTAGATAGATGAGCCCGGGTTTTTTGAGTCCACTCATTCTGAGACTCGAATTTGGTGCAAATCGGGTACTGACTCAGGGTCAGAAAAAGGAAACACAAGTGCAGGCAGAAAGCGACACGTTCACAGGTGGTCAAAAAACCTCGGATACCGGGTGACCCCCCACTTGAAAGCCGTTTTGTCGCCAACAATCATCGTAACGTGCTGCTTCCTCTGGTTGAAAAATACGGTAAGTGGAGAAAACATCGGATCGATTAAAACTTTTCTGTACATATGCTAATGCGAAAAGGCTAACTGTGATTAAAACTCCGGTGGAGACTCGGACTATGAAAAAAATGCGAAACAAGCTTGCACAACGAGGAAAAAGGCAGGGCCAGACACTCAATGTGTGAGAGGCAGGATGAGAACGCAATGAAAAACAAGTTCCAGTTCAACTGGACTGCCACTAAAGTCCAAGTCTGTAAAGACTTGAGAAACGGAGGTCTGAAGGTGGTCTTTTCTGTACAATGAGAAACCTATTGTCGACTTATCAACGTATCTGACTACAAGATGATCGAAACAAGGTTGAGTCAAAATTTGAAACGTACTGCTCCACGACCGTTCGTTGTGGTCATGGCCAAATTCGACAGTGTCAAAGATGTCTGACTTCCGACTCCTGCACTTCTAATCTGACGCAAAATCCAAATCAGTGCGGAACAAGCTTGCACAATGGAGAAATGGCAATGGCGAGACATGTCAATGTCTGAAGATGGAAATCCTGTCTGTACATACAGCGGAGCTAATTCACGCAAAAAAGTTCGGGTTTGTGACTACGAGTATTGAATTAAATGAGCACGACTTTTGAGCCCGATGCACAATGAGAATTCAGAATGCAAGGAAAACAAGTTCCAGTTCAACTGGACTGCCACTAAAGTCTAAGTCTGTAAAGACTTGAGAAACGGAGGTCTGAAGGTGGTCTTGTCTGTGCAATGAGAAACCTATTGTCGACTCATCGACGCATCTGACTACAAGATGAGCAAAACAAGGTTGAATCAAAATTTCTGAAACGTACTGCTCCACGACCGTTCATTGTGGCCATGGCCAAATTCGACAGTGTCAAAGATGTCTGACTTCCGACTCCTGCACTTCTAATCTGACGCAAAATCCAAATCAGTGCGGAACAAGCTCGCACAATGGAGAAGTGGCAAGGGCCAGGCCCTGTCAATGTCTGAAGATGGAAATCCTGTCTGTACATACAGCGGTGCTAATTCATGCAAAGAAGTTCGGGTTTGTGACTACGAGTATTGAATTAAATGAGCACGACTTTTGAGCCCGATGCACAGTGAGAATGCAATGAAAACAAGTTCCAGTTCAACTGGACTGCCACTAAAGTCCAAGTCTGTAAAGACTTGAAAAACGGAGGTCTGAAGGTGGTCTTTTCTGTGCAATGAGAAACGTTTTGTCGACGTATCATCCCCCTTGCCATTTCCTCCACAGAATGGGGGGGTTGGGGTGCCTATATGGCATCATTTTATGGGAAGTGTTGGCCTTAAATGGGGTCGAGCATGCCATTTTGTAGTAATTTGTGGGTTTTACCTGGTTTTATCATTTTTGTTTTGAAGGCATGATCATTTTTGGGCACCAAGACAAACCATTTTGTAACAAACAAAAAGCCATTTTGTAGATGTTTTTAAGGGTATGATTTGGTGGTTTTAAAAAATGTGAATTAGTCATTGACAAAGAAAATCAGCTAGCCATTCTGTAGAGAAACCATCGTTTCAATAAATGTACCATTTTGTAAGTGCATATTTGTGTTTGCAATGGTTGGCTCGGAAACACTTTAGGACATTTGGCCCTAAACCCTAAATCCACCATGTTGGCCCTCGCATGCGTGGTGCTGATCGTTAATGCCAGACATGTGCTGTGGAAATGCAAAACGCATTGTGACACCAACAGCATGCACCTGGGGAAAAATGCTTGACCATGCACCACACCACCCACAACATCCACACGACGACAACCTGATGGAACATATGACAAGAAACGCCTAGACCCCAAATACTTTCAAAATCCCCCTTGCCATTTCATGGGTGAGGTTGGGGGGGGAGCATTTTGTAGTGAACCACCCCTTTTCTCTGCAAAATGGCTCCAGTACACAGTCTCCATCCTACAAAATGGTCTGTCTATAACCCATGGGGTATGTTTTTTCTATAAAATGGTTAAGCCTGCTGCCTAGAGCCGACCATTTTGTAGACTGGTGTCGGTCTGAAGATAGACCCTGTTTTTATGATTGTGTTGAAAAGAGCAGTGGCAAAGAATTGTGATTGAATTTGTTCCTTCTGGATCCTTCTGGATCTTCTCGGATTCTTCAGCCTTATCCAAACTTCGATACCGATTGTTCCCTGGAAGATCTGTGTTAAAATAGCATTCTTCTCCTGATCTTCGTTTTTGCTTTGGGACCGTTTTTGTGACTGGAACATACTGGAACCGGAAAAAGTTTCCATCTTCAGAAGGATTGCCAGCACATTGTTGGCAAAAAAATAGAAAAATATTCATGCTGCAAAAGTTGCATGAAAAAAAAATGGATCCACCTCCGAAAAGGAGGAGTGAAGACGACTAGAGGGTAAAAACCCTACAAAATGGCACTGGGAAAAAGGCAGTTGACGCTGAGGTCTTGACAAGATAGAGGCTCTACAAAATGGCTCTGGGATTTTTATATGTTTTATAAAATCATGAATGCACTGGTTTGATCATTTTTTGACTAAATTGTCAAAATATTGGTGGATCAAAACAGGTGACAGGCACTACCATTTTGTAGAGCCATGGGTTATAGACAGACCATTTTGTAGGATGGAGATTGTGTACCAGAGCCATTTTGTAGAGACAGGGGTTGGTTCACTACAAAATGGGGCACCCCAACCCCCCGCAGGGAATGGGAAGGAGGATGACGTATCAATGTATCTGACTACACTACACGATGATCAAAACAAGGTTGAAACATTTTGGTTTTGAAAGGTACTGCTACACGATTGTTCAATGTGGCCACTGCCAAATTTGACAGTGTCAAAGATGTCTGACTTCCGATTCTTTCACTTCGGATCTGACGCCAAACGTTTCGGCAGGCTTTGCCACATGAGTGTGAAACAAGCTTGTATAATAGGGAAAAGTCAAACGTTTCTGCAGGCTTTGCCACACGAATGTGAAACAAGCGTGTATAATGGGGAAATGGCAGGGCCATACACTGTCAATGTCTGAAGAATGAATTCTTGTCTGTACACACAGCTGCGCTAACTCATGCAAAGAAGTTCGGGTTTGTGACTACGAGTATTGAATTAAATGAGCATGGCTTTTTGAGCCCGCTCAAACCAAGACGGAAGGTTCCGGCGGATACATTGTCCAAAATCTGATGCCTGGCAGTGTGGACATCAGTGTTTGTTCAAGAATTGCAACAAATAAAATTCCAAGTCTGTAAAGAATTGAAATTCTTGAGAAAGGAGGTCTGAAGGTGGTCTCTGCTGTACAATGACAAACCTATTGTCGACGTATCGACGCAGCTGACTACAAGATGATCGAAACAAGGTTGAATCAAAATTTCCGAAACGTACTGCTCCACGATCGTTCATTGTGGTCACGGCCAAATACGACAGTGTCAAAGAGGTCTAACTTCCGAGTCCTGCACTTCTAATCTGACGGAAATTCAAATCAGTGCGTAGCTAGCTTTCAAAATGGAGAAATGGCAGGGCCATACACTGTCAATGACTGAAGAATGAATTCTTGTCTGTACATACAGCGGTGCTAATTCATGCAAAGACGTTGGGGTTTGTACGAGGGAGTGTATTGAATTAAATGAGCACGACTTTTGAGCCCGCTCAAACGAAGATGGAAGGTTCCGGATGATACAAGTCTAATGATGCACAAGAAACAGAAGGGTTGAGAGGAGGACCAATGTGTGAGAGGGAGGATGAGAATGCAGGGAGACAAGTTCCTGTTAAACTGGACTGTGCCACTAAAGTCCAAGTCTGTAAAGACTTGAGATAGACTTGAGAAACAGAGGTCTGAAGGTGGTCTTTTCTGTACAATGGGAAACCTGTTGTCGACTTATCGACGTATCTGACTACAAGATGATCGAAACAAGGTTGAATCAAAATTTCTGAAACGTACTGCTCCACGACCGTTCATTGTGGCCATGGCCAAATTCGACAGTGTCAAAGATGTCTGACTTCCTACTCCTGCACTTCTAATCTGACGCAAAATCCAAATCAAAATCAGTGCGGAACAAGCCTGCACAATGGAGAAATGACAGGGCCGGACACTGTCAATGTCTGAAGACGGAAATCTTGTTTGTACATACAGCGGTGCTAATTCATGCAAAGAAGTTCGGGTTTGTGACTACGGGGTATGTGTGTTGAATTAAATGAGCACGACTTTTCAGCCTGCTCAAGAACATCGGTCGACAAGATCGAAGTGATGATCTGAGCCACATTATGCCATTCAGTCAAATATCAAGTTTAATTCAATATCGAATGAAAAATCAAACTGAGAATGAAGATTCAACAAAACGTGACCGGAGCTTGGGCATCAGATCGCCAAGCAATGCCTGTCAAATAGTGACAGTGGGTGTTTATCACCCACATGCGGCCACGTTTGTGATGCACGCATCCTTGCGAATTCGGGCCACGGGTGAGGTCAATGCACTCACCCTCTCCTCCATTGTGCACAGTTTTGCCTGTGCCCCAGGCTAGGCCCACAAATATGGCACCGCATTCGTTCTTGCTGAGATTCGTCCCATTGTGCAAGATACGACCTAATTCGTGCGCCTATTCTCTCGCCTCCCACGAGGTGTATCCTACTTTAAATCCCTGAGCAAAGAAACTTTCACTTTGCGCAAAGTGGAGTTTGCTAGGTGCCAGCTTACCTTCTTTAAGAATGGCAACAAAATTACCAAGTTTTGTGGCATGCGTGAAGGCCAGATGGATGATTTCATCGAGGCCTCGGTCTGGTGCCGCCCATCTTGGTGTCGGTGGCATCCCCGCTGGAAGGTTGGCTCTATCATACAAAATTGAGATCGGCAAAAGGTAAAAATGCTCCATTGGAGCCGGTTGGTCAGATCCCTGATTCCATCCGTAATAGCTGGGATCGTACGTGGCCATTCTCATGGCTCCCAAATCTTGTGACAAAATGTCAGCCTGTGCCAGTAGCTTGGCTACATGTTGCAAAAAGGCTTCAGAAGTGGGATGCTCCTTGACTTGTTGATTCAAAAGGATTTCAAACAAGGAATACTCATGATCATTTAGCGGGACATGGCCTGACGGCGTCCTCGGAATCGAAAACACATTAAAAGGAGCACTGCCTAAAGGCGCACTCAAAGATGCATTCGGAGCAATAAGAACGGTCTGTTGCACCACCGGACGGGGTGGTGGTGGCGGCGGTGGAGGTCTTTCTTGAAATTGGCCGCTGTGACCGTAAATATCAAATACTCCTAGTGAAGTTTCCCAATTCCCTGGTGGGTATGTATGATGGGCTTGCTGTAAAGAGCGAGCCTCTGATCGAACTTCACTGACACTAGGTCCTGGGGACCGAGATCGTGCACGGCTATCGGATCTAGATCTCGTTTGACGAGGTCTACGGGATCGAGAAGATCTGGATCTCAGTGGTGGACGTTGTAAAGGTGCCAAACTTCTCGGTGCAGCTGGTGGTCTACCGGTTTTCTGTACACCTTCAAGGACTACAGACATTGGTCCCGGTGGTCTTCTAGGAGGGTCGAAACTTGCAGTACCATCAGTAATTGGCAGTGGAGGTCGGACCTCACTCTTGGGTCTCAACGGCGAAACCACGGCATCTGGTGCTCGAGGCGGTGGTGCTTTAGCCGCCTGACGGCTGTAGTCCCCTGCAATGAAATACACATTGTATGACATGGCTGCAACTCTACGTGTCGAAAATGGAAAATGGAAAATGGAAAACCATGACAACATCCAATTAGAAAAGGTCAACTGTACAAGTACCAACGTGTGATACGTTTTCAGTGATTGGCTTCATGAATGAACGTGAAAAACATGTCGGTTGAGCCAGGATGTCTGTACAGAAACTGAAAGCTGAAGTACCGTGAAAACACCGCATCGAAACTCTCACTAATTCGTCCTACGAGTAAGTCTAAATGGTCTATTTTGTTTTTCTTCTGCTTTGTTCTTTTTTCTTTTGGCGACTCATAGTTGTTTCAGAGGAGGGCCCGAAGCCTTTGTTCAGGAATAACCCCGAATGTTCAGAGTGAATCAGAGTGAATCAAAGTAATTCAGAGGCACAAATTGCAATCAGAGATTTTCAGAGATTTTTCAGAGATTCTTCAACGCCTGAGAAAAAACCATGCACGACAATTTCCATAGAGATCTTCGATCTCCATTGGAAAATGGAACTCCGTAATACGAATTACTCATCTCGAGGGGACGGAAGGGAAAATTAGTCCCAAATCATATCGGATACGGTTCAAAGAAATACCGATGGCTACGATTCATGGTCAAGACGGCCCAGTGGTATTGCCTTGTTGTTTTTCTCGGGACAAGGACCAGACATACCCCCATTTTTTGTGGTGAAAAAGTTGAGGGCCGAAGCCAAATCAGAGGGATACTGTTCACACGCCGGCAGTTACCGGATCACGACGGGACCATGATGGATTCTCTGCCGGATACACACTTGAAAGACCGTAACTCGTCTATGAGTCTTTTCATTTTTTGAAAGGGTACCTGAACTGATTATGCTGTTTACATGCATAGTTCAGGAAGGCCGTCTTTGTCCACATTGGACAAAAGTCGCAGAAATGGGTAAATACTGAAAAATGCGTAACGGACTCCGATTTCTCGAATTATTCATGCATATGACAAAATGATAGCCTGAAAGTCATCAAAAAGCTTGGATAATGAAAGAACATCGTGACCAACTGCAGGTACGTCAGGGTGATCAGCCTTGATATCCCATCCAAGACCGTAGCTTCGTTGCACACGGTGGGTCAAGGATGCCGTGTGCCGCTGCTTGTAAATTGGGAACTGAAACTAAAATTTGAACATGTGATAAAAACCCTTCGGAACAGGGGTTGCCCCCACACCCACACACACACACACCCACCCACACCGCTCTAGGCAGGGTGATGTCCTCGCACATGAGGTGAAGGTGAGGATGAAAAGGGGATGAGATGAAAGTGAAGATGAGATGAGACTACTTAACCGGGACACGAGGAGGGGAACGCAAAAGAAGAGGGAGGGAGCAAACACCAACACCAACACACCCGGCCGGAAGCGAGCAAACCCTGAAAGGGCAAGGGAAGAAAAAACGGAGGCAGACGGAAACAGAAACGGAGCAAGACCAGCGAAGAAGGGGAGGATGGAAGCGCCTGAACCGACCTACCACAGCGAAACCTACGCCTATCTGGCACGCACAGGACCCAACCTACCTGGGGAGGGAAGAATGCATGAAATAGGGGACCGAATGGGGAACTAGTTGATGAAAAAGTTGAAGCAACAAAATTAAATGGGATTCAGTTCCTTGAAGAAAGTCGTTCGTGCATTACTCCTTCGGAGGGACGGTAGTCGGTCAGACCCATAAATGGGCATTAAACGGCTGTTCAAGTTCACGCGAATTAGGTGCACAATATTTTCAACCTCACCAGAAACCAAAGTGGACCATACTTGCAGGAAGCAGACAGGCCGGTAGCCTCAAATGTCATAATGTCATGCTGCGCAATGCTGACGTGATACCAAAAGGAAGGTTTGTGGCAGTTCGGAACAGCTTCACTTGAGCAGAATTGAAAATACTAAGACTACTAATTTCAGATATTTTCGCTTCAGGCACTTAATGAAAATATTAGTACTTATTCGAACTTATCATAAAACTTATTGGAACTTACTTGAACTTATTTTCACTTATTCTTACTTATTTTGGCTTATTTTTTGAGACTTTCAAAGGCTTAGAATTGATAATGCGAAGGATGTTTCTCTTTAAATATGCGGATAAAAGAGGTTGAAGGTTTACTTTTTTTTGGTTTGTAAGTTTCTTTTAGCAGATATTATCCTTTTCAGGGTGCTTTCCTGTTCAGGAACCATCCTTTTCAGGAATTATCCTGTTCAGGAAGTATCCTTTTCAGGAAATGTTTGTTCCAAGAATTTTTCTTGTCAGAAAATATTTGGTTATATATTTGTTTTTCTTCAAGCAGCGTGCCAAGAAGAGATGATAGCTATAGAGATGATAGCTTTGGATCATAACATAAATAGTGTTATATTTTATTGTAAATTATTGTAATGGTTCTTAAATAGATTTTATTTTTTGCCTTATATATTTGGAAGTAAAAATTAAATTGACATAGGTTAAAAAGGAATTAAAACTTGAAAGAAACACAAAAAAATAGAAAAACCAGAAAACCCAGAAAACTTCCAAAATTCAGAAAACCCAGAAATTCAGAAAAAAAAATAGAATCAGAAAATTCAGAAAAACTTTGAAAATTCAGAAAAAAAACACAAATTTCAGAAAGTTCAGCAACCCAGAAATTTCAGAGTTCTAACTTAAATTAAAAGGAAAACAGTTCAGGAAACCCAGAAAATTCAGAAAACGCCGAAAATTCAGAATTCTCATTTAAATTAAAAGGAAAATATTTAGAAAATTCAGAAACCCAGAAAATTCAGAAAATTCAGAAACCCAGAAAATTCAGAAAATTCATAGTTTAATAAAGATTAAAAAGAAAACAGTTTTAGAAAATACAGAATTCCAATTTAAATTAAAAGGAAAACAATTTAGAAAATGTCAAAAAATGAGAAAGTTCAGGGCTCTAATTTAAATAAAAGAAAAGCAAATTCAGAAAACCCAGAAAATTCAAACAACACAGAAAATGCAGAAAATTCAGAAAACACAGAAAATTCAGAGAATTCAAAACAATCAGAAAACACAGAAAATTCAGAAAAATCAGAAAATTTAGAAAACACAGAAAACACAGACAATTCAGAAGTTTTCAAACATTAAACGGGAATGTCTCAGAATAGGGGTGCCATAACTGAGTGCCCCAAGCCCTTCTTTTTTTCCTAAAAAAAGTGAGCTTGGGGCACTCCTAATTTGAGACATTCCCAAATAAGAATACAAAAGAAAACAATTCAGAAATCAAATTGTTTCAAGTAAAGACATCTTCCAAAGAAATCTGAAATGCAGAAAAACAAATAACATTCCTCTTGAGGAAATATCTTGAACCCAAACTATTCTTTGCAGAAATTACCCCCTTTGCAGGAACTATCCTGTTCTTGAACTATCCTGTTCTTGAACTATCCTTTGCAGGAACTATCCTTTGCAGGAGCTATCCCTTGCAGGAACTATCCTTTTTTACAACTGTTCCTTGCCAGCAATCATTTTCCTCTCTCATCGTTTGGATCCTGTAAGTTTTGAGCACCTTGTGCTTGCCTCCTTGTGTGAGCCAAAAAGTCACCATATCATTGCAGTATGATCTAGGATCCCAATCGGAAAAAATACTTGAAAAAATGCATGGAACTTATTTCCAAATATTTTCAGATATTTTAGAATAAAACTCAACTATACTGACTTGATTATATCTTCAGTATCAAATAGTAAGTTCAAATAAGAAATAATGTTGGTTCCTGATTAGTGTGTGCCCCCCCCCCTCCCCTAAACTATATCTGGACTCTCTTTAAAGTAGAAAAGCAAAAAATTTCTTCCCAAACGAAAAACATATCCTCGATTAAGTAAGGATTTCAATTGGCTACAATCGAAATCTAATTAAGATTGTTTTTTTTGCCGATGAAGTTGTGGTAATTGTAGTACTTGTAGACTTGTAGTACTTGTAGTACATGTAGTACTTGTAGTACATGTAGCACTCGTAGTACTTGTAGTACTTGTAGTACTTGTAGTACTTGTAGTACATGTAGTACTTGTAGTACTTGTAGTACTTGTAGTACTTGTAGTACTTGTAGTACTTGTAGTACTTGTAGTACTTGTAGTACTTGTAGTACTTGTAGTACTTGTAGTACTTGTAGTACTTGTAGTACTTGTAGTACTTGTAGTACTTGTAGTACTTGTAGTACTTGTAGTACTTGCAGTACTTGTAGTACTTGTAGTACTTGTAGTACTTGTAGTACTTGTAGTAGTACTTGTAGTACTTGTAGTACTTGTAGTACTTGTAGTACTTGTAGTACTTGTAGTACTTGTAGTACTTGTAGTACTTGTAGTACTTGTAGTACTTGTAGTACTTGTAGTACTTGTAGTACTTGTGGTACTTGTAGTACTTGTAGCGCTTGTAGTACTTGTAGTACTTGTAGTACTTGTAGTACTTGTAGTACTTGTAGTACTTGCATTACTTGTAGTACTTGTAGTACTTGTAGTACTAGTGGAAAAGCTGCTCTTTAATAAGGGTTCAATATCCTTTGGGAAAGGCTTGGAGTTTGAATTTGGCAATTTTGGAACAGGCTTGCTTCCCTTCTGGGCTTCCAGGGGCTGCTCTGGCACAGCTTGCTGCAATAGTGAACCCAGCAAACAACCTACTAAAGTGAAATGGAGCCTCTCCTGGCCCAGGACCTTGGAAAATTGTGGAAAAGCTGTTCTTTAATAAGGGTTTAATAAGGGATTGGTTCTTTTGGGAAAGGCTTGGAGTTTGAATTTGGCAATTTTGGAAAAAGGCTTGCTTCGCTTCTGGGCTTCCAGGGGCTGCTCTGGCACAGCTTGCTGCAATAGTGAGCCCAGCAAACAAACCTACTAAAGTGAAATGGAGCCTCTCCTGGTCCAGGGCCTTGGGAAATTGTGGAAAAGCTGTTCTTTAATAAGGGTTTAATAAGGGATTGGCTCCTTTGGGAAAGGCTTGGGGTTTGAATTTGGCAATTGCCTTTGGAAAAGGCTTGCTTCCCTTCTGGGCTTCCAGGGGCTGCTCTGGCACAGCTTGCTGCAATAGTGAACCCAGCAAACAAACCTACTAAAGTGAAATGGAGCCTCTCCTGGTCCAGGGCCTTGGAAAATTGTGGAAAAGCTGTTCTTTAATAAGGGTTTAATAAGGGATTGGTCCTTTGGGAAAGGCTTGGAGTTTGAATTTGGCAATTTTGGCAAAGGCTTGCTTCCCTTCTGGGCTTCCAGGGGCTGCTCTGGCACAGCTTGCTGCAATAGTGAACCCAGCAAACAAACCTACTAAAGTGAAATGGAGCCTCTCCTGGTCCAGGGCCTTGGAAAATTGTGGAAAAGCTGTTCTTTAATAAGGGTTTAATAAGGGATTGGCTCCTTTGGGAAAGGCTTGGAGTTTGAATTTGGCAATTTTTTGGAAAAGGCTTGCTTCCCTTCTGGGCTTCCAGGGGCTGCTCTGGCACAGCTTGCTGCAATAGTGAACCCAGCAAACAAACCTACTAAAGTGAAATGGAGCCTCTCCTGGTCCAGGGCCTTGGAAAATTGTGGAAAAGCTGTTCTTTAATAAGGGTTTAATAAGGGATTGGTTCTTTTGGGAAAGGCTTGGAGTTTGAATTTGGCAATTGCCTTTGGAAAAGGCTTGCTTCCCTTCTGGGCTTCCAGGGGCTGCTCTGGCACAGCTTGCTGCAATAGTGAACCCAGCAAACAAACCTACTAAAGTGAAATGGAGCCTCTCCTGGTCCAGGGCCTTGGAAAATTGTGGAAAAGCTGTTCTTTAATAAGGGTTTAATAAGGGATTGGCTCCTTTGGGAAAGGCTTGGGGTTTGAATTTGGCAATTTTGGAAAAGGCTTGCTTCTCTTCTGGGCTTCCAGGGGCTGCTCTGGCACAGCTTGCTGCAATAGTGAACCCAGCAAACAAACCTACTAAAGTGAAATGGAGCCTCTCCTGGTCCAGGGCCTTGGAAAATTGTGGAAAAGCTGTTCTTTAATAAGGGTTTAATAAGGGATTGGTTCTTTTGGGAAAGGCTTGGAGTTTGAATTTGGCAATTGCCTTTGGAAAAGGCTTGCTTCCCTTCTGGGCTTCCAGGGGCTGCTCTGGCACAGCTTGCTGCAATAGTGAACCCAGCAAACAAACCTACTAAAGTGAAATGGAGCCTCTCCTGGTCCAGGGCCTTGGAAAATTGTGGAAAAGCTGTTCTTTAATAAGGGTTTAATAAGGGATTGGTTCTTTTGGGAAAGGCTTGGGGTTTGAATTTGGCAATTTTGGCAAGGGCTTGCTTCCCTTCTAGGCTTCCAGGAGCTGCTCTGGCACAGCTTGCTGCAATAGTGAACCCAGCAAACAAACCTACCTTGACTGAGGTATACAGCGTTTTTGAGAAAAAAATGCGTCTCAGCAATTACAGTTTTTTTTTGCAAAAAAAAGGGCTCTCCAATTTTGTTTTGCCACAAAAGCGAACCCTCCAAACAATACATGAGTTTCAGAATAATTTGGAAAAAATTGCCACAATAGCGACCCTAGGTACTAATCAGGACCCAACATTAAGTGGAACTTAACACAGAATATGTTTTAAAAAACAATTTAGACAAGATATTAATAGGATAATAGCAACTTATCAGATACTTATCCTCGTTAAATGCCTGAAGTGAAAATATCTAAAATTAGTGGTCCCAGTACCGAGGTACACAGAACGGCAGGGTCGGCAGGACAAAATGGCTGATGAACGGTAAGGCCAGCAGTTTCACTATACTTAAACGAATTACCAGATTAAAATGTGTGAATTCGGAAGTCAGTTTTTCGGCATTCTCCCTAAAGAGGGTTCCCTCGCATGGGTCCATGGCACCGTGTCAGAGACACATAGAGACACCATGGAAATCACACTAGACAAGAACTGGATCATTGTAATTAGTGATCCGTCGGGAACTGAATCCCAAAAGGTGCAATTAGAAAGGATATAAATATATATATATAAAATGACAAGTGTATATGAATACGTGTTAGTTATATATATATGGGACTATGGTGGCCACCAGTTGCGACTTAAATGCGCACAGGTGCACCACCAAAGTCCCGCAGGTACGGGTCCCGGGAGATGTCTTCGTTGATCACCGACCCCCCGGGACCCCGGTGATCTCCTGCAATAATAAATTATTATATAATAAACACACAAGCAAGCAAGCAAGCAGGCAGGCAGGCAAGCAAGCAGGCACGCAAGCAGGCACGCAGGCAGGCACGCAGGCAGGCACACAGGCAGGCATGCAGGAAGGCACGCAGGCAGGCACGCAGGCAGGCACGCAGGCAGGCAGGCAGACAGACAGACAGATACATACATACATACATCCATCCATGCATGCATGCATACTTACTTACATGATGTTACATGCATGCGTGGGCATATATGTTTTGAATTTCACTATGTACATGTCTATGTATTTATATATAAAGCGTGCAAACAACATGTTGTCCACAAACAACTTGAAAGTAAACCAAAATTCGACGGTGACCACTCGAGCGGCCCCAAAACAAGTTTGTATTGTCTCAATTGGGACCCTGTCATATGAACTCCCGGCGTAGGCAAAACCCTGGCTGGTGCAAAGTGGCTAAAGGTGCTTTGCCAAAAATGTGCTGCCTAAGCATTGTGCACAAGCTCATGTGTGGCATTTGCAGTTCCAGCTAAAGAGGTGTATGCAAGTTGTGCGCCCGCACCAGTCGCTCCCATGGTTTGGTTTAATTTTGGATCTTCGAAATGCAGAACAATTTGACATTACGATGGCTAGGGGGTACCCTATAGAAACTACATACTGTAATGGTATTCATTGAATTCAAACCCAAAATTAAAATGTGTTTTAATTGTTTGTTTTTCATGTGAACCCTCTTTCTTGTGTCATGTTTCATTTTGTTCAACCTCCTGTTCATTTTCACTGATGCTGCAAACATACTTGACAATCAAAGAAACTCTGGCGTACGCAAATGCTGAGGGTGTCAGTTTCAAATATTTTCGAACACATCCCAGCGCGTAAGGGTTGGTATAAATTTGTTGTTTTCGCGCAAGCTGGGACTTCGCGCGTAAGCAGCACGGCAGCACGCAAACCCAAGCGTAAGCACACCCAAACGACATGGCAAAACACATATTTTTTTTATGCGGCTCAATTGGATACTACCTGATGGTAGGTAGGTCATGTCTAGGTTTTCATGATTATAAAGGTTTTTGATGGTTTTTGTTAAAGTGCAGGCAGACGTGCTGGAATATATTGGAACTGGACACGGTCAGGATAGAGAATATGGTGGATGGCATGTTTTCTCTTTTGATGAGAAATTGGAAGATCAGGGATACTTTGGGAAGGTTGTATGGACTACGTGGTTTTCCGTATTCTGAAGAGGAACCACGCACTTTCAGCCGATGTTCAACTTGAGAGGCGGGGATCGAGTGTCCCCAATCTGTAACAGGACATGTTCCACAAGTTGATCCTTTTTGTGATTGGATTGGTGTGTCAATGTGTGTTATCCAAATTTACCCAAGTATGAATTGAACAAATGCGGTTGAACCCGATTTAGCAATTGCTGCCTGGTCGTTTGGAACCTGTGGTTGACATTGACATTGTCTTTCAAGGGTTGTTCGGGATTCCAAACCACCAACACAACCATCGTGTGGTCAATGATGTGACTTCGGCTCAAAATTATTTGAACCCCAAATTGCCATTGATGCGGTTAGGGCCTCAAGGAATGGGGAGCTTGAAGGGTTTGTTTTATATAGTATTGAGCATCATGGGCGTCCCAGCCACTTAGGAGCAGCGCGTGAGCTTCATGCCAGATAGCCAGGAAAAAGGTGTTCCTGGGCGACATGGAGATGGAATGTCCTGCTGTCGTCTTCTCAGTAGAACCGTCCTTTGTTTTGTTTTTATTGTGACATTCTAGGCTTTACTGTAGAATCTGTAGAGGCCGAGTCAATGTCGAGCTGATTTTCAAGACTTTGGAATAATTCCCCGTGGGGCAGCATATCAAAGATTCGCCTGATTCGCTCTGGTGATCTTCGAAGCCACCACATC
This sequence comes from Cladocopium goreaui, assembly GCA_947184155.2. NCBI lineage: Eukaryota > Dinophyceae > Suessiales > Symbiodiniaceae > Cladocopium > Cladocopium goreaui. The sequence goes on along the minus strand of CAMXCT020006637.1, from coordinate 362,713 downwards.
CCCTTTTTTTGCCGCTCAGGTTCTGGCGTTCGATTCTACCCTGGGACAGCGGCTCGGCAGGGAAGTTCGGTCATGAGATGCTGGATGCCATGGTTGTTGGCTTCCCCTTTAGCTGATTTAGCTGTCCCATAGCGCTTTACATCAATGGAGTACAAGTTCCGTGCAGAGTACGAGCAAATACAAGGTGTGGGCCGCGGAATGCCCGGGTAAGTTGGCGTAGAAGTAGGCTGACCAGCATTTATGGATATTTATGGTTTATATATGTTTATATATGGTCTATTACTATTACCATATGTCTATATTAGATAGGGGGCCCATGTCGGCCCATCATGGGCCGGCCCCCAGTCGTAATTTCCTGGTTGGAGGTGGTGCCTCTACTGGAAGAACCAGGACACTTATGGCTGTGTCAACTCCTATGTTGCCGAGCCATTAGAACCTCGACGACGAATGTCCAGGCAGTGAGAGTAACACTGGATGATAGTGGATGGGTAGGGTGTAAACATCCCAAACTGCCCAAATATTTCAGCTTGGTGAATTAGAATGAATTAGATTCATTTCTCCAGATAAATTGGTCAGAAGCAAGTGGAACTGGGACATGTTTTTGATTTTTTAAATGTTCAATGATATAAGTGCCCCACACGCAGATATTGAATACATCCTTGCAATATCATGCAAATTTAAGATCTTGGGCAGGGTCGAAATCGTTCAGAGAAGTTGCAGAAACTGTCTATATGAAGTGATTTAGGGTTTTGGGGTTCAGGCTTTAGGGTTCGTCGACATGCACACACACACATATATATATATACACATACATACGTAACTATATTTATAAGGAGAGGGCGATGGAGAGAGATATGTTTATAATGCATGCTTGTTTAAATGCACATGTATTTTGAATATTTGATGTTTTGCAGCTATGGCACTTTTCCCGCCGCTGCCAAAGACACTAATATATTGTGTTTCTCCAGTTGTTGCTCAGCAGCAATCCCAAGTTTAATGGAGATCCAGCCAATACCCCCCAAAGGAGATTCCCCCAAGAATTGATGTAATTTATGATTAAGATTCGCCATTGAAAAAACGTGCTTGGTGATGAATGGCCATTTAGTAAACCCATGTAGACCCACACCTTGTTGGCGACAGGTTGGTTTATGTTGAGTCCCCGGGATCGCTGGGATCGCCTCAGGAGGGCCAAGGGCTTCGACACGACGACTGGGCTGCGTTGCCGGTGGAGGACTTCGCCGGCGTTTATCTCAACGCAGGCGAAGTCCTCCACCCGGTGGGAACACCAATGGGTTTTTTCGAAATAAGGTGAACCCAAACTCATCCAAAATGTAATGACTGTAATGGTTTATCATCACTTCGCACTGGAAAATGGTAATCTTGAGGTATAGCCGTATAGCCCATTTCTTGGCAAAGGGGAATTCTTGAAATGATTCGGGGTAGTACAGTTTAATACACATGCGTTTTCTTGTGTAAACCATGTGTATTTACATAGTAGTCATCTCCCTCCGACCCGAAATTTTGGTCGGTTACCGGTTTTTACACATGGTCCTAAAATCGAGGCATTCACAGTTGATTGACCTTTCATGCCAAAGAGGGGAGACCCTTCAGTAGAACTGATGTAGACCAATGGCGTTGGGAAAAATCTGCGTAGCCTGGTGAATACCAAATTAGCTGGGATATTCATATGGGTATTCATCCTCCCAAACATGGCATCATAAGTTTTGATGAGATTGGCGCATCAGCATGCAAGAAAGCACTTCAACTGGGGAGATTCTTCCAGACGACACCAAAGTAAGAAAGTCATGTGATGTCATGTGATAAACCCAAAAGCAACCAATCCCAATAACTAACCATGCACCAAATGCCAAATATTCTAGACCTCAACTGGGGATGGTTCATTATTGGGCGTATCTAATCCTAATCCCAATTATTCCAACTCGCACCAACTCACAATTATTTTTTTCCAACTGCTAGGAATAAACTAACCCTAGTTAGCATTAATTAACCAAGATCATGTTTACATGTTTTTACCCCGTGGGCGCCGGGGAACGAGCTTACCCATGACATACTTGGATGACTGGAGTGGTTCCCGGTGGCACCTCCTTGAAACGCCAGGTGTTCGTGAACGGGAGAATCAGTTGAAACAACGCAGGCAGGCGGTGCAAAACGCAGGTGAGGATAGACATCGTACATCATTGGACTGGTAGGATATGGCGGGATATCTTTGATTTGTTTATGCTTGCAAGCGTTTCTGAAAACTTAGATATTTTGTTTGATGCGTTTGGTGCTGAAGTTGCCCAGAAACATGTATTTGGATTGGATGAACCTCCCTGAATTTGAAACATCATATTTAAATTGCATATTATATTTACATGCGTTTACATGCTATATATTATACATACACACACGCACACACACATTATATATATTATATTTATATAGAGGTGGCTATATTTGAGTTGCAAAATAGCGGGTAAAACATGTCCCGTGTCCCATTTTATGTTCTTCCACAGCCCGGTACGCTCATCGCGGCAGGCTACAATTCACTCCAAGGCCCAAGCCCACGTTGCTCACCTTCGCTTCTGAAGCCCCGCCACTTGGATATGATAATTTTCAGTCACCCCCCAAAGTGGATCGTGGAATATCTACCCACCGGATTGTGATGGGACACTGTGTTGTTGCCAACATGATCTATTGATGATTTAGTGAGTCCAGTGATGAATTACACGAAATGAGGTGTTGCTGTTATTTGATATATATATATATATATGTGTGTGTGTGGAACATCTGAAGAGATGTAAAACTTCTAACTGATGAGGTCGTGGATGTTGAAACAGCTGGCCGTCGTGACTGGCCTCACCATTTTCTTTGGATTGACATTGCATAGTTTGAAGCCGCGACAACAACCTCCTTTTTCAATATTGCTCGAGCACTTTTTGCGGCTGACAATTGCAACATGAGGATTCCAGGCACAGTCCATGCTTGCAGATATGGTGACTCTTCTTTTTGGGTCGTTGGTGAGGTTCAATTGTGCACCTAATTCATTTGAACACTCACAGCTGTCGATGGGGTTGATTTGAATACGGAGGGCCTTGAGCCTTATCACGAAATCTTGCACGCAGTGTGGATGCATCATGTGATTTCCAATTAATTTTATTATTACACCTGACTTTCGTGCCATGTTCCCTGGACGTTTCTCCAACGTCCCCGAGACAATGTGGAACTTTGGATGGAATCCTCAGACTATGGGCTTCGCTGGCCAATTTTGCGGTGGGGACCCTATGACTCAGGTGCAGCAGTCTCAAACTCAGGCACAACTTGCTGCGCTTCAGCACAGAATGCGATGCTCAATCAACAGCTTCAGACACAAGATCAATCTCATATCAACCATCTTCAACAATTATCTTCAATCCATCAGCCTCCACACACTGTCAATCCTCCAGTGACCACCAGTCCCATGCCATCTCACCCATCCGTTCCTGAACCATCCACTCCGGCAGCTGTGCCAGCGACACATTCTGGCCCTACGACGTCTTTAAGCTCAGAAGCACTTCTTCAAGAGGTGAAGAACACTGTGGAATCCAGCCTCCAAGCGATGGTCGGCAAGCCATCCGAACACCCAGTTCAATCCACTTCACCTCCTGTTCCCTTACCAACTCCACCAGTCCAGTTCCGACACCAACGCCTCCTCTCGCTACCATCCCTGTGCCCACGATGGACCAACAACCACCACAGTCTTTCTCAAGCTTCTCACACAGATCCCGGTCCCATCGCCATCGTGAACAGTCCAAGCACCCAGACAAGCGTCCTGTGTCCATCCATCGCAGCCCTCGTCGACGATCCACTCGTCGACCCAGGAGATCATCACGACCGAGAACTACATCCCGAGACAGATCCCGTCGACGGCAAGACTCTCGACCTCGTGACCGAGCACCTTCGATCCACCTTCGATCGGCAACACCCAGACGACATGCGGAACGCCACACACAGGAGGACCACTACCAACCACATGACAACTCCTCCACCGCACCAACTCTTCATACTTCATCATGGTGGAACTACCAACAACCCACCCAATCCCACGACACTCGCTCATCATCCCACCATCAAGCAGCAGATTCCAACGACAAGTGGCAGTCCTGGGGCAAGTGGAAAGACTACTCCAAACATCAACCACCGACACACCAATCCACGTGGATCGACTACACCACATCCAATTTACCAGACACTCATCCACGTGACCACTCCACCAGACCCATCACTGCCTACTCGTCCACTCATCACACCTCTCACCGTCACAGACGACGATACACTCCAGCCGTTTCAGGAGACGACCAACCTGTCGCCTCCCTTCAGGCCATATGCTCATCAATGTTCACTCAGGCACAAAAGACGAATGGGTGCGGTGGGTCAAGTTCGGCCTCAAACACAAAGATCGCATGCCAGCAGCATCGGATTCCACCGGAGTTGAAACCTCGTCCTACTATCTCCATGGATGTCGAAGCGTTCCATGAAGCTGTCCAGACACTTCAGCAACAGGATGGTCGCATTCCACTCGACATCACCAAAAAAGCGATCAACCTGCTCTTCAGCACCAACCTCCTGCCCGGCTACGAGCTCCACAAGGCCTACGTCATGGAACTTCCCAGCGCTAACGTCTATGCACTCATCCTTCCACTTCCACATTCCAGTCTCTACCAAATGCCCAAACCTTTCAAGTCCAATCACAACCACACTTGGGCACTGCTTCACGGCACCAGCATCAGCACATCTCAAGCCATTCTCCTTGAGGGCAAAATCAGACCGGCCAACTGGCAGTTCAATAAAAATACCAGAAAAGCGATGTACCATCCTTTGGGGCATTCTATCTTGGAAGAGAAGTTGCCAACACTGACACTGATATTCCTGATTGGGCAATCAAAGAGCTCATGGACACCATTCAGAAGAAGGGCAAAGGCCAACAGGAAATCATCGTCGGTGCGATGTACACCGGCGCCTGCCAACACACGGCATTCAAAGCTGGAGGAAATGAGACGGCACAGCTCGCAGTAGCTGAGAAAGGGGTGGTGACAACATCGGAGAAGTACACGATTGCCCACAGTAACCATGTGGGGTTGAAGTTCGTCGCCTTAAAGTTGCAAAATCTGCCACCTCAATCTGACGATGATGGGTCTTCATCCGTTGACCTGACTTACCGAGGCATCAACGAGAGAACTAAGGACCGATACACAAGCCGTCGAGGCAACGCCAGATAGATTTTTTTTTGACACGACCTGCCAGGACTATCTAATCTTGTGCCAAATTCCGGAAACCGGAACAACCATTTCTAGGGATACCTGGACGAGCATCGGATGGCAAAATTGCACGGTTGCCTCAATTTGTCGTTTCATTCAATTTCCATACTGTTTCTGTCATACTGACACACTGACATACAGACTGCATGTTTGTCGTTGATCTCGGAGATGTCCTGATACTTTTTCATTTACGTACACTTGACTGGTAGTGCTTTCAGTTTCTCGTTGCTACATGTGACATTCAAGATTTCACTAGGTTTCACCTTCATAATGTGGAGGATCTCTCATGATCTCTCACGTTTGACCTTTTCACATGTCATGCTGACTGCTTGATGTGATTTGGTAAATACCGTAGTGTTCCACTTGTGGCCCAATCTAAGTATCCTGACTCAGACCATGGCAGATTCTGATCGATCTCGCTCACCGGCGCCGGCCGCAACCGAGCTGATCCTCATGAACGAAATCCTCCGCAGCTGCGACCCGACCTGCCGTTCTTCCCACGTTGGCGGGGCCCTATGCAGGCATCGATGCAGCAAGCTCAGAATATGTCACGACCTCAGTTCCGACCTCAGATGATGATGACTCAGCCGGGCGCTTACCTGAATTGGTCCATGTTCAATTCCAACTGGCAGGGCCACCAGTTCCCACCGGTACCTTCATCCACTCTTCCTGCATCACCTCCACCAACTTTGCCATATCCACGACCTCATCGTCCAGCTCATTCACCATGTTCACCAACTCTTCCATGCCCACCTACTCAACCATGCTCTCCAAGCACCCCATCGGTCCCATCATCCCAACCTCGTCGCTTCGATTCACCGACTTGCACTCCACAGAGGGAAAAGGACAACCAAGAAGCCCTTCGCACTTATGGGTTTGATCCAAACCCACAGTGGCAGAGCGACAATGACCACTATGACAACCAGAAAGTCAATGGAATGACATTTCCAAAGTCAATCCGTCAATCGGCCTTCACCCAAAAGTTGGACATTGAAGGGTGTGATCCTCTTAGCTTACCATTGGCGGCTCTTCTGTATCAACAGGCCAACAACTTCTGGCTTCGGAAACTGGCTCATGGTCGTGAGCTTTACATCGTCCCTACAGGGGACATCGCAGCTGTTGTTTTCATGACGGAGCTCTTGACACAGCTCAAAGCAAAAAGCATCGATCTGGACAAGGTTTCTCACACTCGGGCTCGGCAAGATGGAAAAATGATGGACAAGACGAACAACACCAAGTATGCCGCACAGCAAATCGCGGACATCATCCACAGCTGGGTCCCAATGCGCATGGCAGATCCAGAAACCCAGCACGAATTAACCCAGCTACGCAGCCAACTTGCGTTGTTGCGTCACAGAAGGTTGGGGAAAGTCCAGGCCGGTGAAGTCACTTCCTCACCTGCCACAGGTCCTTCAGCATCCAGTCCGGCAGCAACACCCATTCAAAGGGCCCTCCTGAACAACTCGAATCAGCCCAGTCCATGAGCTCCACCCAAATTCGAGCCATCCAGTCTCCTTGTCTGCCCATCCACTGTCAATCCTTGGCTGTCCCAGCACATGCCAACGACCTTGGCAGTGCGAGCCTTCAACAAATGGCTCAAAGAATTGCCATTGTCCGAACCAAAACGGAAGGTTCTGGCTGACAACATCGCCAAGACCGAAGAGTGGTGGTCGCATCAACCAGCAGAGGCCATTGAAACTGTGGAACGTGTCGCGGTCATGATGGGCATCCCCGTGAGTCTTATGGGCAAGAACTATGATGCTTTGAACCTCTTGAAGGCCATGACTGCGGCCATCAGTCTGACGAATTGACTAGCTTTATAAGAATCTCATAGCCACAGACTGAGGTATGAAAAAAAGATATTTTTATCATTTTTTATCCCCAAATTTTCAATCAAATCATCGTATAAATCATCATCTCTTTTTTTGATCCCAAAATCTTCAATCAAATCATCATACAAATCATCCTCTCTTTTTTTAGTCCCAAAATCTTCAATCAGTTCATCATATAAATCATCCTCTCTTTTTTTGATCCCAAAATCTTCAATCAAAACATCATATAAATCATCCTCTCTTTTTTTTATCCCAAGATCTTCAATCAAATCATCATATAAATCATCCTCTCTTTTTTTATCCCAAGATCTTCAATCAAATCATCATATAAATCATCCTCTCTTTTATCATTTGACATGGTTATATTTTTTATTAATATCTTTTGTTTCTTCGTATAACCAGCCTCTCTTTTAACATTTGACAGGGTTATCTTGTTGATTATTTGTTTCTTCGTATGGTTCGTCAAAGGCTTTATTTTACCCTCTCTGTTTTCTATCACGCCGTTTTTTCTTTTCTTCACTTTCTTTGCTACTGCACTTCCTCTCCTGTCTTCTCCACCTGATCTTACCCTTTAAGTGTCGTTTCTTTGATGTGGGTTATATATACGTATATAGATATAGATATAATATATATATATATACAATATGAAATATATTAAACCATATTAAACCATCAACTGGCTTTATTTGCCTGCGCTTACTGTCCCAGATCATGGATGGCTGTAGAGGAGTGTCAATTTGGGGATCGCTCGGCGTAAAGTAGCTATGTGTTTTGTTTTTGTGTTTGTCCCCTAACACTTCATTTAACGTGTTCATTGTTTTCATTTAGTTTTCAAACGGTTCATTGATGTTTCCATTGTTGGGGATGATTTTTTGAAAAAACTGAGGGAAATCATCAAAAAGTCATCGTTTGAATTATCAAAAAATCATCGTTTTTGGGATATTCCCATAAATTCCCTTGGTTTTCATTGAACATGTTTCAAAATGATTGAAAAAGTGGCAAGCCGGTGGAAATGTGGAGAAAATTGATGATTCAAACGATGATTTTTTGATGATTTTGGGTAGCATTCCTGGGAATTGTTGTAAACCCGATGATTTTTTTGATGATTCAATCGATGATTTTTTGATGATTTGGGGAAACCGGTCTGGGGATGATTTTTCGAAAAAACTGAGGGAAATCATCAAAAAATCATCGATTGAATCATCAAAAAATCATCGATTTTGGGATTTTCCCTTGGTTTTCATTAAACATGTTGCAAAATGATTGGAACATCCCAAAATCGATGATTTTTTGATGATTCAATCGATGATTTTTTGATGATTTTTTGATTTGGGGAAACCGGTCTGGGGATTATTTTTCGAAAAAACTGAGGGAAATCATCAAAAAATCATCGGTTGAATCATCAAAAAATCATCGATTTTGGGATTTTCCCTTGGTTTTCATTAAACATGTTGCAAAATGATTGGAACATCCCAAAATCGATGATTTTTTGATGATTCAATCGATGATTTTTTGATGATTTGGGGGAATCTGTCTGGGGATGAATTTTTGAAAAAACTGAGGGAAATCATCAAAAAATCATCGATTGAATCATCAAAAAATCATCGATTTTGGGATTTTCCCTTGGTTTTCATTAAACATGTTGCAAAATGATTGGAACATCCCAAAATCGATGATTTTTTGATGATTCAATCGATGATTATTTGATGATTTGGGGAAATCTGTCTGGGAATGATTTTTTGAAAAAACTGAGGGAAAACATCAAAAAATCATCGGTTGAATCATCAAAAAATCATCGATTTTGGGATTTTCCCTTGGTTTTCATTAAACATGTTGCAAAATGATTGGAACATCCCAAAATCGATGATTTTTTGATGATTCAATCGATGATTTTTTGATGATTTGGGGGAATCTGTCTGGGGATGAATTTTTGAAAAAACTGAGGGAAATCATCAAAAAATCATCGATTGAATCATCAAAAAATCATCGATTTTGGGATTTTCCCTTGGTTTTCATTAAGCATGTTGCAAAATGATTGTAAAACCACCGAAATCGATGATTTTGATGATTTCCCTCAGTTTTTTCAAAAATTCATCCCCAGACAGATTCCCCCAAATCATCAAAAAATCATCGATTGAATCATCAAAAAATCATCGATTTTGGGATGTTCCAATCATGTTGCAACATGTTTAATGAAAACCAAGGGAAAATCCCAAAATCGATGATTTTTTGATGATTCAATCGATGATTTTTTGATGATTTCCCTCAGTTTTTTCCCTTTCCCCAAATCATCAAATAATCATCGATTGAATCATCAAAAAATCATCGATTTTGGGATTGTCCAATCATTTTGCAACATGTTTAATGAAAACCAAGGGAAAATCCCAAAATCGATGATTTTTTGATGATTCAATCGATGATTTTTTGATGATTTCCCCAGTTTTTTCAAAAATTCATCCCCAGACAGATTCCCCCAAATCATCAAAAAATCATCGATTGAATCATCAAAAAATCATCGATGGATTTTCAACAATTCCCCCAGGAATGATTCATCACCCCAAAATCATCCCAAAAAATCAATCGATTTGATGATTTCATCAAGTTTCCCCAAAATCGATTGAGAGTGACCTCATCAAAAAATCATCGGAATCATCAAGTCTAGGAAATCATCATCATTTTCTCAACATGTCCCAGAAAGGCTACCCAAAATCATCCTAGAAACCACCCCAATCTTATAAGTGTCCACAAATCACCCTAGCTAATCAAAAAAGTCAGCCATCCATGTCGTTTGAATCCTTTTGGAACATGGGTTTATGAGTTTATCGGATACTCTCCTCTGGAATTGGAGGGGCATGATGTGACATAGATACTGTCGCTAAGTTTACTCAAATGACATAGAGATTAAACTAGCTTCTTTGGACCAAGATGACATCCAGATTAAGACCCGCGACTTATAGGAGAGCAAACAGAAACCTTTGACAAAAAACAATTGTAAATCCCAGGATGGATTCAGGAAGGTTACGATGTTAAATGTAGGATTGCAAAAAAAAACTTCGAATAGATTAGGTTTGATTAGACCTCGCTGTAGATCTTTTGATGGACTATGCCATGCCTTTACGTATCCCTCGTTTTCTGGGGCCGGCGGCAGGGGCAGCAGCCCTGGAAGAAATACTAGGATGGATTCTAGGATGAATTTAGGATGGCAAACGGCAGATGATAAATCCCAGGATAAATCCAATGATGAATTTAGGAAGGCAAAAAACACATGATAAATCCCAGGATAAATCCAATGATAAATTTAGGATGGCAAACAGCAGAGGATAGATCCCAGGATAAATCAAACAATGAATTTCGAAGGCAAAAAACAGAGCATAAATCCCAGGATAAATCAAACGATGAATTTTCGAAGGCAAAAAACAGAGGATAAATCCCAGGATAAATCAAACGATGAATTTTCGAATGCAAAAAACAGAGGATAAATCCCAGGATAATTCAAACGATGAATTTTCGAAGGCAAAAAACAGAGGATAAATCCCAGGATAATTCAAACGATGAATTTTCGAAGGCAAAAAACAGAGGATAAATCCCAGGATAAATCAATCGATGAATTTTCGAAGATTCCATCGACAAAATATCTTTTTTGGGTTTTCCATTCCCTGGCTGACTAAGATTCTTATAAGACTAGCTCCTCAATTTCGCAGGAAACTCAAGCACAATGTGCTTCAATCCCATCTTGCAATCCTCAATTCGATGATCTTGATCATCTATACATTTTGTCTCCCTTCACAATGACTCACAGCATTCATCTCTTTCAAGGCTTTCGCATCATCCAAACACGCATGATGGTGCTCGCCGTCATCCATGGACTTCGTCCAAATCAGAAGCTGAAGTCAATTTTGGAAGGATGTACAGATCTCATACACTTATGGGGTTCCACCCTCCATGCCCACAACCTTTTCTCTCGACCATTCTTTCAATCCCAGAGCGTCTACATCCGTTTCACCCATGTTCCAAACCTGCAACCCAAATTCTATGTTGGGTCTGCGATGCACCATACTTTGGATCGTGAATATAGCCGATCCCGCAAATATCTTCAACTCACCAAGGACCGGCTTGTCCATGCAGAACTGGCACTGTGCTATTGGCGTGAACATGACAACCTCTACATTTGGGCACCCATCCCCATCTACACCGAACGCTCCGACTATCGCAGTCTTGAAATGGCCATTATTCAAGAATGGCAACCACGACTCAACTTTCCCTTCATTTGTCAATTCTTCCACCCACGCAAAGGCATCCTCAAAAAGCCAGCCATGAACACGAATGCCCAATTTGGTCTGGCCACACTGTGGCGCCGCGCCAAACACAAATTCACTCCGTCCCTTGTCCGATTGGTCCTGACCTCAGAAAGATTTCAAAATCATCTTGGTCTTTGGACCATTATACACGCGTTGGGGTCTAACACAAAGGCCAGATTCGAGCACACCAAAATGTTGCGGTCCAATGACGGTGGCCTCACCCTATGCTATGCTCTACGCCGCCTGGCAAACAACATTCAGGAACCTTTCCGCACCCTGTCCTTGAATGCCATCGACGCCTCCATCAAGTCGTGGAACGGCAAACCTGCACCGAAGGCTATGCTCCATGGTCTTTGACCCCAAACCTTCAACTGCAACTCAAGCAGTTTCTTCGGAGCTGGCATGTGAAAGTTCTGGCCCACCAAGTTCCTTGCCACACTCCGTCGTTCAGGACAGTGTTCATCAAACATGCCGCAGTTCTTGACCAACTTTGCAACCACAAACAGACCATTTTGGACTGGTCCACTTCAAATCCAGCCATATGCTCCTGCAAACATTGGGACACCTACAAAACAGCGGCCTTGAATCCCTCTGACCCACTGGGTCCTAGCTGGATCCTTGCTTCAATCCCTTGTGTCGGAGGAACTTGCAGTCATTGCAGAAGGCTCCCTGCTCAACAAAGTCTTTCCGTCCAAAAAGGAATATCATAATCAACTCCGACTGGGTCTTCAACAATGGACCAAACGCAATGGTCTGCCTTCTATCCCCAGATCGGATATATTGGAACTTGGCAAAAAACTGTGGTCCCAACATTCCTCCCATGTCACTTGCCATATCACGAAATCCACCATTTCTCAACTTCAATCAACCTTCGAGGGTGCCATTTTCCACTGCGAGGACAAACACTCTTCATCCCTTCGTATTTTCTGTCCCTGTCTATACTATCAAGCCATTGAACAAACATTCCAGGACCCTTCCATTTTTGAACCTGTGTCCTTGGAACCTACTTCCTTGGTCACCTCTCTTGTGTCCTCTCTTCAGCAACAACATGGGAAACATACCCATGGGCAGTTGGTAATGGACGTCAACTCCCTGCTGGATACATCCTGGCAAAGAGCAAAGAGGCCTTTCGTAGTGGCCGACCCATCATTTCTTTTGTCGATGCCCCTTTTCGACCGATGCTCAACATTCTTGCCAGACTCATCTTTCAACTGATCCCAGTAGCATGCCCTGATCACTTCGCATCAGGTGATGTTTACACTCTTTTGTCCATTCTCAAGTCAGCGCCTGTCGGCGCCGATCTGATCCTTGCCAACCAAGATTTAGCGGGCTTCTTCAACAAGCATCGATCAAGAACGTTTCGTGAGTGCCTGGCTCATGCTCTTGGACTTCCTCCGTCCACATATGGATGTATCGGACAATGAGGCCTTCTCGGTCTACCCAGGCAAAACCAACAACAAACCAGGGGACATTATCAAAGGCCGCACGTTCCGTGGTCTCAATGTCACACGAAAGATCATTGTGAAAGATGTTCCGCATTTGATAAGATCCGCCTTGGACATGCAGACATTTGCATTAGGTCAAAAGTGCATCAGCCAATGCCGGGGTAGCCCCATGGGCAGTCCACTTTCCCCAGCACTCTGCCTTATGGTTGTCTCCATCAGCGAACAAGTTTGGTCCATTACAGTCAAACAAACCCTTTCCAATCACAACCTTTTCATTCGTCACATCCGCTACGCCTGGTCTTCGGCGATTCACGCCTCAAAGACTTGACACCATATGACGTCCTCCTGGACGATGGCTTCTATGGAAAACCCATCATCCTGACCGAACCGGACCAGGAATTCTTGGGCTTCATGTTGGAGACGAAACCATTTGAACTGATCTATCAAGGGCCCACAAACATATCCCAAGTTCTCTCGCCCTTCTTGGCATCCCCTCCTCAAGTACTTCTGAGTGGCTTCCGTTCCCGCTGCCACATTGTGGTCAAAGGGGCATTCCCAGACCCTAGGGTCAAACAAGGTCTTGACCAACTAATTCGTCTTTACACTCTTGCTGGATTTCCCAAGGAGGAACTCCAGACAATCTCACACCAAATCATGATCCAGCATCAGAACCTCAGTCGCATGAGCAAAAAGTTGCAAGGTCTTTAAGACCACGACACGCCATCATTGGATGCGTTAGCTGGCACTCAACATATCATGTAGGATCGTTGTTGTCCCACTTTAGCCTGGCTCAAACTAGGTCCCGCATTTCGCAGTTGTGATTCTTTGCCTAACATGGATCATGCTCAAGGACGTGCCTTCCACCATCACTTGGCTCGGGCCATCATGCATTTGAACTTTCTGGCTGGTCTCCTCCCGACACACATGGTGGTCAATCCAGAACCACACCTTCGCCCTCTTTCGATTATCCCTGCACCAAGGGAAGCTCAAAGTCACCACCATTCCGAAGGGGTAAGATTGACTCCTGCACCAGCTGTGGGTAATTCTTCTTCAACACCAGTTGGAAAATCTTCAAAATGGGGAGTCCCAGGCCCAGATTACCCGAGGGCCACTACACGAATCACCACACCAGTTCCAGTCCGCTCGAAACAACGAGCCCACTCGGTGAAAGCACCACAACCAAAGAAGAAACAACGGGTGGAGTCCCCGGCACTTGAATCCGCCACAGATCCTCCTCCCAGTTGTAACAGACAGTCCACACCCCGGTCTCAACTCAGATGATTCCGACGAGGACTTACCTCCTACTGTGACCCCAAAGTGAAGATATTTTCACTTCAGGCACTTAATGAAAATATGTTTGAAATTATCATAGAACTGATTTTTACTTATTTTCACTTATTTTAACTTATTTTTTAAATACATTTTTGAAGGTTCAGAATTGATCATAGGCGAAGGATTTTCCTGTCATACATTCTGAAAAACATGTTTGGACACAAAAAGAATTTTGGAATAATGTCATTTTTTTCTTTGTCTGGTAGTTTGCTTTGTTTTTTAATATTATCTTATTTCCGATGGCAGAATTTCCTAGAGGTGTTGTGAAATCATCTCTAATTTTGATGCTCAAGGATTCAATTTATCTAAAAGTTATAAATGTTACTTCTTTCTCCATATGGATATGTTTCAAGATGAGGTGTCCGTTTTTGGTTCCAAAATAGCTACTTTAAGGAGAAAAACGGATACATCAGTTTGAGACATTCCCATATGTTTACTTTTGTTCAATGTTTGAAACCTAGCTGGCCTACTTTCTTTTTGAATATATTTATATATATATATACATTTTGAGACCTGTATATTTTTCTTTTCACAAAGTCTTGCTATTTAATATGTTGCAATTTCTTATACAGTGTCCTTCATGTTTTTAATATTTTTAGATACATTGCAAACATAACATGTTTGCCAGCTGTTGCTTCATACCTGATCCTTTTTTCCAAATTTTAAGAATGTTTTATTATTTTGTTTTCCTTTTCTGTTTGTATTTTCTACTTAGTTGGCATTCTATAAATTATATATATTTGAATACACATAAAAAGTTATATTTTTGTTTTCTTTGACATTTTCTGAATTTTCTGAATTTTCTCAATTTTCTGAATTTTCAGAATTTTTGTATATATATATATATATATTAGAGCTGCCATTAGCCTCTTTATTGGCTGGTTTCTGACGTCTCCCAGAGGTGGACGTAAGAGATGGGTCTTTTCTACGTAAGAGTTGACGTAAGAAGTCATGTAAATAATGGGCCTTTGAACAATCTTTGTATTGTATGTATGTGGCGTTGTATTGTCAGTTGATGTTCACTCATAAGCCCATGTGAGTGGTGTGGCTCATGAAAATGGGTGACTGTGAGCCTAGTTATGGCTATGGCAAGGCGCACGTGGTCAGTGGCCACTGGTTTAGCCCGTGACACACTGGAGAGAACCTAACCTGTCCAACCCCTTCCAAGGACTGTTTTTTTGGCCTGGTTTCTTACGTGGTTTCTTACGTGGTTTTTGGCTGTTTTTACCTCCCCCCTGAACGGTTCAGAACGGAGAATGAACGGAGAATGAACGGTTCAGGGGTATTCGCCCTGAAAAAGGCATGAAAAACCTACGTAAGAACTCACGTAAGAACTCACGTAAGAACTCACGTAACAACCCATGTAAAGGTTTCTGAACGGTTCAGAACGGTTCAGAACGGAGAATGAACGGTTCAGGGGTATTCCCCCCTGAAAAAGGCATGAAAAACCTACGTAAGAACTCACGTAAGAACTCACGTAAGAACTCACGTACCACGTATGTAAAGGTTTCTGAACGGTTCAGAACGGTTCAGAACGGAGAACGGTTCAGGGGTATTCCCCCCTGAAAAAGGCATGAAAAACCTACGTAAGAACTCACGTAAGAACTCACGTAACAACCCATGTAAAGGTTTCTGAACGGTTCAGAACGGTTCAGAACGGAGAATGAACGGTTCAGGGGTATTCCCCCCTGAAAAAGGCATGATCTTCAATTATGGGTTTATTTTGGCTTGTTATGGGCCATGTCTTTCACATGATCTCTTACGTGGACTGCGACGTGGACTGCGACATGGACTCTTACATGCCTGGAGGTGGGGGTATGCTGACCACAGACATAGAGGCCACTAGATGGTCTAATATATAAATATATAATATATATATATATACATATGTATATTTTTGAATTTTCTGAATTTTCTGCATTTTCTGAATTTTCTGAATTTTCTGATTTTTTTGAATTTTATGAATTTTCTAAATTTTATGAATTTTCTGAATTCTATATTTAAATATATATATATAATTCTGAATTTTCTGAATTTTCTGTTTTTTTTTGAATTTTCTGAATTTTCTGAATTTTCTGCATTTTCTGAATTTTCTGAATTTCCTGATTTTTCTGAATTTTCTGGCGTGGTTTTACATTTTTTAAAATATTTGATTCTTTTAGCTTTTCATTTTTTTGCAGAGTTTGAATTCTGTTGATCTAATATTTTCCATCACAAGAAGTTTGAAAAGTTTGAAGAAAGCCAAGAAGTTGATTCTCAACAAATTCAACACTACAGAAACCAAAATTTACATTATGGCCAGATAATCTTCTTTTTAACATTTTCATGCATAGCAGACATAAGTGTCAAGAAGCTACCTTTGTTGAATTTTTACTGCAAGGGAAATATCACGCTAAGGACTTTTGTTTCTGAGGAAGTTTTAGTTACCTTTTTTTTGTGAAAGAACTGGTCTTTTCAGAAAGTGTTCTTCGGAAAATTGTTACAATCCAGGAACTATACATTACTGAAGGTTATCTTTTCAGTAAAAAGGGATAGTTCCTGTCCAGGAACCATCCCTTAGAGGAAGCATTATATACACAAACTGTCCTTGCCAGGAAGTATCCCTCATAGGAAGCTTTCTTTACAGAAACTGTCCTTTCCAGAAATGAACTGTTCTTGACAGAATCTGTCCTTTCCAGGAAATATCCTTCACAGGAACTGTTCTTGACAGAAAGTGTCCTTTCCAGGAAGTATCCTTCCTTGGAACTGTTCTTTACAGAAATTGTCCTTTCCAGAAATTCCCTTTGAAGCCAAAATTGCTCCGTGGGAATCGACATACATGTCTGTTACTTCTTAGAAATGAAAAAGACTATTTTCACTTATGTTGACTTATTTTAACTTATTTTCACTTATTTTCACTTATTTTTGAATAGTATTCAACTATATCTGGATTATATGTTCATTATTATGTTAGAAGTTCACCTAAACGATAAGTGGAACTTAAAACTGAATAATTTTATAAATACAATTTAAACAGGATATTTGCAGGATAATAGCAACTTATCAGATACTTATAAATGCATTAAGTGCCTGAAGTGTTAATATCTTCACTTTGGGGTCACAGTAGGTATCGAACAATCAATGCGTCGGCAACAACGATCTCCATGACAACCACGACCAATCCGACTCCAGTGCCTGCCCCTCCTCCAGGCACTTCGACTACCAGCCGGTCCATTGAGCCAGCTGGTAATCCATCTTGGTTCCAGCCATGGACGGACAATGAAGACAAAGAGCTGGTCAGTCTCAAGAGTGACACCAAGTCCCGCCCGTCGTGGAAGATGATCGGAGCAAGACTTCGTCGAGATCCTCAAGTTTGTAAACTGAGATGGGCCGCTATCAAACAAGTACCCGAACACCAGCATCGGGAGCTTCCATCACATGAACCGGAAGCCGAAGACTGAGATTGCAACAAAACATGGCACAAAAAAGGTGCGTAATTGCCCATTTGCTGCTTTTTTGGACCTAATTCCTGTAACTTAATTTCTGCTGTCCGAAGTTTTATACCTCACTCGTTGCTTCCTGTTTCCCTCATCTCTATTTGCAGTTGCTCAACTTTGCATGATGTCTCAGACATTATGGCTTACTCATCTGATTACGTACGTATTCAACCTGATCGATCCCGCTCCCGGGACGACCCACCCATGTGGAGACATTCCAATCAGTCTCGCCCATGGAACCATCACTACAGGGATGCCTGGCGATCTGTTCCCCCAGTCAGGGACACACGCCGAGTACTGATTAGTGTTAATTTGGACGAGTACTGATTAGTGTCAATTTGGACCAGGTCCGTCCCGTCCTCACTGAATTGGACATGACCACATGGACATGACAACTTGCAGTGAACTTCCGGGCTTGGGCCGCATGGAGGAAATGGCTCTGTTTACCTATCATGTCCTCATCGATCCGACACATGTACGATCTCTTATGGTGGAACACTGCTCTACTACATCAGCCAGCACATTCACTACACCTGGGATTGCTTCATCGAACACACGTCTTTGGATCTGCGTTGGCAAGATATCACGGGCGACACCTTCGCTTTGAGGAACGACCACCTCCTATTTGACCTACTTCATGAACATCACCCACGTTGGGCTGAGGGTCAGGAAATGGGAATCTTATTCCCCAATGAACTTCGCCCGTTCGTGAATCCGAACCAACCATACATCATGCGGCTGAGTTGCCACAAAGCACTCCCCAACCACAACATGCTCCCGTGAATCGATCAAAAACAAATTCACTGGCGCATTGCTTGCTGATTGTCGGTGTTATCACATCTTTCCTCTTTTTCTTCTCACCTTGATATTTTGCTGTTGTTGCACTAGCTTTTCTCAACATGAATAATTTCGGCTTAAGCATTCACCATGACCAAGCGGGACTCTGATTGTGCTGGCATCGATTCTCCCTGCGGACCAATGAGCCTCCATCATCGCCAGCTTCCCGCCTCTGTGCCGCACAGCCGCGCTTCGGCCTCTTCTGATCATCACCCAACAGGCGATCCAGGTCAGGCATCCTGGTCTCTTCAAACCAGCACCATTCTAGAACCACCGAACTTGGTGACACTTTCATCAAGTGCTCCTCATTTCGGATATACCTCTGATGCCCCTCAGGTCCCCATGCCATCTGGGTCTCAGTGGCACCCCCGAGGGGAAGCCTATCCGTTGCAATCGGAAATCCAGAAACAGAACAAAATCTTACATACTACTCACATCTTCAAGAAGATAGTCTCGCCCCCTGGATCGAACACACCAGATCGCCTGGTAGTGACAGAAGTAGATCGTCATGGGGAAGAACGAAACAGGCACCCTGAGCATTTCTTCAATGGAATCGTTGGTCATGTCAGAGCAGAAAATGGAGGCTACATTGATAGCTGGCAACAAGCCACTCGCCTCGCAAATTACTGGCATCGTTTCTACGGCATTCCCGTGCCAGTAGACAACTACCAACATTGGCATGCTGATCAGACGTCGGAGTACCAAGAGTCTCCCCATGAATCCGTGATGGATGACAACACATCCAACGCGGCCAGCGTTGGCGCATTACCGGTTCCAAGTCAGATCCACCACTTGGCCAGTATCTTGTACGACATTCTGAGCAATGACAGAGAAGCCAACGCAGCGATCCTTGAGAAGATTGAAACGGACCAAACCGACTTGACTACCGACCCATGTCAGATCTTCACGGCGGAAGACTTGGCCCACCTTGCCAGCCACTTGGCAACTACGACACAGACTTTGTCGCAGCATGCTCTGAGAATGCAAATGGAGGCCCTGTCGGACATTGAGGACTGACATCATGAACGAAGACTGAGCCTTCGGGCTAATTCATCTACCCATTTCCCTGTATTTTGAATCCATTGCAATTTCCTGCTTCAGGGAACAGATAATAGCCCTTCACCGGTGGTGATCTCCATAAAAAAGCCTCGCGGCAGCGGGGCGTGTGTGTGGAACATCTGAAGAGATGTAAAACTTTAACTGATGAGGTCGTTTACTGCAGCTTGTTAGGCTTTTGGTTTTTCGGGTTTTTCGCGTCATGACAATTTGCCACTCTCACATTTACAGCAGGGGGACCATCCATGTACTGTGAGCGATGGTCCAACGAAGCGGCCACAGTACATGCGGATATCACGGCTGATCACCGTGACGTACCTGCTTCATTTTTTTCGATGTCAATGTTCAGAAATGGCGACCGGCCAAGCCAAGAACCGGCATGTCGACCAATTGGTCGTCCAATTCCTTTTTGTACGGTTTTCGCAATCTGAACTTCCACTGTCTTTTGAGAATGAATGGGCTGCATCAGAACGAGTTGTATGATATCCTTCGCATAGGTTTTCACTCCTGATCATCCAATGGCTCCTGTCAGGTTTACTGAAGTGTTTTTGCACGTACGATGCATTCCACATCAATCAGTAATTCGATAAGATGTTTCTGAGCAAGTGTTTGTGTAGTAATAATAAATTAGTAATAGTCATAATTTCATAATATATACATATATATATATATGTGCGTGTTCATGTTAAATGTTGATACATCTTGATAGGAAAGGAAGCTGCAGCGTCGTGGGATTGATATCTGTAGCTCGGGACTGGATAGAACGCCTTCGCATTGCGACACCACTTTTTTTTGCGACACCACTAGGTCACGGCATAAATGATGATTGAATATATATATATGATTATATAGGGGAGCATCCCTAACATATGTTTTTGATGTTTTTGTTCCGCAGGAATTATCTTCATGTGCGTGCAATTTCCTCAGATGCAATAGTGACCCCTCCGCAGTTCAGGACAAAGCTACATAAAGATACAATAAAGCGAAGATGCGGAAAGGAAAAGTTACTCCAATCTCATTCCCCAAACCAAATTTTCTCACAATATTTGGGATCAACAACAATGAATTTCTTGCGCAGAAGGAACGAAGCCAGCAAGGAAGGAAGGACGGAATGAATGAAGACAGGAAGCAACGAAGAAAGAAAGAAAGGAAGAAAGGATGGAATGGAGAAAGGAAGAAAGGAAGAAAGGATGGAATGAAGGAAGGAAGGAACAAGGGAAGGAACAAGGGAAGGAATGGAGAAAGGAAGAGGAAGGAAAGGAAAATAAAATTAGGAATGCGTGGGTATGAGCACCAAAATGTTGCCAAAACTGGGCACATTGGAGATTCAAGCGCTAACATGTTGCAAACAGGAAGTCAAACAGAACCAGACAAAAAAAAACAAATCACAGGCAAGTTCTGCCGAGAATCAATTGCAGAAAAGTAGAAAAAAACAAGTAGAAGAAACAAACGTCCAGCTTCCAACACCCAGCAACCAGCCATGATTTTGCAAACATTTAGCAGTTAGGCATTCTCAAGCCCAAACTTTGAGGCAATACGTTGATGACTTCCTTCAATTTTCAAGCTGTCGCTGAGGCAGAAAGCTCCAGAGTGCAAGCAATTGGTGCCACCCTGGGACCCGCTTGGCAAACAACTGCAACAACTCAAGGACAGACAGTAGGGTGCCAAAGGGGCCATGGCAGTCCATGGCGTCAAAGATGCAACAACTGTTGGGTGACAATCCCATGGTGTCATAAGTTATGTCCCTTGATAACCCCAACTGCTGCAGGTGGGATGCTCCGGGACGGTACCATCAATCCTGGTGGGACTGTGGCATACTTTGGCTGTAGCCACAAGGAATTTCTACAGGATGCATGACTTAAGACCATTTTTACCAGAAAACATCCCACAGCTAGTCCTATTTTTTATGATGAATCCCCATTATCCCCATTGTTGTTGAATTTTACATCCTATTTTCCATCCCTTCCATGTGACAATGTTTTGCCGAATGATCATCTAAAGTTGGTGAAAAGCCCCATGATATTACGAAAAAATATTCGCATGAAATTCTTGGTTAGATCCTGTTGGTTTCCATGTAGCGTGACTTGGAAAACACACATAGACATATTACTGTACATTTTCTAGTTCCCTACCATTAATTAAGTCCAGACAAATGTCCCTACCATTAACTTCCCTACCATTCTGTCATCCTTGGGAATATGGACATTGACAAAATGTAAGTTACCCTCTGGTTATTTGTTACATAGCCATGGTATAGATGGCCCGTAGAAATCGATGGTTTACCTAGCTATAAAATGGTGGATCTTTCCATGGCTATGTTAAATAACCAGATGGTATAAATTATAGCGGCTTCATTAATGAATATGGCCTTATTTACTGGCTAATTATAACAGCTATAATGGCCATAATGGCATATAATGGCTATAATACCCGGATAATGGCCATAATGGCTATAATGTACCATCATTTTCCAGAGGTCCTTCCCCATTGCTAGGATGACCTGACATCCCGAGGAGAATCCCTGCGCTTTTGTGACGGGTGAAGCGCCAGATATCGAGGCCACAAGGGCAGGCTGCAGGATGTGGGGAGGAATCCCAGTAGAACTGTTTTCTTCGGGATACCTTCTGGTGATTTATGGTGATTTACCCTCTGGTAATTTAACATAGCTATCGAAAATCACCATTTTAAAGAGGTAAATTGATTACACATGGCCATGTTCAATGGCCATGTGAAATGACCGGAGAGTATTAGGACGGGAAGAACGGCACTAATCCCGTCCCCTTTTTTTTAATCCCCCACGGCTGAGAATTTGCACAGGTCTTGCGTTTTAACTGGTGGCTTGTGTTTTATGGATTGGGCTCCCCCAAATAGGCACCAAACTCTGCATTTTGGACCAAAGAGAAACCATGCCATTCTCATGGATTCATGGCTCACAGGTGGAACAAAAAAGATAAACCACAAGGCAATGCAAGTTTGAGTCACCTTAATTATCATACATGTTTCATAAAACTATAACCTGTAACCAGGTAATTCATTTTTTTTTACTACACATATACTTACTACATACTTAGCTCAAACCAACCCATCCAAGATTCAAAAGTCAAACCATTGCCATTGTCATAAAAGGCTGGGAAATTTTAAAATTCAAAAAAGGCTGGGAAAAGATAGGATTATGGATTCCCTTAAACGATTTGTTTTTTCAAATAAGAAAATTTTAAAATTCAAAAAAGGCTGGGAGAAGATAGGGTTATGAATTCCCTTATTTGATTTTTTTCAAATAAGAAATTTGAAAATTAAAAAAACTAGGGTTTTTTATGAATCTCTTAAACGTTTTTTTCTCAAATAAGCAAATTTGAACTTCAAAAAAGGCTAGGAGAAGATAGAATTGTAGATTCCCTTAAACGATGTTTTTTTCAAATAAGAAAAAATTAAAATTCAAAAAAGGCTGGGAGAAGATAGGAGGATTCCCGTATTTGATTTTTTTCAAACAAGAAAATTCTAAAATTTAAAAAAACTGGGAGAAGATAGGATTATGGATTTCCTTAAACGTTTTTTTTTCAAATAAGAACATTTAAGAATTCAAAAAATGTTGGGGGAAGGTTGCATTTTTTTAACAAACATATATCAAACCCAAATAAGAAAAATGATTCAAAAAAAACTGTAAGTAGAATAGAGTCAGAGAGATGGGTATTGCTTTTGTTTATATATTTAAACTAATTTAAACAATAAAAGAGGAAAATTCCAAAAAAATGTAACCAAAACATGAAAACAATAAAAACAAAAAAACAATAGAAACCAGTTTGGAAGCAAATTTGATTAAAAAAACAATGTCAGCCTTGTTTTTTTGCAGTTGATTGAAGTTGATTGTGATTTTTTTTGACCAGAACTTAAAACACAAGCAAAACACATATTTGTTTTTTTCAAATAAGCTTATTTGATTTTTTTTGTGGCTTGTGTCCCCTGGATTTTGTTTTTTTTTGGTGTTTCTGATCAAAAAAAACAAATTGCGGGGGACACAAACCAATTATAATCAATTTCTGTCCCCCATTTTGTTTAAGGAAATCCATAATCCTATCTTCTCCCAGCATTTTTTTAATTTTCAAATTTTCTTATTTGAAAAAACATCAAATAAGGGAATCCTCCTATCTTCTCCCAGCCTTTTTTGAATTTTATAATTTTCTTATTTGAAAAAACATCGTTTAAGGGAATCTACAACCCTATCTTCTCCTAGACTTTTTTGAATTTTCAAATTTGCTTATTTGAGAAAAAATCGTTTAAGAGATTCATAAAAAACCCTAGTTTTTTTAATTTTCAAATTTCTTATTTGAAAAAAATCAAATAAGGGAATTCATAACCCTATCTTCTCCCAGCCTTTTTTGGACTTTAAAATGTTCTCAGGTAAAAAAAATGGTTTAAGGGAATCCATAATCCTATCTTCCCCCAGTTTTTTTTGATTTTTTTTTGTGAAAAAAAAAACGTTTAAGGGAATCCATAATCCAATCTTCTCCTAGCCTTTTTTGGATTTTCAAATTTGCTTATGTGAGGAAAAAAATCGTTTAAGAGATTCATATAAAATCCTAGTTTTTTTCAAGGTTCTTATTTGAAAAAAATCAATTAAGGGCATAATAAG
This sequence comes from Cladocopium goreaui, assembly GCA_947184155.2. Lineage (NCBI taxonomy): Eukaryota > Dinophyceae > Suessiales > Symbiodiniaceae > Cladocopium > Cladocopium goreaui. The sequence goes on along the minus strand of CAMXCT020006637.1, from coordinate 338,510 downwards.
GGAATCCATAATCCAATCTTCTCCTAGCCTTTTTTGAAGTTTCAAATTTGCTTATTTGAGAAAAATTGTTTAAGAGATTCGTAAAAAACCCTAGTTTTTTTATTTTGAAATTTATTATTTGAAAAAAATCAGATAAGGGAATCCATAACCCTATCTTCTCCCAGTTTTTTTTGAATTTTAAAATTTTCTTATTTGAAAAAAAATCGTTTATGGGAATGCATAATCCTATTTTTTCCCAGCCAGGATGTTATCACAGGACACGCATGCACCAAAAACAGTGCACGGCGCACAGTGGGAAAAAAAAACCAGCAGCATCAATTTGGAAGAACTGGGTTCCATGTGTTTTTTTCTGTTTTGGAACTTGCGCAATAATAAAACACAAGGTCGAACTTATACCGCAAGCAAAACAGCTACCTGTGAAAATTGACACCCACAGCCGTTGGCAAGGAATAATTTATATAATGAGATTTGGTGCCTTTTGGTCACCATGGCAAGTTTTGCGAACCATACTCTCGCATCATAGCAAGCAAAGATAGGTAAATAAATAAATAAATAAATAGATAGAGAGAGAGATATATATATATATATTATATATATATATATAGAACGTTTAAAAAAAAAATAGATGGATAAATGTAGATTTCAATATACACATAGACATAGATACGGAATAATACACATATTCATAAGTGCAAAGTTGCAATTCCGTACTCAAGTTCATACAGTGCATCCAGCAACCCCAAGTCCTCCACTTCCACTTTCAACCTTCGATTTCCAGCCAGGTTACAGGAGGGCAATCATCCTACACAACATATTGCTACATGCTGTGCGATTATTTTTTGGGACAGATATCATTCCGGGCAAGTGCAACAAAAATCCCCAGTTAAGTGCAGACGTCCTCTAAAGCACCCCAGGACTGTCTCTGAGAGATGCGGCATTCTGGTCAAACATGGCCGCCTGAAATAATCCGTGAGATAAACGCTCTTTGATGAACCACCTAGTTGTCCTGTAAGAAGGACAGGCCGTTACTCTGCACCCACTTTTGGCATCATTTCACAAAGCTCCAAAAGCGTACGGAAACGATTAGTTTACGTATGAGTAAGCAGTTCAGTAAACATCTCAATGGAGGGAGAGTAAAAATGTCCAAAGGTAGGTCGTTTGGGGTGCCAAATACATCATTCACATGCGCAAGATGGTGTGATGTATCATGTAAGTATGCATGCATGCAATCTTTCCAAGAAAGATGGTGCATAGGCACATAAACCGATACATGTTTAGATTTAGTGGATTGGTTTAAGGGAATTGTTACAGGAAAACCACATACTTACTGTAATGGGAAAATCTATGGTTTCCTGATTCCTGTAGGTTTTCCTTTAAACCAATCCATTGATAGATGCACTAGTTGACAGTTTCAGGCATTTGTTATGTTCAGCCTCGGACATGGTATGATCAGCCCAGCTGACTACATCAGTTGTTTCACTGGGGGTTGCTCAACCACCAGAAAGACATGCAATATCAATCAGGATATAGAGGGATATAGTGGGATATTTTGGGACAATGGGATATGAATAATTATATAATAAATATATATATATATGGACACATGACCAACTACATCCTTTTTGGGGTTGTCCGAAAATAGGATATACTACCAACATGAATGTTTACAGGTGCCCAATTTTCAGACGAACCTTGTCTCTGCATTGTTTGAAACATGTGTGGTAATCATATGGCTATGGACAACCCCCCATGTATAGATGATGATCCTATTAAACCATCCACTTATGGGGGGTGTCCAATTGCCACGTTTGATTACCGCGTGCGTTATCCCACTTTTGAGCTGCTATTATTATCGCATGAATAACATTGAATAACCCCATTAGTCATCACTAATCCCATAAATCATCACTAAGGTCTTGAATGTTTCAATATGAATCTATCTCTGCCAGGAATGGATCCGCTACAAATTCTGGGGTGAAGAGGAGAGCCGCTGAAAACAGTGAAACAAACTCAATTCTTAAGGGGGAAAAACGCGACATGGTGATTTGGAGCAGCAAAAAAAAAGGATTCACAAAAGAACATTGGGAGTCCAGCAACAAGAACTGGTAGCTTTGCCACCAAAATCATGGTTGAACCAATCAGTCATTGGCTATACTGCGGCAAGTTTCTTTCAATTTGATGAAGGAAAATGAGCTTATTCTATACGCACCATTGGATTGTTGGGTGCCACAATGTACCTTTTTTTTGAAACATATCAAACACTGCTTTCATTTGCTTCACTCATTGCGTCAATAAATTTGGGTAGTCCCCGTGGTATCATGCATGCAATAATCCCATCAGAACCAAATCCCTATCCAGTTCCGATTAATCCCAACATTTCATTGGTTCAATCTTCCCTGAATCCATGTGAATCCCAGCAGAGTTAGGTGATTATATATCCCATCATAACATATAATTTATATAATATCCAAAACAACCCCCAGTGTACTACAATTAAGAATCCCATTATCCCATTAGCCATCATAAAAAAGGTGTATCTTGACATCATTATCCCATTAGCCATCATAGCCATAATATCCCATTATCCCATTAGCCATCATAGCCATTGACAATATGACCATCATACCATCCAAGTACCTATAAAAATGGTGTTTCATCATGGAAATCATTCCATCCAAGTACCTATACTTATTCCATCATGTCCATACTTTGACCGGCCAAGTTTGCAGGATCCACAGGCCCCGGACCGTGGCTATGCAAGTTACTTTAAAGTGGATGGCCTCTTGGCTGGTGATGACTGGCTTGTTTTAAAACCGATGGTTTTTCGAATGATTTTACCGCAAAAAAAACAATTTATACCATGTTTTTCTGAGTTTGGTGATCGGTTTTTCAGTTCATCAATCGTAGATTTATCCACCACCGATTTGGGATACAGTTGGTTGATGATGAGTTTGGTGATAAAAAACTCACCAAAACTAGGGAATATCAGAATCCATGGGGAATCCAGTCTAGTGAGGACACATGGTTTTGCACAGCAAGCATCAACATGGGATGGTGACTGCATATTCCTGCTTATTTGTTTGTCACAGGGGCGAAGAACCACCAGATGAATCATACGAATCAGAGAGCAGAGACAGGTAAGACTCGGAACCAATCCACCCATGCAATACTCAGAAAATATAACTGTGGAGGAATCGCACTGCATCTGATCCCATTTGGTGCCAGTGAGTAAAAAAATGCGAAGCACGTGATTGCAAAAAACCTTATTTTTTGATATTTTTGGTGTTTTTCTATGTATCTATTTGTTTCTTTGTTTCTTTGTTTCATTTTGAGTGCCCACAATAGCCAAAGCGCATAACAATTGCAACAAAAAAATCAAAGGTGTGAAAGTTTTCCAAATGCTTTAAATCTAAGTTCCTTTTGTGGTTGCTGGTTTCTAGAACTTGCTAGTACAGTTTCTCCTGCACACTTGTGGTCTACTTGTAGCTGAGCCATCGGAGTGGCAATGGAAAGAAGTACCGCAGACACCCATGTGGAAGATCTTCATAAACCCAAAAGAGGCCCTGATACTCCCTATGTTGGGCCCAAAATTGTCAACAAACTACTACTGTAAATAAGGGGTTCTGAGAAGTTTATATGTGTTTATATATTTAATATTAGGGATTTCTATATGTGGGATTTGCCACAGCAGCGCGGCTGCGCGCACCGTGACTCGGACTGCTTGGGCTAACTTGAATCTAGAAAAATAGGTCACCACAGCTATGTCATTTTAACCAGAGGGTAAATATATATATATATATATATACATTTACTTATATACATACATACATACATACATACATACATACATACATATATATATATATACAGTATACATACCAGTTTCTGTTTGCCTCTTTTCCTGGGATTACCAGACGAATAGCCAAAGACTATGAGCCACCCGAGGGGGTGAGATGCCTACTCCTGACTCTGGATTTAGCTATGCCTCTTGGTGGCATTTGTTCAGAAGCCTACAATGGAGGTACTGTACCATAATATATGGTAGGTACCTCCAATTTAGGTTCCTGAAATGGCCATTGATGTTTGAGTGTGAAAGAAAATGGTGTAGCTAATTACACCCATGAATTGGAATATATCCTTTTAATTGTGGCTATGTGGCCACCTATTAAGCGGAACCGTACCACGGACTTGCTAATAAATACGTCCCTTGTGGGCTTCGAACAGAGATTTTCCCATGGCCTTTCACCAGAGTGGAGGACATATTTCCAGCCATGGATTCCTGTCAAAGTAGCTGAGAAACATGTTCCCAGGTACCAACCAGTGAGGATCAATGATTTACAGCGGGTGATGGCCAATCCATGCGTGAGTACTTGTGAAAGGATGTATATTTACACACCAAACTTCAATACACGAGTTTTTTAGATGCATATAACATGCCTTCATAACACACACACACATGCACACACACACACTGCTGATCGACTAAATACTCTGACATGGAACTTTACAATGGCGAGGTTGTTATCACCTTCAGGTTTCCTGGGTAAAACCGTCCTGGCCGCACATGAACGTACGTGAATTATATCTGATTTTTGCAGGTACGTGAATTCTGCGCCCAAAATCCATATCAGTGACTTGTAACAGCCTCTTCGTTGGACTGCGTCTGTTACAAGTCAGGCAGTCCCCCCGCTTAATGTCCATGTGATTCTGAGGATTTGAGTTGCATGACACCTAGCGGGGTTCACACACAAGAGCCCTTGAAACAAGGGCAGAATGTCATGAATGCACCCTTTACGCCTTTTTACATTGCGTCGCGACAAAAGGTGAAAGATCTCTGAAACGTCAATTCCGTGGGTGGTATGATCGGACCAATTTGATGGTATGTTTTGATTCCAGTGGTCAAAATGCAGCTATCTCATCTGTCAAGAATTACAAGGAAATCTGGCACATGTACAATGAAGACGGCCAAATGTTCTTTGACACACACACAAGAAAGGGGGAAGGAGGAAGGTAAGTAAGGGCAGCCAGCCACAACAAAACAACGGGGAAACAAGAGGAAAAACAAACAAAGGCGGACAACAGGCAAGGGGAGCACACAACAAGCAGGCAGAACAAAGGAAGAACAAGGGGGGAAGGTGGGGAGCAGAGCAAAGGAGAACCGGCAAAAAAAATAATAAAAACACAGCAGCGAGACAACTGAAGCAGGACAGCAAAGGGAAGGGACAAACACATTCCTGAGGGTGCGACAAGGGGAGAGAGAAGGTTCGGGGAGGGAAGGGTGGGAAGAGAGAGGAGGAAAGAAAAAGGACGGGAAGGAGAAGGGAGGGGAGTCTCCCAAGCAATGCGTGCTGCATCCATGGGCCCACCCGGGAGAAGAGGGACGGTGCACCCAGCTATACCCAAGTATCCATAAGTATCCAGGGTCGCACCCAGAGACGGGGTAGTGCCAAGTTGCAATCATCATTTTTTTCTGCTTTTCATTTTAAACTCCCAGCCATATGGCCTTTTTCTGTTGGTGACATATTGCATGTGACTTCTTCTGGGCGCAGAATTCACGTACCTGCAAAAATCTGATATGATCACCTGTTGTTCTGTGAGGCTTTTTCAGGTTTTCACCAGGTCTGATTGCATTTTTTTTGCTGGAGTCTCATTTGCTGCCAGGACCGTTTTACCCAGGAATTCTGGAGGCGATAACAACCTCGCCATTATAAAGTTCCATTTCAGAGTATTTACTCGATCAGCAGTGTGAACGGGCACAGTCTCACTGACTTGCGAGTGCCGTCTGTACGCTCTGTGGTGTCCATTGAATGGGAGCCCGGCTTCCGGTGCGGAATGCGGTACTGCAATACCTCGGACTTGTGACTGGACTTCGTGCCCGTGGGAAGTGGCTTGAGGCCGCAGTGTATGAATTACGAAGATTGGAATCCATATCAATGACGTGCAACAGCCTCTTCGTTGGACTGCCGCTGTTCAAGTCAAGCATCCCCCTGCTTAATGTCCGTGCGATTCTGAAGGTTTGAGTTACTCGATATTTTTTTTCCGCATGACACCTAGCGGGTTTCACACACACATGCAGATATGCACATTTGCACATGCACATACGTATAGTTATATACAATGAAAAGGGCAAACGCACACATCATGCATGCATAATGTCAATACGCGCAAAGGTGAACTATAATACGACTGTTCTCCATTGTGCGGTGGTCATTTGTGAACTGCAGGAGAAGATCATGGAGTGCTTCAATCGCGAATATCAGCGAGATCTTATTGGAAAGGAGATGCTTCACCTCCAAGTGGAATGATGGTTTGTTGATTAATCCCGTCCCCCTAATATTAAACACCCCCAAGGAACCGTGGTTTAGAGGGGGTGAAGCCACATATTTGAGACCATGGAATGGAGGTGTTTAATTTTAAGGGATGGGATTACTGGTTGGTTCACCCAAGTCATTAAATGGGTTGCAACCCCACTTATGGCTGGACAGGACCTACTTAACCCACTTATAACTGTGGTTTTGGCTCACTGACTATCTAGGGCGAACCACCAAGTATTGACTTCCATTTTGTAGTGTT